>CM066033.1:8464919-8654096 GCA_033557465.1 Ichthyophis bannanicus | reverse complement strand
CAAGAAAAGGTGGAAGGAATATACAGAGTTTTTATATGATAAAGATCAAGTGGACCAACAGCCGTTTCAACCTATACCTTATGATCAGGAACCATTGGTGATGAAAGAAGAAGTTGAAGCAGCATTGAAAGCCTTATCAAAGAACAAAGCACCAGGCATTGATGGCATTCCCATAGAAGTATTGCAGCAATCTGATGCAGCTGTTACCGTACTTACAAGGCTCTGCCAAGAAAATACGAAGACAACATCATGGCCAACTGACTAGAAAAGATCTGTGTTTATACCAATACTAAAGAAAGGTTATCCAACTGACTGTGGAAATTATCGCACAATCGCTCTGATCCCACATGCCAGCAAGATTCTACTGAAGATTAATCACAAGAGACTACAGCCATACCTAGAACAAGAACTACCTGAAGTGCAAGCAGGATTCAGGAAAGGACGAGGAACGAGAGACATCATTGCGGATGTGAGATGGATCCTTGAAAAGACTAAAGAATACCAAAAGGATATCTATTTGTGCTTTATCGACTATAGCAAGGCTTTTGACTGTGTAAACCATGAGAAAACTCTGGGCCACGTTAAGAAGCATGGGTATACCAGAACACCTGATCGTTCTCTTGCGCAATCTGTACATTGATCAAGAAGCAACAGTTCGAACGGAACAAGGAGAAACAGAATGGTTTAAAATAAGCAAAGGTGTAAGGACAAGGCTGCATACTTTCCCCCTACCTGTTTAATTTATATGCAGAACAAATCATCAGAGAAGCAGGACTGTATGAAGACCACAGAGGTGTGAAGATTGGTGGAAGACTCATCAACAACCTTCGCTATGCTGATGATACCACATTACTGGCTGAAAGTGAAGATGATCTGAAACATTTGCTTCTCACAATCAAAGAACATAGTCTCAAAATGGGCCTGCACCTTAATGTAAAGAAGACAAAGATCATGACAACTGGCATAATCAACAGGTTCATCGTTGAAGGAGAAGAAATTGAAATCGTGAACAACTTTAACCTACTTGGATCAACTATCAATAAAGAAGCAACAGCAGTCAAGAAATCAGACGACGCATTGCTCTTGGCAGAATGGCTATGAAAGACCTAGATAAGATTCTCAAGAGCAGAGATGTCTCTCTCCATACAAAGATTCGACTTGTTCAAGCCATGGTATTTTCAATAACATCATATGGATGTGAAAGTTGGACAGTGAAAAAGACAGACAGGAAGAAAATTGATGCCTTTGAATTATGGTGCTGGCGGCGAATACTGTGTATACCATGGACTGCCCGAAGAACAAACCAGTCGGTACTAGAGGAGATCAAACCTAAGCTTTCTTTAGAAGCTCAGATGACAAGACTTCGACTTTCATACTTCGGACACATCATGCGAAGAGAGAGATCATTAGAGAAAGACATCATGCTTGGCAAGATAGAAGGTCAACGCAAAAGAGGAAGGCCAGCAATGAGATGGATCGCTACAATAACAGCAGCTACGGGTACCAGTCTGTCAACAATGAGCCGCCTGACTGAAGACCGAACACAATTTAGGATAGCTATCCAGAGGGTCGCCATGAGTCGACTCCGACTCGACGGCACTTAACAACAACAACAAACAGACCCCTGAGGGCCACCATATGACAGTAGGTAGATTGCAGAGACTATTAGCATTTATTGACACCTAAACACACGTCTTGATGAATAGGAACAGAAGCAATTCAGAGCGACATCAGCCAGTTTGTTCTAAGCGTGTTAATCGAAGGGTTTGGTTGATTACAGCAAAAGCTGCCCTTAGGTCACGCTGCATTACCAGGATGTGTCTAAGGCTATCCTGGCAGCTAACACTCTCATTCAGCTTAACTGACGTTGCTCTTTCTGTTTTATGTCCACAACCAAACACAGATCAATGCGTGGGGGAGGGGGGTTATTTATTTTGGTATTTATCCATTTTGCAATTTAACATACATAATATTTACATAAATAAAATAACATCACAAGCACACACATAAAAACTAGTGATCTGCTCAGCAGCAACTTTCTCAAAGTTCTGCGGCAAAAGGAATATTTGGGATTGGCCTGGACTGGAGGGACGCTATGGAATTGTCAGATAACTAGAGACCAGACTCCTGGGTTCTGTCCCCTTCCAGGAGATGGCACTGAGAATTCCTGACTTTGGTGATGTCACAGTATGAGGAGGCTGAGCTCCTCCCTCCAAGCCAGTATCCTCAGTCTTCCAGCAGATGGCACTGAGAATTCCTGACTTTGGTGATGTCACAGTATAAGGAGGTTGAGCTCCTCCCTCCAAGCCAGTATCCTCAGTCTTCCAGCAGATGGCACTGAGAATTCCTGACTTTGGTGATGTCACAGTATGAGGAGGCTGAGCTCCTCCCTCCATGCCAGTATGCTCAATCTCCAGCAGATAGGGAAGAACTCAATTGGCATTCAATAAAAAAATTAAAAAAGAGGCAGTTTTGAGTTGACCAGAGAGCTGATCAGGCTTTGTGAGTAAAGTGGATGCTGTGGTGGAGTGTAAATTCAGCCTGTAGGGTACCAACGCTCCTTGGTTGCTTGCAGGTCCCTGAGGACGACATACACCCAGTGGTTCTGGTCCCTATACTTTTCTAGAAGGCATCCCAACAATACTGCAGCCTTCAGTGGTCTTTGCAGGTAAAAGGGCGTATGCTGCTTTAATTTCTTTTGTATGTTGGCTGTTCATCGTGCGTCGGGCTTCCCTTGCAGCTTCAGGTGGGGGATCGGTTGTGTTTACTGGCAGTGTGAAGGCGCTGTCATAGGCAGCTGTGAACTTGTGTGTTGGCTTGAGAGACAGTTAGTTCCTGCGCTGTGGAAATGCTGTTGGGGAAGGCCATTTGCGCGGCCAGTGACTGCAGGTGAGATCACCTGTCTGCGGCAGGATTTTGCAGGACATGTGAGGCCAAGGACTGCACGGTGGGCAGTAGTTTCCAGGGTCGCCCAGTTTAGCTGGGGAGGGAGGGGGGGTACCCTGGCAGCAGAAGAAAAAGCCAATTCAGCAAATCTGAGTTTTTCTCAGGCTGCAGTTCTGGCAGGAATCACAGCCATTTTGTCTCTTGCTCAACTGGACATTTTAGGCCCTTCAGGGAGGCAGGATTTGGCTCCTGTTCTTGAGGGGCAAGCGATGAGGCAGTCAGCAGGCTTGCTGCATAAACAGTGCCTGGGGGATTGTTAACATAGTAACATAATAAATGACGGCAAATAAAGACCAGCATGGTCCATCCAGTCTGCCTAGTATTCAGTTTATTTTGATTTTATCCTGTTGCTGTAAAGGCACGCAAAAAGAAAGGCGTACCTGCTCTCTAGCTGTTGTCTTTTCACTCCCGGGCAGTAGTAGGCCACATCTAGCCATGTGGTTGGCAGCCGTGTGGCAGCGAACACACCACGCGGCTCGCCGCCACACACCTTGCCTGCCTGAACTCACTCTTAGCTCCGGAGCTCCTTCTTTCTGTCAGCGATTTCCCCCCCCCCCCCCCCGCGCTCATCTGCCTTTAGGGCTTCAGCGTGAGGTGGACAGAAAGGCAGGTTCCTTCTGTGAGCCGGCCAGTACTTCATCCGGCAGAGCGCAGGGCAGGGCAGAGAAGACGCCTCTGCTTTCTCCCTCTTCCGGGCTCTCTAGCCCCTGACGTGGGCCGCCGAACGCCTCCTCCTGTCCCCTGGCACCCGAGGGGGGGGGAGGAAGGGGGAGGGAATCTCGCTCCTCGAGGGAGAAAGAAAAAAACTAAAACAAAGCAAATTAAAGTAAAATACTTTACAGGGAGAAAGAAAGAAAAACCAACAACAGAACCAAGGATCCCAAACCTAAACCCCTCTAAATCCTAAGTGTCTCTCTAGTAATCCCTGTTCCCTGGCTTACTGACTCCCTCCAGCTGCTTGGAGACTGAACTTACTGGAGCTGGTGGGTGGTGTCAGTGGTATTTATATCAGAGGGTCATCAAATTGAAGATGGGCTCAGTCTCCAAGCTGCTGGAAGAGGAGCACAACTCAGAGGAAAAGGACTGGACTGGAGGGACGCTAAGGAACCATAGTTAATCCTCTTTAACTTTTTCATTAATTTCTGTGGCTTATTTCCTGCCATAATGGGTCCATGAACATGCTCACCATGGCCTTTATCTGCGGCAGGGATGTTATCTACATCTGCAATGTCTGCACTATCACTACCACTATCTTTAGCCCTGTTGTGTAAGCTTTGGGAGTGCACCTTTTATCCTGGGTGATGTGTGGCCAGTATGTATTTTTCTTTTTTTGTTCCTACCATACTCCAATTGTAGTGTCACCTTGCTGAGATTTAGTATGGATGTTATACAACCACATCAATTCAATGTCATACTCAAGATTCTGTTAGACTGTAAATAGTTCCTAGTCTTACATGCTACTGTGTATCACCTATTTATGTAAATATGTTAATATCTTGTTCACATGTTTAATGGAAAATGTTCCTTGTAATATATTGTTATTTTGTAAACCATGCTGCTCATAAATAGTGCAATATAAAACCAAATAAATAAAAATAAATAAATAAATACAACGGGGTCACCATGTGAAGGTGCGCAGCAAGACTTGAGGAAGGAACTTTATTCCTTCATGATGAGAGAAATCTATTGACTTATAGGAGAGATTAAGATATTTTTATTACTCGTAGATTTATTTATTTAGACAGATTTGTATACCACCTTATCCTTCAATCACAGTGGTCACATGACAGTTGTGGTTACATTTAACATGAGGGTACTTAACAATCACAGTGGTCACATCACAACTGGAGGGTTATACTTAACATGAGGGTACTTGACGACATTATACAATGAACTCGTGTGTCTAGTTGGGATAAGTGAGTGTCGGGTTGGAAGAGGTAGTTGCATTACTGTTCGGGTGGAGACTGTTGTCTGTTTGCTCATAGGTTTCTGTAAAGAACAGGGTTTTAAGGGCCTTGCGAAAGTCTATGAGGTCATTCAAGGCCCTCAGGCTCTTTGGGAGGGAGTTCCAAAGTGTGGACGCCAATAATGAAGGAGCTCTTCTTGAGGTTGTTTGTTTTGTCTGGCACACCTGCAGGATATCACAAATCATGTTGTCATTAATGGTCTATTGCTGATATCCCTTGTTCTGATATCTTGGAGTGCATCTGCCGAGAGATGGTGAATGATTTTAAAGATGATCAGGACTGTTTTGAATTTTGCTCTGGTCATCATTGGGAGCCAGTGCTGTAGGACTGGGGTGATGTGCTCAGTTCTTGGAGTGTCTGTAATGATGCGTGCTGTAGTGTTTTGCACCATTTGGAGTTGTTGTAAGGTCTGCTGGGGGAGGCCTTGATACAGCGAGTTTCCATAGTTAAGTATCGGTGTGATGAGTGCTTGGCACACTGTGCGGAAGTGGTTCTGGCGGAGTATTGGCTTGAGCTTTCTGATGGTTCTTAAATGTTGATAGGCCTTGTTTGCGGTTTTGGTGATGTGGGATTTCATGTTCAGGGATCTGTCCATTGTGATGCCCAGGTATTTAACTTCATCTTTGACTGCTATTGGTTTGTCAAGAATGCTGATAGTTTGTGGTGGAATGAAGGTGGGATTCCTGGTGACGAACATTGCCTCAGTTTTATCGTAATTGACTGTGAGGTTATTGGTTGAGAGCCAGGTATTCATGTCTTCAAGGCATCTGGTTATTGTTGTGGTGTCAAGCGCTAGTAGGTTGACTGGAGCATACACCATGATGTCGTCAGCATAGAGGTGATAATGAAGGTTGTGGCGTTTGATGATGTTGCATATGGATTGGATGTAGATATTAAAGAGCATTGATGACAAGGCTGAACCTTGTGGTATTCCCTGTGTGATGGGGAACTGCATTGATTTCTTTTGGGCGCATTTGATTTGTTGTGTTCGATCTTCCAAGTAGGAAGTAAACCACTTCATAGTCCTATCTGTTACAGGCGTTGCAGTAATCCGGCGTGGGGCACGGTGTCAAAGGCTGCTGATATGTCCTTGAATACTAACAGGAATCCGTTCTTTATGTTATCTATGCCTCTTAGGAGATTGTCAAAGAGGGAAGTGAGTAGTGTTTCTACACCGTGCTGAGGTTTAAAGCCCCGTTATTCTCCCCTTATGATTGTACCCCTGTTCTATGTAAGCACATCGTGTTATGTAATACATTGTTGCATTGTTCAGTTATAATGTAAACCGCACTGATCTTAATAGCGCGGTATATAAGAAAAATAAATAAATAAATAAATAAATGTTGTTGGATGTCCAGTGGGGCATTCATGTTAATGTGGTTCAGAAGTTTATTTATTTATTTATTTAGCTGTATTTATATCCCGCTTTTCACCAGGTCAAAGCGGTCAATTGGGGGAACATTTAACACGAGGGGATATGAGACACATACACTAATACTTACAGGGAACATGGGCAATGGAGGGTTAAGTGGCTTGCCCAAGACCACAAGGAGTGCCTACAGGACTAGAAATCCCAGTCCCTCCGGCCTGAGATTGCTGTCCCCAGGTGGGACTTGAACCCCCGGCCCTCCGGCCTGAAGTACCTTGTCCTAACTACTAGACCACT
Organism: Ichthyophis bannanicus; assembly: GCA_033557465.1. Taxonomy (NCBI): domain Eukaryota; kingdom Metazoa; phylum Chordata; class Amphibia; order Gymnophiona; family Ichthyophiidae; genus Ichthyophis; species Ichthyophis bannanicus. Next base: position 8,647,517 of record CM066033.1, on the reverse strand, counting down.
CCTCTCTTAGAAAGTTGCCTTTGCACTGTCTTTTCAATGATTTTCGCAAGTAATGGTAGGTTGGAGATGGGATGGTATGATTTTGGTTCAGAGGGGCTTAGGGTGTTCTTTTAAGTATTGGTCGTATCATGGCTTGCTTCAGGGATTGTGGCATGTATCCTTGTTGGAGTGATTCCTTAACGATTTTGGGAATGTGATGGGAGAGCTGGCTTCTTGTGGGTTTAAACCAAGATACTGGGCATGGGTCTGATGGTGAGGTTGTTGTGTTGAGTCCATTCATTATGTCCTCTATTTGATGTGTTGACAGTATGCTGAAGTTCTCCCAGGTTTGATGCGGCTCTTTCATGGTCATCTGTCTGCGGTGTGTGGGAGCATGTCTGGGTGGTGTGTTTTGCTTGCATGTAATCCGCAAATTCCTGTGGGTCAAGATGTTGGGTACAGTGCTGTATGGTGTCCTTAGTGAGCTTTTGGACAATGCTAAAGAGTTCTCTCGGTCTGTTGACAGATTTCATGATTAGGTTGGTATGGTGCTGCTGTTTATGCTCATTTATCAGATTATAATATTCCAGTTGCTTCGCCGTGTATTGAGACAGGGAGTTATGCGTCTTGTTCCGCCTCCATTTTCTCCCCAGTCTTCGGAGATTACGCTTTGCATCCCTGATATCGCTTGAGTACCAGGGGGCGTTGGACCTTCTGCTTGTTTGTGTTTCTGTTCTGGTATGAGCGCAGTTCTATAACATCCACGTCTGGCTGGCAGAAACATCTAAATTGAAAATGGGCATGTTATAAACCTGATTCCGAAACAGCGGGTATAGACACGGCCGCAGTTCCAGAATCGGGGAGATGCATGAACAGTCCGCCTCGGGAAATGCAGGCCCTCGCTGTTATAAAGGGACACAGGTATACACAGAAACGGCCTGGACGTCCCCGTGCTCACCCTATTTTGAAAAGATGCTTCCCGTCTCTATGTGGCACGCCTCCGCTGGCAAAACGTACATCTCCAAAGCTGATTGTCACACTGACAGTGTTCTGCTCATGCAAACATAAATTAATACTAATGAAACAGATAAGTTCTTGCAAACCAGACAATATATACTAGTCTGTTGCATGCCCAGAACACTACAAGGTTATCTAAGCGCACCAAAACTATTGTAAAAGCCAGTGGAAAATGAGATGTTAGTTATTCTTACAGTGGTCATCGCTGAAAACAGTATTTCCAATGCTAAGACTGGGCCAAAAAATCCTGAAATGGGTCTATACAGCTACATATCCAAACATATCCCTGTCATTGATAGGAAACCATCAGAATGAGAAGATGCAACAGTGCAAACATCAGAAATACATGCCCAAAAGCACCATCCTCTGCCCTGACGAATGTGCACAGTGTCAGAGACCTCTGCTGGTGAGTTTGGATATGTATTAGTGCTGTTTGCGCTGCAGCTTGCCCCCATTCCGAGGGTCCCCCACCATTGACAGGGACATGTCCTGCTATGTTGATGCAGGGCAGCTTTTCTGAATTTACTGCCCATTCACACTGGCACCTGATGATGCTGCGGTCAGCCCTACAGTCCAGGTACTGCCAGTCATCCATGTCCCCCCAGAGTTGCGGATCAGCACACCAGGGCCTCCTCTGTAGCCCATATATATCACTCACTCACTCCTGTTTGCAGTCACCAATGACATACCTCTGCCAAAACCATGCCCTGCACCTATAAACAGCTGCTGGTAATTCATAATGGCATTGGGTCTCAGGACAACACATGTGATCTGCATTTCTCAGCCAAACATGATTCTGCTCCATACTAACTCAAATACCATCCCACACCTACATTACCATTTCTCTGAACATAGGAATTGTTAGGGAAGCCTGGAATAGCCCCATTGAGCACAGACAGAATAAGGACTATGGCAGTGCTTTAAATTTCTGTAGGGTTTTATTTTGTTACTTAACCTTACAAACATCCCTCACCTGTGCATCTCTCACAAACAAGAAAATTCACTCTGAGAGTATTAATTACACAATACGCAAAAACTCCCAGGCTAAAGCAATAGAAATAGTACCGATTAAGCTAACCTACTTCAGTAGCTCAAAAGAGGTCACAACTACTAGAAGGAGAAGAATATCTCACACCACAATGGCAGCAACAATTTAGGGGAAAAAAAGCTTCAGAATTTTATCACTTCCCACTATGCGGCAAGAAAGAGCCGTAGGGCAGATCAAAAGCTCAGCATCATAGTTACCCTATTCAATGCTCCGCATATGTATATAGTTTACCCTGTTATCCAAGTTACTTGTTCCTGTTCAATGTAATGACCTGACGTTTGTTTTTTGTCGGATACCGTTTTGTTTTATGTAAACCGCGCTGATCGCAAATAGTGCGGTTTATAAGAAATCCAAATAAATAAAATAAATAAATAAATAAATCATAGTCATTAAAAAACTCCCCCTTCTTTTATTGTAATTTTTATATTTTAATAATTCAATAAATAGAGAGATGCCAGGAAGATACCCATCGCTCACATCGAAACATTGCACAATCAGTCTCACAATCAGTACTTCAAAACCATAAACCATTACCAGACAACCGTATCCAACAGTTAAACCCTTAACTTAATAACAGACTTCACACCTACAACGCACTTATATCCCACAATTTATACGAGGGTTGCTCAGAAAGTAATGCCCCACATGTTTTTTCTCAGTCCAGATTGAAGACAGAGGTGTAAAACTGAAAGGGTAGTAACTTGGAACTTCAAAGGACATGTGTGTAATTTTACAGTCGTCCGTCAAATAGCGAGGCAGTAGTGATTCTTCAAATGGCGTCTGTGAGTGACACACGGTACAAACAACGAGCTCTAATTGAATTCTTGGTGGAGGAGGGATAGTAAGGAAATCCACAGTACTACCTTTTAACTTTCGAAAGGGAGACTATGATAAAATGAGGAAAACAGTCAAAAAAAACTAAAAGGAGCAGTTGCAAAGGTTAAAGACGTACATCAGGCTTGGCTGTTGTTGAAAAATACTATCTTGGAAGCCCAGACCAGCTGTATTCCACGCTTTAAGAAAAGTGGAAAGAAGTCCAAAAAACTGCCAGCATGGTTTAAAGTTGAGGTCAGAGAAGCTGTTGTTGCCAAAAAAGCATCTTTCAGGAAATGGAAAAAAGAGCCAAACGACGAAACCTGGAAACAGCACAAGCACTGGCAAGTCAAATGCAAGGCATTGATAAGGCAGGCAAAGGGAGAATTTGAGAAGAAGCTTGCTGCAGAAGCAAAAACACGAAGTAAAGACCTTTTCAAGTACATTCGTAGCAAAAAACCTGTGAGAGAGTCAGTTGGTCCATTAGATGATACAGGGGTTAAAGGAGCACTAAGAGGCAACAAGGCGATAGCGGAGAGACTGAACGAATTCTTTGCTTCAGTCTTTACTGAGGAAGATGTAGGGATGTTACCCATGACTGAAGTGGTATTTAAAGGTGCAGAAGAATTGAAGGAAATATCGATACATCGAGAAGATGTATTACAACTATTAGATAAGCTGAAGAGTAGCAAATCACCTGGGCCGGATGGTATACATCCAAGGGTATTGAAAGAACTGAAATATGAGATTGCAGACCTGCTATTAGTAATCTGTGAACTATCATTAAAATCATCTCTAATACCTGAAGATTGGAGGATCGCCAATGTAACACCAATTTTTAAAAAGGGTTCCAGGGGTGATCCGGGAAACTACAGACCGGTGAGCCTGACGTCAATACCGGGAAAAATGATAGAAACCATCATAAAGAATAAAATTACTCAGCATGTAGATAGTCACAACCTAATGGGAGACAGCCAACATGGCTTTAGACAAGGAAGATCTTGTCTTACTAATCTGTTATGTATTTTTGAAGGAGTGAATAATCAGGTGGACAAATGTGAGTCGGTTGATATTGTGTATCTGGACTTTCAGAAAGCCTTTGACAAGGTCCCTCATGAGAGACTTTTGGCAAAACTAAAGAGTCATGGGATAGGAGGCAGTGTACTATTGTGGGTCAGGAACTGGTTAAAAGATAGAAAGCAGAGGGTAGGGCTAAATGGCCAATTTTCCCAATTGAGAAAGGTGAATAGTGGTGTACCCCAGGGATCTGTGCTGGGTCCGCTGCTTTTTGACATATTCATAAATGACCTGGAAAGTGGAATAACGAGTGAGGTTATCAAATTTGCAGATGACACAAAACTATTTAAAGTTGTTAAAACCCAAGAGGATTGTGGAAAATTGCAAGAGGATCTTGATAAATTGGAAGACTGGGCATCAAAATGGCAGATGAAATTTAATGTGGACAAGTGCAAGGTTATGCACCTAGGGAAGAACAACCCAAACTATGGTTACACGATGCAAGGTTCCACATTAGGAACCACCACCCAGGAAAAAGATTTAGGCGTCATTGTGGATACCATGTTAAAACCCTCGGCCCAGTGTGCAGCGGCGGCCAAGAGAGCAAATAGAATGCTAGGTATGATAAGGAAAGGAATGGAAAATAAAACAAAGGATATTATAATGCCTCTATATTGTTCCATGGTGAGACCGCACCTTGAATATTGTGTGCAATTCTGGTCGCCGTATCTTAAAAAGGATATAGAGTTATTAGAAAAGGTTCAGAGAAGAGCCACCAAAATGGTAAAGGGGATGGAAGGATACTCCTATGAAGAAAGGCTAAAAAGGTTAGGGCTCTTTAACCTGGAAAAGAGACGGCTGAGGGGAGATATGATAGAAGTCTATAAATTAATGAGCGGAGTGGAACGGGTAAACGTAGATCGATTGTTTACCTTATCAGAATATAGAAAGACTAGGGGACATGCAATGAAGCTACAGGGTAAACTATTTAAGACTAATAAAAGAAAATATTTTTTCACTCAACGTGTAATCAAACTCTGGAATTTGTTACCGGATGATGTAGTAAAGGCTGTTAGTGTAGCTGGGTTTAAAAAAGGTTTGGACAAGTTCCTGGAGGAAAGGTCCATAAGCCATTATTAAGAAGGGACCCAGGATATCAATGCTTGAACCAATACAAGCATTGTGGAACCTGTGTCCCTTAGGGAAACTGCTAGGTACATATGACCTAGATTGGCCACTGTTGGAAACAGAATACTGGGCTTGATGGACCTTGGTCTGACCCAGTATGGCATATCTTATGTTCTAAAGTGTGAGAAACATTCACATCTATGTACATTTTGAAAGAATAAGGCTGGAGGGTAAGGGGGTAAAAAGGAGGAGGGCAGGAGTGCATAAGGAGGAGAATTTATGGAAGTGGACTAAGTGGGAGAGTTTAGCAAGTTATATTGCATCTGGGTTGGCATGGGGGATGGAGCCAGAATATTCTTGGAAAAGGAATGTTATTCGTTTTTTTGGAACTCTATGTGGTCGGAGCAACCTCGTAGATCAGGGGGCAAGGCATTCAATTCTGAGGAGGCATAGAGGGAGAAAACCCGATTACAAGTAGCTTGTTTACGCTGTAATTTTGTGAAGAGATGTGAAGTAGGTTAGCAGAGTTTGTACTACGAGATATGGATCTAGTAGGCTTGGAGAGGAGGGGGCAGAGGCAGGGGGCCAATTCAAGGTGGTGATTTTGTGGTTTAGGGTGAGAGATTTAAATTTTATCCTAGACAGGTTGGGGAGCCAGTGTAGGTGTCCGAGTATAGGGGTGATGTGGGATCTTCTGGAAGTCTTGAAGATTAGATGCAAAATTGTGTTTTGGGCCAATTGGAGCGGAGAGGTGCTCTGTTTTGGAAGGCTGCGATATATAAAGTTGCAGTAATCAAGGGTAGGGATAGTTAGGGCTTGGCAAACAGTCCAGATGGAATCTGGGTTTAAAAGTGGGTGGAGGTTTCTAAGGGTTCTAATTTTGGAGTATATGGAGCGGGTTGTTCTATTTATTTGTTCCTGGAAGGTGAGGTTCTGATCAGTTATAATGCCGAGATATTTAACTTCTGTTTTAACAGAAATAGGGTAATTCTTGAGGACAATTGATTTAGGGAGAGTATAGGATGGATCAGTGAATAGATGGATGACTTCTGTCTTGGTTAGGTTAATGACCAGATTATGTTGCTGGAGCCAGTTTCTGATTTCCTTGAAGCAATTGGTGATATTAGCAAAGTTTGGTTTTATTGTGTTAAATGGCGTGAAAAACATGATATAGTCTGCATAGAGTTGATATTGGATTTTGTATTCTTGGAAGAGTTTACATATGGGTTGGAAAAAGATGTTGAAGAGGAGGGCAGAGAGACTAAGGGGCTTGTTTACAAAGCCGCGGTAGCGGTTTGCGTTCGTAATCGGAGCCGCGGCCCCATTGATTTCAATGGGGCCGCGGCTGTGATCGCGATCGCGAACCACTACCGCGGCTTTGTAAACAAGCCCCTAAAACTCTGGGGAACACCTTAAGATTGAATGAATGGCAGGGAGAATTTATCACCAATTCTTATTTGTTGAATTCTGTGATCCAGGTATGAATGGAACTAGTTGAGGGTGGTATCTCTGAGGCCTATGTCATGGAATCTGTCAAGAAGGTGGTTATGAGGAAGAGAGTCAAATGCAGAGGATACATCTAGAAAGATTAGGAGACACCCTTGTTTAGGAGTTTGGATGTATGGGATTACTGTATCTAGGAGGGAGGTGAGAAGGGTTTTGACACCATAGTTCTTTTTAAAACTGTGCTGGAAAAGATCAAGAGGGGCATGATCGTCAATGAAATTCTGAAGCTGTGTTTGGACAATCTTTTCAGTTATCTTTGCCAAGAGGGAGATACTTGATATCGGTCTATATGATGTGGGGATAGTGGGGTCAAGTTTGGTTGCTTTTAGTATAGGTCGAATAGAGGTCATATTCAAGGGAGTTGGCAGGATTCCAGTGCAGAGGGAGGATTGTATTATGTCACGTATATATGGGCCAAGAGATTCCTTGGAGCTTTTTACCCATGAAACTGGACAGGGGTCTAATACTGAGGTAGAGGCATTGAGTTTTTTTATTGCAGTAGTAATGTTATCTAGGGATGGCAGATCAAACGTTTCCCATGTTACAACAGGGGTAATATTGTGGGATGAGTGGTCAGTGTGTTGAGTTGTTATAGGTTGTATTGAGGGGAATTTTGAGCAGAGGTGATCAGCAATGGTTTGTGGGGATATTTTATCTTCGACCGCATAGTTGTTTGGGTGATTTAGTTATTGAAAATAACTCTCGGGGTTTATTTAAGGAGCACATGATGACGTTCTCATTGTATTCTCTTTTACGTTTTAGAGTTTCAGCCCGGTAGACTTGGAGTTTTTTGAAGTAAGAGTGTAGGTAGAGGGTTCTCTAGAACAATTGTGCTCCAAATGTCTAAGGTCTTTTCTAAGGTCTTCTAATGATTTGGAAAACCAGGGGGCTCGTTTGCGGTGGGTGTTATAGGATGGCTGTGGGGGAGCTTGGGCTGCAGAGGCAAGAATTTTGCTCCAGCCTTCAATTTGGGAGGATAGGTTTGGATAATTATTACCGAGAAGGTCCAAGTGTGGAGTGACTTGTTTGATGACGTGGTTAATATCAAATGGCTTGAATTTGCGGGGCATCTGGGTTTGTGTAGAAGGTTGTGTAAGGGTCTGGATGGAAGAGCGAATAGGATCAGGGAATGATCAGACCAGGGAACTGGGAGAATGGAGTGTGTGGGTTGACTGTGGAGTGTGATGGACTGAGGCATGACGATAAGGTCAAGGGTATTACCTTTGCAATGGGTTGGGTTATTTAGGATCCGAGTGAAATGTAGTGCATCTATAGAGTCTAGAAAGGATGAGGCCTTTTACTGAGCAAATGAGTGGATGAGTGGAAGTTTGGGTGTTACAGGCTGATTCTAGGATTGTAGAGAGGTCTTGAGCCTATGATTGTGGTGCTCGGTATACTAGGCAGGGCCGGCCCGTCCATAGAGCAAGAATTTTTTTGCACAGGGCCCCGCGTTTCAGGGGGCCCCGCGCAAAGAACATTTTGCTTTTTAAAATTTAAAAAAAAAAAAAGCTGGCTGCTCCAGCTTCCGCCGCCGCGGCAACGACAGAATGGAGTGTCCCGGGGGGCCCCCTCTGCGCCGACTGAGCCCTCTGCCCGGCTTTCAGATTCGCGAAGGGAGAGCGTCTCCCTCGCGTCTCTGTTAAGCCTGCAGGGGCTAATGGGAAATTTCCCCTCTGCCCCTTTAGACACGAGGGGCTGATGGGAAATTTCCCATTAGCCCCTGCAGGCTTAACAGAGACGCGAGGGAGACACTCTCCCTTCGTGAATCTGAAAGCTGGGCAGAGGGCTCAGCCGGCGCAGAGGGGGCCCCCCAGACACTCCATTCTGCCGCTGCTGCGGCGGCGGCAACAGCCAGCTTTTTGTTTTATTTTTATTTTCCTGAGCCGATATGGGGGGGGGGGGGAGTTAGGATTGGTAATGGGCTAGGGGGGGTGTTAGGACTGGTAATGGGCTGGGGGGGTAGGACTGGTAATGGGCTGGGGGGGTTAGGACTCGAAATGGGCTGATGGGGGGGTTAAGACTGGAGGTGGGCTGATGGGGTTAGGACTGGTAGTGGGCTGTGGGCTGTTGGGCGGGTTAGGACTGGTAATGGGCTGGGGGGGGTTAGGACTGGTAATGGGCTGGGGGGTAGGACTGGTAATGGGCTGGGGGGGGTTAGGACTAGTAATGGGCTAGGGGGGCTAGGACTCGAAATGGGCTGATGGGGGAGTTAAGACTGGAGGTGGGCTGATGGGGTTAGGACTGGTAGTGGGCTGTGGGCTGTTGGGGGGGGTTAGGACTGGTAATGGGCTGGTGGGGGTAGGACTGGTAATGGGCTAGGGGGGCTAGGACTCAAAATGGGCTGATAGGGGGGTTAAGACTGGAGGTGGGCTGATGGGGTTAGGACTGGTAGTGGGCTGTGGGCTGTTGGGGGGGGTTAGGACTGGTAATGGGCTAAGGGGGGGTAGGACTGGTAATGGGCTGGGGGGGTTAGGACTCGAAATGGGCTGATGGGGGGGTTAAGACTGGAGGTGGGCTGATGGGGTTAGGACTGGTAATGGGCTGGGGGGGTTAGGACTGGTAATGGGCTGGGGGGGTTGGACTGGTAATGGGCTAGGGGGGGGTTAGGACTGGTAATGGGCTGGGGGGGTTAGGACTGGTAATGGGCTAGGGGGCGGGGTTAGGACTGGTAATGGGCTAGGGGGGGTTAGGACTGGTAATGGGCTGGGGGGGTTGGGACTGGTAATGGGCTAGGGGGGGCTAGGACTCGAAATGGGCTGATGGGGGGGTTAAGACTGGAGGTGGGCTGATGGGGTTAGGACTGGTAGTGGGCTGTGGGCTGTTGGGGGGGGTTAGGACTGGTAATGGGCTGGGGGGGGCTAGGACTCGAAATGGGCGGATGGGTGGGGATAAGATTGGAGGTGGGCTGATGGGGTTAGGACTGGTAGTGGGCTGTGGGCTGTTGGGGGGGTTAGGACTGGTAATGGGCTATGGGGGGGCTAGGACTCGAAATGGGCTGATGGGGGGGTTAGGACTGGAGGTGGGCTGATGGGGTTAGGACTGGTAGTGGGTTGTGGGCTGTTGGGGGGGGTTAGGACTGGTAATGGGCTATGGGTGCTAGGACAAGAAATGGGCTGATGGGGAGGGGTTAGTACTTGAGGTGGGCTGTTGGGGGGTTTAGGACTGGTAATGGGCTATGGGGGGGCTAGGACAGGAAATGGGCTGATGGGGAGGGGTTTGGACTTGAGGTGGGCTGATGGGGTTAGGACTGGTAATGGGCTATGGGGGGGGGCTAGGACAGGAAATGGGCTGATGGGGAGGGGTTAGGACTTGAGGTGGGCTGATGGAGTTAGGACTGGTAATGGGCTGTGGGCTGATGGGGGGGGTTAGGACTGGCAGTGGGCTATGGGGGGCTGACTGGAAATGGGCTGATGGGTTTAGGACTGGAAGTGGGCTGATGGGGGGTTAGGACTGGTCATGGGTTATAGGGGGGGCTTAAACTGAAAATGGGGTGATGGGGGGTTAGGACTGGAAGTGGGTTGATGGGGGGGCTAGGACTGGTAATGGGTTGGGGGGTTGCTAGGACTAGAAATGGGCTGAGTGGAAGGGGGAGCTTGAACTGCAAATAGCTGATGGGGAGGGGGCTTGGCATGGAAATGGGCTGTGAGGGAAGGGAGCTAGGATTGGAAATGGGCTGATGAAGCAGCTAGGATAGGACTGGAAATGGGCTGTTGGGGGGAGCTAAGATTGGAAATGGGCTGTGGTGGGTCTTGGATTGAAATGGACTCTTGGGGGGGCTTGGACTTTAATTGGGCTGAGTGGAGGGGAGCTAGGATTTGACATGGGCTGATGGTGGGGCTAGGAAATGACTAGAAATGGGCTGATGGGGGGCTAGGATTGGAAATGAGGTGAGGAAGGGACTCGGACTGGAAATGGATGGGGAGCTAGGACTGGAAATGAATGGGGGAGCTAGGACTGGAAATGGGCTGATGGGGGGCTAGGACTGGAAATGGGCTGATGCAGGTACTAGAAGGGAATGGATGCTGGGTGAGGCTGGAACTAGAAGGGAGCTGATGTTGGGGGAGGATTAGAATGGGATGGGGCTGTGAGTAAAATGGAGAGGGGAAAAATATTTTGTGTGGGAGGGATGAAAAATCTACAATTGGCCGGGTATTGGGAGAGTAAGTGGGGATTGAGGATGGAGGGGTAAAATTTGAGTGGATGAAATAGGAATGAGGAAAGAGCAAAAGGAGAAAGATTAGTATGTTAAAGCAGATATAGAGAGAGAGAATGGAAAAAAAAACTAGAAGAGAGAAGAAAGGACAAATGGACAGCAGATGATGGAGAGTTAGCAGAAAACATGAAGAAACCAGAAGAAAGTGGCTGGAGCAATTGCAACTGAAAAAAATGCACAAAAGGTAGAAAGATATCTCTTTATTTTGAATTTATTAATTGGAATATGAAAGCTCTGGGAAATGTGCATCATTAACGTCTGCGCTTTGTTTGGTACAAGAGGAAATTAATTTATAGTTTTATTTCTACAGTGTTGTACATTCCAAGTTTGGCTTTTGGGGTTCCCAGTTTAATTATTGTCTTCCTGTTTCTAAATTGTGATTCCTTGTTTGGTGATGGTCTATGTTCTGCATGTGTAACTGAGCTGAGGTATTCTGTTTATGTATTTCCTATTTGACATTGCCACTTGTTCTCTTTCCCCAGTATTCTCTGAAATGTATTGGTTTAATATTTGCAGTGCTACCTTTTGATAGGTAGGGTATGGTGCTTTGTGAGTCCTGGTAATGCTGTCAGGATACGGCGGGTTTGCTATGGGTTCTAAATGGGCAGTGTTTGTAGTAGTTCCTAATGTGCCTGGCGGTTGGCACTGGATTATAGTAATGTAGAAATCTTTTAGTCTTTCTTTATCCATACACTCATTAAGAGACATGTTTACTAAAAGTTAGTGTATGGTAACATTGTGCAAATATTTATGCAAATAAGGCCGCTTATACAAATGAGGCCCCGCACCGAGTCTCTGCACATGGCCCCGCACCCCCCTTGGGCCGCCCCTGATACTAGGCACAGCGAGATTGCATTGTTAGAGATTCTGAGGGTATCCATACCAGTGGAAAAGGCAGTTTCATTGGTGATTAAGTTTAGATCTTTTTTAGAGATTATACAAACATCCCCACATCTGTTAAAGGTACGCTTGCAGGTATGTATAGAATGGGTAGGGGAACATAGTTGATTCATGAGTACTGAGTCTGTGCCCTGGAACAATGTTTCATTGAGACAAAGGATATCTATCTAAGTTGTAATCAGATATTAGGTCGGTAAGTAGAGGATCTTATTCTTGGCTGAACGGGCATTGATTGAGGGAGGGGGAGGTTAGGTTTCAGTGTAGGAGTGTATGTTACAGTAGAGATGGTGTTAATTCTGGTTAATTCTGGGAATGCAGCATGTGATATAAAGCTGAAGGGTTGTTTGAGCACCAGATGGACTAGTGCTAGTGGTGTGTACACATAGGTCCCTGACCCCGCTTTTTTAAAGAGGTCGGTGGAGCCGTCGATAGGGCTAGAGTCAATGGGTAGAAGAAGCTAGATTTTCCCGCTGCAGGGCTTTTCTTAGCTCAGGTAAGCAGCACGATTTGGAGGCAATGGTGTTCTTCAGTGACAGTAGCGTTTGCTTGGATGGGAGTCTGGTGAGTCTTTGCAGGGTTGGGAGCTGAAAGTTGAGGCAGTCAGATAGATATCAGGTTGTCTGTTCCGTCTGCATTATGAAAAAAAGCCACTGGATGCTTGATGATGCCAGAATAAATCATGGTGAGTGAATAGTATCACCAGGAGAAGGTGGAATGTATCAAGCCTAAGTGCCCCACCTAAGTGCCACGCCAAAAGTCCCTCTGGCGAGACCCTCTGGCATGGGCTAGCCAGGTGCGGGCACGCCTGGGTGAGTAGCTGAATTTAAAAGCTGAAGCTGTGCCCTGATTGGGTCGGGGGGAGCGGGAGGGGCAAGCAGCTCCCGCTTCTACTCCCGATGCCTGATCGAGTTCAGCTGGATGGCTGGAGGAAGAGATCTTTGCCCCGTTGAGCAGCTGAATTTAAAAGCTAAAGCTCTGCCCCGAGGAAGAGGTAATAAAGTAAAGTTCAGAAAGACATAGCAAAAGCACAGCTGATCTACTTATCTTAATGCTGTCTCTGAAAAACTTCACAACGCTCTCAGGAAACGCCGGTCAAACAATCTGCAATGCTAAGACCCACTCTCAACAAACTTTGCTGCTAAAGCAGCTACAGAAGATTTGCTGCCAGTGGCGACACAACTTCTTACTTGCTTTACAACTGCATCTTGTCCCTCTCAGACAGCAGACACACCAGTTCAGACAGCAGTTCAATACAGAATTTCACATCCATTCATCTATATGGGACACGTTGAAGATCAGAGCAGAAAATCATCTACATCCTGGCGTTATTCCATGTTGCCGCTAGTAAAGTGTGGGCGTCCGCGGAAAGAACTCAGGATGTACATGGGCCTTTCCTGAATGCGCTTTATACATCTCCGCAGCTTACCACGCCCCCATTCTGGCCCCTCCTGCATACATTCAGAAAGACCCTTTTTAATGTCGTCTACGTGCAGGACCACGTGGTTTCAGAATACAGTTCTAGACCTTTCCATGAGAAAAACATCTATCCCACACGTCCAAAGGGCTTAATTGTGTTCTAGAATGACCTCTTAAGTGAATTATTTTAAATCTAATTGCTTATAAAAGGGAATTTGTTTTTTCTGCCTCTCCATACCTTTTGTATTCTTTACACCATTCTAATTTATCAATGTCCCTGTTTAATGTACATTACCAAATTTAAGATATAATGTAAACAGCTTTGACTGAAATGGTAACGCGATAAAATAAACCCTGTTAAATAAATGCATTATTTTTTCAAATTGTAAACCATTTTGAATGACATGTCACAAAATTGCTATAAACATTTTTATAAATAAATGTAATACTAGTAGCGGAAGCAGACCTTAATCTAGCTGCTGACATCCAGGGCTCTTCCTGCAGCATTCATATCTCACCAAGTCCTGCAGCAAACTCTTTCAGTCTTCCCTTCTCACAAGACAGATCTCCGACTTCCATCTTTCTGCTGACCCTCAAGAGCCCAAACGAAACACAAAATTATCCACAACAGTGAGGGTCCCCCTAGGGGTCCAAGGGCACCACCACTGGCTCGGGGGCATATGAATGAAGGGCACTGATCTAGGAAGTGAAGTAAATGAAATGATTGGTCTGTCTGGTAATCAATATGTTTCAAACCTAGCAATTCTTTAGTACTAATAGTCTGGGGCTTAAGACTTCTCCATTCTTGTCTCATCGAATCATAATGCGTTAGATTTCCCCTTACTCATACCAGACAAAATCAAATTTATGATCTATGGTAGTTGAATGAAATGTATCAAAACTTGTTCCTAATGGCAGAAATTGTCATTGTGTCTATGCTTGAGGAATAGAGTTGCCCACCTCAGTATTAAAATGATCCTGGTACTGCTAGAATGGATTTCTGATGATGATCAGGACAGCAGCACCCTTCTTTTCTTCGCTTTGCACTGGTGGCAATGTCTATGAAAATGGCACAACTCTGAGTTCACTTGCATCGATAGGACAGGCTCTGGGGAAACTTTACTAAACATATTGAACTATCTTTTCTCACCACAGGCTTCCCCACTGTCAAACCTGACCTTTTAATCCAATTTGAGCAAGAAGGATTCACGACCAAGCCCCAGGGATCTGAGGAAAGAGGAAACCTGCCCAACACTGGCAGAAATGAGGAGCTATATGAAGCAGGTAGTGAAGTTGGATTAAAGCTAGTGATGAATTGATGCAAACATTTAATACAGGAAAGACGCCTCGTCTGGGCCAGGCAAACTGAGTGAGGTGTTATAGTCACTGTCCCTGGCTTCTAAGCTTTGTTGTGTGAATAATGTGCTTGTTATGTTTCCTTACTATCTCTTGTCTATCTTAATTTTCAGATCTTTCTTTTTATGTATTTCATTCCTTCCATCTCATCATTTTGCCATGTCTCTCTGTCCTATCCCTTCATTTTCTTTCAACACCTACTGTCTCTCATCTTTTATCGGTTTTTATAGTCTTCCTTGTATCGCTTACTATTTCTGACCTCTCGGTGCTTTTTCAAGATGCTGAAGCTTCCTCCCACCCAACAGTTTGTGGGTTTGTTTTCTGTGAACCAGACAGTGCTGGTAGCTGGAGAGAGGCAACAGGGTGGTCGTACTGGAAGAGGCTGGAGGAAAGATGGAGAGACGCCCCCTATTGGGATCCGCAGGAAGAACGAGGAAGGGTGACATTAGCAGGATGGATGGAGGCCGGGAGGAACAGCAGGCTGACCCTCCTCCCGCCTCCACTGGAAGTAAGAAAAGGGAAGGAGGCAGCTAGACTTTCAATGGAAGCAGCAGGAGGGAGGAAGGCCCCCATTTATAGCAGCAGCAGCAGGGCTGCACCATCCATGAGGCGGCCGCCTAGAAAGGCAGACCTCTGTGAGCGGCAGGTCATGTGTTTTGGCACACATGGCATTGCGCTCCCTCCCCTCCTGTGCCGAGCCGTATCGCAGCCCCTCTGCCGCTGATTGAGACGGCTGGAGAGTCTCGGCAGTAGTGGTAGACTGTGTGCTTCTGTGCACACGGCCTGATGCTTCTGACCCCCACAAAGTTGTTCTGGAGGGGAGTCAGAGGCAAGAGGCCATGTGTGCCAAAACACATAGCCCGCTGTTGCTGCCACCGAGCAGTCTCCTGGTTGCCAGAATCGGCAGCAGCGGAGGGGGGGGGGGCAGTGGCACGGCTGAGCACGGGGAAGGGGACAGCATGGCCAGGTGTAGTGTGGCATGGCCAGGGCTTCTGCCTAAGACAGCAGAAACCTCAGGCCGGCCCTGAGCAGCAATTTTAAGGGAAGTGGGACTCTTGGGCATATTCTGAAGCAGTTTTCATTAGCAAGGAATTGTGGGATCCCGTTCCAATTTATCCTGCTAGACCACTCCAGACAAGTGGGTTACGTCCCTCTGCCAGCAGATGTTGGAGACACAGAAAGTGCCAGAAGCTTCAATGAACAGGCTCTGGCATATAGAGAGGCTCCCCTAGGTGTCACCCTCAGTATTTCTCTGTCTCCAGCAGATGATGTATGTCTGTTTCTTTACTCCTGGCAGCCTGCCTTTCTAAGAGGCTAAGGATCTCTGCCAGTGGAACTCGGAGCTTAATAGGGTGGAGGTCTTCGGGGCGCACATGAGGTGTGGCCCTGAAGTTTCCCACTGACTGCTCAGTCTAGGACAATCCGGGAGCATCCCTTATTTTTTATTTGCTAGTTATAAGTTTATATATCCCGTAACTGGAAAGAGCCTGTCACCGGAATTACAGCCTCACTTGCCTTTCCCTGTTTCCCTCTTCCGCGACTGAGGCTTGAGCTGAACGAGAGTCGCAGTGATTGTTTTCCCGTCTCCCCCTCTTTCCGTGTCTCCATTAGCGATTTCCGTCCTTAGGCTGCCTCACTGCCGTTAGGCTCGGCCTGCTTGAGGAGGGCTGCCAATAGTGCCGTGCACTGCTTCCCACCATTTTTCGTCTCTGAGTGGCTGCAGCCGCGCTAAGCATGCTCTGGCGGACATTTCGAGTCAGCTATGTTTTCCCTGGCACGCCCATCTCCGGTACACTGGTCACCGTGGCTTTGCTGCAATGTCATCCTCAGTAAACAGGTGTCTCGCCTGCGGTAAGACGCTCTGCATCCTCTCAGACTTGCTATGTGCCAAGTGTCTGGCTTATCTGGGGGAGTCTTCCCTCAAAGAACAAAACGTTTCGTTCCTTATCGTCCCTCCAGTCCAGTCCTTCACCTCTGGGTACTGCACCTCCTCTCGCAACATGGAGACTGGGCATGTCAGAATTGTGACCCTACTGTACATGTCCTGCTGGCACCTCCCACCAGCTCCCAGTGTGCTCATTCTCCATGCAGCTGGAGGTAGTGAGCCTAGGTGCTGGGCTCACTAGAGGAGCAGATAAGGAGCTTTAGGCAGGTTAGATAGGGATTTTAGCTTTAATTTCTCCCTTTAATTTTTTTTCCTTTGGTCTGTACCTTTAAAGTTTATTTAAAAAAAAACAAACAAAGACACTGTACCTCAGGCCGGAGGGCCAGGGGTTCAAGTCCCACCTGGGGACAGCAATCTCAGGCCGGAGGGATTGGGGTTTCTAGTCCCATAGGCACTCCTTGTGGCCTTGGGCAAGCCACTTAACCCTCTTTGCCTCAGGTACACATAGATTGTGATCCCTTTGGGGACAAGGGAATGTACCAAGTACCTGTTTGTAGTGATTATGTAATGTAAACCACTTTGATTGAAGGATAAGGCGGAATAGAAAACTGGATAAATAAAATAAAGACAGAAAGGGGATCGGAGAGTAATCGGAAGGGTCTCCTTTCTCCCTCCCGTTTGTTTCTGTCTCCTTTGCCTGCTCTCCCCTCCTTGTTTGCACGGAGGGGAGCTGTTCAGCAGGCTTTTTCATCTTCTTACCAGCACAGTTTCTGCACTGCTGGTTTCCTCTGAGAAACCGTCGAAGCTTTCTGTCTGCTGCTGCTGCCGGCTGTCAGTATCTCACAGCTGTGCTGCTTGCAGGATTCCCTTTGCTTTATTGGAGGTGCAGGGAAGGATCCAGAGGTCCCGGGGCAGATGGTGAGTGCTCCGATCACTATTGTTAGTGTCGGGGGATGTTTTGGTGCCTGCTAACGCATGGAAAACATGTTTTAGCAGTTAGGAGTGCTGAGGAGCTTCGCGGGCCGTTTTTTCTGCGGTTTTTAATCACAGTACTAGTTTTTTCTCTCACAGACAGCTTTATTGGGATAAACAATTTAGCTTTTTGGTTAGTTTTGGTTAACGTTTGTTTAATTTTGCAGGAGGTTCTTTAATTTTCACTGTTTTGAGCTCTTAAAGGGCTCGGATTCCGTAGTGCTAATGACTATGCGTCTTCAGTGCCTCGTATGTGGTTCCCATCGGGGCTTTCTCTCGGATGCCGGGGGGGGGGTGTCGTGGCTGCGCATCTGAAGCGCTAACTATGGAGCAAGAAAGGCAGGATAAGTCTAAAGAAGGGACTCCTTTAATGGCACAGGGTCCTATAGCGTCTGCGGAAGTGGAGTCTCTACTAGCGTCTCCATTCGCTCCTCTTATTACAAACCTGGCTTTGCCCGGTACTTCCACTACTCCGATGATGGCTGGAGCAGTTCTCGGGGGGGACTTCCCTGGATTTTGTGCTGCTGCAACAGGGGGCGGTTGCGGATGCTTCACTAGTTGGGGCCGCAGGAGGCCAAGCGGCCATAGAAAGGTTTGGAAGTGTTGACGGTAGACTGGTTAAGAGGGCTCGGTCGGTGGAGGATCACTCTCTTGGGTCGGACTGGCCGTAAGGAGACGACTTCGATATGGAGCCGGAAGCCGGAATGGAGGAACTAGAGGAAGGTGAGATTCAAGAACCTGAAGATCAGGCGAGGATTATCCGGGTCTTTCGGAGAGAGGAGCTGACAGCGCTCATTACGGAGTCGCTTCAGGCTCTCAACCTTTCCTCTGTGGTACCTGTGGTAGCTCTCCTCAGCTGCCAGGGCCTTAAGAAAAGGTGTGCTTTCCAGAGCTCTCCCAAAAGGTGATTTTTGCTGAGTTTGCTGCATAACTGTGAGTCTATTTGTCTTCAAATAACTATGAATCTGTTTGTCTCCACATATTTATCTATCTGTCCTTAGTAGTGGGTTCCCTTACCCACTCCATTGCTGTAGAGTTTTAAACTTTCTCTTAGCCTACCTGAGGGACTACCCCTCCCCCCTGCTGAGTTAGTGTTGTGGACCTCCATTTCCTGTGCCGCACGTGTCTATTTGTCCTTAGTGGTGGGTTCCCGTGCCCACAGTTCAGGAACAGCCTACTGGCCAGAGACACTTAGGTTCCCGCCCACCCTACCCCTCGCCCCACCCATCCCAGGGGCTACATTACCTATATAGTGGTCACATACGTGCCATCTATCGTCTTCATCTTTTCTGCTTCTTCTTCTTCTTCTTCCTCTTCTGGGACTGCATAAACAACATGTTGTGTATTCAATGCAATAACTGCGGTACTTTCATTCCAAGACGAATCATTTGGAGCCAAAGAGCTTGTCCTATATGCCTTAAGTCAGCCACCATGCATGAAGAACTGACTCTACTAAGGAAAGACCTAGCTGCCATGCATAAAGAAGTGTCTCTACTGAGGGAGGAACTGGCTGCAATGAAGCGTACCTCTTCTAGGATACAAACTGAACAAAGTCCACCACCGCTCCCACAAAGAATCAAACGCCTCAGGAACAAATGGATCACAGTGAGTTCTGGTAGACTGCGACCAGTAACACAGAGGCATCCTGTACATCAAGAGATATCCCTGCACAATGCCTTCTCTGCCTTGGCTAATGAGGATGCCCAATCCATAGAAACTGAAGGGCCCTTAAATGAGTTAGACAATGCCCAATCTCCTGCTAAAGCACCAAATATGAAGAAATCCTCAAAAAACAGAAAAGTACTACTACTTGGAGATTCCATCATCAGAGGCACCAACTTGGGAACACAGTTCAAAGGAGAGAAGATAGTCATGTGTCTACCAGGCTCTTCAGCCAGCAGGAATACAAACCAAGTTGTTGAATTACTTAGCGCAAAAAGTGAACACTCCAAACGTGATGTTATTATCCACTTAGGCACAAACGACCTGGCTAGGAACAGTGCCTCCACAACCCAAAAGGACTTCCAGTCTCTGGGAGAGAAACTCAAGCGTGTTGTTAACACTGTTGCATTCTCAGAAGTTCTACCTGTTCTTGGTAAGGGGACAAAAAGGCTGCAACGCATTAACAGCTTTAATACATGGCTCCAGACCTGGTGCAAACAAGAAGGATTCGGATTTATTGGTAACTGGGACAACAGATGGACCAACAAAAGACTATACTGTGCTGATGGACTACATCTCTCTGTCGCAGGGAAAAGAATCCTAAGTGAAAAATTCAGGCAGTATGTGGATATGCATTTAAACTAGGAAAAGGGGGTGACGGATGTGGAAGGCCAACATCTGCATGCCACCCCCAGCAAAAGCAGAACACCATCAGAAACAGCCACACTTTTAAACCACACATCAAAAACATGTGGGAAGAAGTAGGCAGAACGAAATCAATGCAAAATACACACAAGCCAGGAAAATGCTAGAAAGCAATGAGCACAAATGCTCGAAGCTTAGCCAACAAAATTCCAGACCTGGAAGCCCTAATGGTGGAAACGAATTTGGACATTGTGGCCATTACAGAAACATGGTTTAATGAATCGCACGATTGGGATATAGCCATAGCTGGCTATAATCTAGTCAGAAGAGACAATGGAAAAGGAGGAGGAGGAGCCTTGTATGTCAAAAGCAATATTAAAGCTACTGAAATGCAGGGGACATGGGGAAAAGAAGAAGCGCTCTGGATTGCGTTGGAAAGAGGAGATGGCACTGTCATCCATATTGCTGTAGTCTACAGACCTCCGACTCAAACTGAAGAGAGAGATAACGAATTGATTAAAGATATTGCCAAGATAACAACAAAGGGGGAAGCGATCATATTGGGTGACTTTAATCTACCTGATGTGGATTGGCTTACTCCTTCTGCACATCTGGAAAGAAGCAAAAAAATTGTGGATGCTCTCCTAGATGCATTTATTTAGACAAATAGTGATGGAACCAACCAGGGAAAGCTCAACACTGGATCTAGTACTCACCAACGGTGACAGTGTGTCGAATGTCTGCGTGAGTGCCCCTGTGAGCAACAGCGACCATCACACGGTGTGGTTTGAGATAAAAGCCATGGTACAGGCCAATCATAGCAAGCTCAGAGTCCTAAACGTCAAATACACTGACTTCAATAAAATGGCAGAGTACTTAAAGGAGGAGATGACGGGGTGGAAGGAGATAAAGGAAGTGGAATTGCAAGGGCTAAACTAAAGAAGGCAATAAAAGGGGCAACAGATAAATATGTAAGAAAAGTAAATAAAAACAAGAGGAGAAGGAAACCTATTTGGTTTTCCAAAGAGGTGGCTGCTCAAATAAAGGCAAAAAACATAACTTTAGCAAAATTCAAAAGCTTGCAAACAGAAGAACACAGAAATGAATACAGGATCCAACTCAAAGGGGCATGTTTACTAAACATTCCTAACGTGCGGGGCCGTGCTAGTGTGCCTGTGCCATATAAGGAGTGGGCGGTTCAGGCAGAAAATAGAAAAAAAAACGGTAGTAAGCAACCGGACGTGTGCGCGTCGCGCTAATTTGCGGGGGTCGACATTAGCGCGTGGAAAGGCAAAGTGGCGCGCTGCTGAGTATACAAAACAGAGCCGTAGTACAACGGTGAAGACACTGACCAATGGTGCAGGGGCCATGGGTTCAATCCCCCAGTGTGCGCAACGACAAAGGTCAGCTGAGGCAGTAACTGTAATGATTAAAATTGTTTTAGGAGGCAAATTAATTTGGAACGGCATAAGGCGGCGCACAGTTATTTTTGGGCGGCATAAGGCGGCGCACAGTGCTTTTTGGGCGGCATAAGGCGGCGCACAGTTATTTTTGGGCAGCATAAGGCGGCGCACTGGTCCCCTTGGGCGGCAGAAGGCGGCGCGCTGATAGGCACAAGGCGGCGCGCTGATGCACAAGCACAGGAACAGAGCCACAGCACAATGGTTAAAACATTTACCAATGGTGCAGGGATCTGGGGTTCAACTCCTCACAATGCCCAGTGAAAAATGCCTGCTGAGGCAGTATGTATTATGTTGTGGAGTGCTGTAGGAGGCTGTATAATTTTATTTTGTTATCACTACTAGCAAACGCACTCTCCCAGCATGTTAACATACGGCGGCCCATAAGGCACATGTTACAGTGCACTGTTCGCCAAGGCACCCTTGAATGTCCCCTATAGGGCAGCATGTATGTTGCGACACAGGATAATGTATAGTGCACCCTATAGGGATGGCAACCATAAGGTGGCCTACAGGGCGCCCTATGAAGCACCCTCAGAGGCACCTAATGGGTATAGTAAGCTGAGGGTGGTCTTGCCGGCATAGACATATGTACAGTAAATAAAAATAAAGCTGTGGACAGCCCTACCAAAGGGCCCCACTGTGGGTTTGAACCCATGACTTCTGGCTGCACAGGCAGTGATGTAACCATTGCGCTACAGCTCCATAGCTGTAAGCAGGCCCCTGGCTGGCTGCAGATAGCCTACACGTCCCCTCACAGACAGTCTGCTGGTGTCAACAGGATAGGGTTAGGCCACCCGTACCCATGATGCACTGCACATGCAAATTAGCTGTCCGCAGATGGACACAAGATGGGGAATGCACCCCCACAGCACCTCGGCCCTGTTGGGGGAAGTGACTGGGTGCACCCACACAGCACCTTGGCCTAGTAGGGGGCACTGACCGGGTGTTTTACTGGCACAGAGTAGCCACACACCGTTACATCGTGCGGGTACTGTGCTCACCCTGAGTGTGCAATAAGGTGGCCAGGACCAGGTCAACAACACCTGCCATGGCTGATGGAGGCCAAGTGGGCGTTCCAAAGCAGTGTTACTGTGTAAGATAGCTAGTTTCTGTACAAACACCATGGATATCCCTGTCTGCCGCCATCAGGCACAGCCCCCCCCAGTGGCAAACATGGTCCCCATCAAGGGATCCACACTCTACCTCCCTGCAAAGGTGGCAGTAGAGGGCAACATCAACCCCAGTCCTGCTGAGGAACACCACCCCCCCCAGGCAGGCAGCTTCATACACAGCCATAACACAATAGCAGACAGACATAAGCCCAGGGTATGGTAAGCTGCACTCCACCACCAGATATTCCCCTGCAGCAAGCCAACAGCCACTGCACCCTGCAAGCCATTATAGCAAGACATTTACCAGCTACAAACAGTCTGCTGGTTAGTCCATAGTGCATGTTCCCAATGGAGATGCATGCACCCAGAACTGGGCTGTCTGCATACACAGCAAGCAGATAGATCAGTGACTGGGCCCCAAAGAGAAACCCATATCTATCACATGAGAGAACTACTATACAGCACTATGGGGGGGCCTAGCCATGCTGTGGTCACTGCACAGTCAGGGTGAGCGTGATCCCCCAGAAGGACATGCTTTGGCCACCCTGTCTGTGTAGGTGGTGGCCGGACACTACAATATCCCAGCCAATGTCCCTGCCAGGGCCCTATGCCCAGTGCAGATGCATCCTGGCCACGCCACCCTGCCCTGGTTATACCCATGGTACCTTGCACCTCATTATGCACATTGGCTGGCCAATACTGGCAACAGTGCTGGCAGTGTGGGCTGTTGAAGGGGCTTGCAGCCAACACCCACTGTATAGACAGACACACACTTCCACACCTCTGCCATCATGGTGCTACGATTGAGGGGGTAAGTAGCCTTGCCCACCAAACCGGTCCTGAGCACGGCAAGGCATGGATATGGTACGCATTACAGCTGGTGGTCACTCCCCAGGGTGGTAAACACCGTCAGAGGCCAGGCCTGGAGCATGCCCCACAAACACCTAACAGATTGTTTGGATGGGGTCAACTAGCAGTATGTCCGTAACGTATGGATATCTGCCTGCCTGTGCTCCTAGCAAACGTCTCAGAGCTGTGTACCGTATACCTCAGGTGTAGGGTGACATTGGTAAGTTATGCAAGTGCTCGTTTTGGGTGCTGCATGCACGGTCCAATGTTCTGCCTTTCCAGGAGACATTGGCCAATGGGGCCTGTGGGTGTGGGTGTGTCTGCCCTTGATGGCTGCTGCTTTACGGCACAGATTCCCAACTCCAGTCCAGGTTTGCATCACACTGTTTGGGTTTTCCTGCTATCCCTCATGAATATGCATGGGCTACATCTACATGCCATGGGGGTGGTGCATAGATATACAGCACAGGCATGTGTATGAGTGTCAGCATGGAACCTGACTGGTGTGTGGCCCACCAGGACTGCATTTGGGTGATTCTGCTCTAGGTACTGCCCCTGTTCATGGTGTCTGTGCTCAGTGGGGTAAAAGATAGATGTCTTACCATTGCATATGTCCCCGCCATGAAAGGTGTGTCCTTACTATCACTGTTTAGTTGTGGGAAAAATATGTGGGCAGGATTGGCAGTAGCCCCAGCTGGGTTTTGAACCTCTGCCCTCTGGTCCTAGAGGTAATGACTCTGTCCGCTGTACCACACTTTGGCCACAGAGAAAGTGCAGCCCCTGGAGGCAGTAAGCCTGGCAGGATGGAGTCACAAACCCTGCTCTACTTATTTCTACTGTGGGCATATGCACCCTGTCTGGTGACAAACGTGCACATAAACACCAGAAATGACCACGGGAAAATGGGGGACAAAATATCACCACGCTGGGCGACAGTGGTATTAATGGGCAACCATAGCAAACACTCCGAGGAAAGCTCCAAAAACGGAAATGTTTTTCGGAAGAGTCTCCGCTCCGTAGACCCTTCCAATATTCATCTCTTTTTCTGGAGCTTTGCTGGGTGTGTTTTGTATATTTTCCCATCACTATAACTGTTCCCCAGCTGGATTACTATTTATAATAGTTTTGTTGTGGTCATTTTCAGGTTCTATTTGCAATTTTGTTCTGTGCACATATATCACACTGCTCACGTTTTTTAGGTTTCCCCGGTGTTCCTGTACATTGCTGACGGAAATGGTTTCTCTTCCCTTTAAATGCCCTCTACCGCGAGGGTTTCACTCGCGCTAATTTTTACATGGAAATTCGGGCCCGATACTGTGCGGGGAGCCTCTCCCCTCCCACTCTCCACCCATTGACCCCGTCCCTCCGCCCCTCCGGAGCCTTCCTCCGCCCTCTTTTAGCCGCTCCACGCCTCTATCGGACATTTGCGGGCCCGCACTTGTACGGGGCCCGTTAGTGTGCCGCGTACCTGTGCGGGGGTGACACGCACGTGTGCGGGGCATTTAAACGCGTTTCTGCACGTTTAAATGCCGCGTTGCCGTGCGCTATTTTGCGGCGCGCAGATTTGCGGACTTTAGTAAACATGCCCCAAAGAGTCTAAAAGAGTAATAAGGATAGCAAAATCAAAGGCAGAGGAAAGGATGGCTAAAGATGTTAAGAGTAGCAACAAAACTTTCTTCAGGTATATTCGGGAAAGGAAGAAGATCAGAGTTGGAATTGCAGGACTCAAAAGTGCTGGGAAAGGACTCATGGAAAGTGACACTGAAAAAGTGAAATTGCTAAACAAATACTTCTGCTCTGTTTTTACTAAAGAAGATCCTGGAGATGGACCAGCTGTGACTCCCAAATATAAAAATGGGAATGAAGTAGATACCACACCATTCACAGAAGACGAGGTGTTAGAACAACTTGCTAAACTGAAAGTGGACAAAGCCATGGGACCGGATGGGATACATCCCAGGATACTGAAAGAGCTCAGAGAGGTTCTTGCAGGACCGTTAAAGGATGTCTTCAACAGATCCTTGGAAACAGGAGAGGTTCCTTAGGACTGGAGAATGGCTGATGTCATACCTCTACACAAAAGTGGTGACAGGGAAGAAGTGTCAAACTACAAGCCCGTGAGCGTTACCTCGGTGGCGGGAAAAGTAATGGAGGCGCTCCTGAAAGAGCGAATAGTGAACTTTCTCAAAACCAACAGGATGCAAGATCCGAGGCAACATGGTTTTACCGAAGGACGGTCTTGCCAAACAAATCTGATTGAGTTCTTTGACTGGGTGACCAAGGAACTAGATCAGGGGCATGCGATGGATGTCATCTACCTGGATTTCAGCAAAGCCTTTGATACTGTTCTTCATAAGAGGCTTGTCAACAAACTCAGTAGCTTGGGGATGGGTCCCAAGATGGTAAACTGGATTAGAAATTGGTTGACTGACAGATGACAGAAGGTGATTGTACATGGAGCTCACTCGGATGAGAGGAAGGTGATTAGCGGGGTGCCCCAGGGTTCGGTCCTGGGCCCGGCACTGTTCAAAGTATTTGTGAGTGATATTGCTGAAGGACTGAATGGAAAAGTCTGTCTTTTTGCAGACGACACAAAAATTTGCAACAGAGTGGACTCCCCCGAGGGAGTGGTTAACATGAGGAAAGATCTACAAAAGCTGGAAGACTGGTCTAATGCTTGGCAACTACGATTTAATGCGAGAAAGTGCAGTGTCATGCACTTGGGTAGCAGAAATCCAAGGGAAATGTACGCGATAGGGGGCGAGAGGTTGGTATGCACTGTTCAGGAGAAAGACCTTGGTGTGATTATCTCTGATGATTTCAAGGTGGCAAAACAGTGCGATAAGGTAGTGGCAAAAGCCAGGAGGATGTTGGGCTGTATACAAAGAGGGATTACCAGCAGAAAGGAAGAGGTACTTATGCCACTTTATAAGTCACTGATGAGGCCTCACTTGGAATACTGTGTTCAGTTTTGGAGACCGTATCTTGCAAAAGATGTAAAAAGACTGGAAACTGTTCAGAGGAAAACGACCAAAATGATTTGGAGCCTGCGTCAGAAGCCTTATGAGAAGAGACTTGAAGACCTAAATATGTACACTTTGGAGGAGAGGAGGGACAGGGGAGATATGATTCAGACCTTTAAATACTTAAAGAGAAATGATGAACAAACAAACCTCTTCCAAAGACGGGGAAGCTGTAAAACTAGAGGGCATAACATGAAGCTGCAAGGTGGTAAATTGAAAGGCAATGTCAGGAAATATTTTTTCACTGAAAGGGTGGTGGATGCTTGGAATGCCCTCCTGATGGAAGTGGTGGGGGCAAACACGGTGACGGAATTCAAAAAGGCATGGGACAAACACAGTGGATCCCTTTACAGCAATAGGATAAAAACAAGATAAACGGTACCATCTAACTTCTGAACTATATAACGTCTCAACAAATAGGGGTGTCCTACATGGCGTGGTGGGTTTACCCCTAAACAAAGACATGGGGAGGGGTGGCCTGCACAGAGCAACAGGTGCACCTACTCTTGCCATCTTGCTGGGCAGACTAGATGGACCATGCTGGTCTTTATCTGCCGTCATTTACTATGTTACTATGTACCAGCGGAGGAGGAGGGGTTGGAGGATCCTCTCATTCAAGCTGTACGGAAGTCACAGGCTGTTTTTCCAGTTCACCGTTTGGTTAAGCAGATGATTCAGGATGAATGAGATTTGCCGGAGGTAGGATTGCGAGGTATGAGGTCTATGAATCGTCTCTATCCCTTGGCTGATTAGGAACGTGAGGTGTTTCGTTCTCCGCGTATAGATGCAGCAGTTTCAGTGGTCACGAAGAAGACTACCATTCCGGTTGAAGGCAGTGCGGCTTTGAAGGACGCACAGGATCGGAAGGTGGACACCTTATTGAAGCAAGCTTTTGAGGTTAATGCTCTGTCTCTACAAGCGTCTATTTGTGGGGCTTGGGTAGCGAGAGCATGTCTTCGCTGGTCGCAGCATTTGCAGCAGCCAGCACAACAAACTCAGGAGCACTTAGCGGATGTGACAAGGCTAGAGTTAGGTTCAGCTTATTTAGCCAGTGTCCACTATGGTCTTATTAGAGGTTTGGCGAATAGCATGGCTTCCTTGGTAGCAGCACGCCGCTATCTCTGGCTAAGAAATTGGGCAGCGGACAGTTCCTCCAAGTCACGTCTTAGCAAACTTCCTTTTAAGGGGAAGTTCTTGTTTGGAGAGGATCTTGACAAGCTGATCAAAGATTTGAGGGCATCAAAAGGGGGTCGCATGCCAGAAGATAAGCCGAAGCAGGGCCGGACTCCGTTACCTTTGCAGGGTCAACCTCAGGATTTCAGGCGTTTTCGTATCTCCTGTTTCGGAGGCTTTCAAAGAGGAAGGTTTTCCTCTCGAGGTTAAAGTTTTAGAGGATTCTGGGGAGTGGGCAGAGGGTTTGCTAATCCCCTTCCTCGGGATTTAGGAAACCCAGCTCCACTGACAGCTGGGTTTAAAAAAGGTTTGGACAAGTTCCTGGAGGAAAGATCCATAAACCATTATTAAGAAGGGACCTAGGATATTGGTGTTTGACCCAGTACAAGCACTGTGCAACCTGTGTCTTTTGGGGAAACTGCTAGGTACGTATGACCTAGATTGGCCACTGTTGGAAACAGGATACTGGGCTTGATGGACCTTGGTCTGACCCAGTATGGCATATCTTATGTTCTTATGTAACTCAGAGTTGCAGGCCTTGTCCTGTCAGGAACTGTTTCTGACTTTCTCTAGGGAAAAAGTGATGCTGTGTCCCGTTCCGTCCTGTTTGCCAAAGATAATTTTGCCATTTCATGTGAATCAATCTGTCTTCTTGCCAGTATTGGATATTTCGGATGAGAACGCATCTGACCATAGCTTGCGTTTGTTAGACATAAAGAGAGTTCTTCGGCAATACTTGAAGGTCTTGGAGTCCTTCCGCAAGTCTGAGCATTTGTTTGTTCTCTTTGGAGATCTGCGTAAGGGTGAAGCGGCAGCCAAAGCTTCAATTTCCGGATGGGTCCGTGAAGCAATAGCATCAGCTTATATCTTGCAAGGTCGTCAGGTGCCCATGGGGCTGCGGGCTCATTCTACTAAAGCACAAGTGACTTCGTGGGCGGAACATAGCTTGGTTCCTCCGGTTGAGATTTGCAGAGCAGCCTCTTGGTCTTCCTTGAATACTTTTAGTAAACATTATCGCCTAGATGTTCAAGCAGCGGGAGATGCTTGTTTCGGGTCTGCGCTTTTTTGCGGGCCGGGTGGACAGGTCCCTCCCAGTAATTTACTGCTCTGTTACATCCCAGAGGTGAGGGACTGGACTGGAGGGACGATAAGGAAAGAGAAATTAGACTTACCTGCTAATTGTTATTCCTTGAGGAACTTCAGTCCAGTCCCGATTCCCAATATGTGATGTAGTGGAAAAACACAACTTTATTAAATCGTAGACCTATTACCAACCCGACACAGGCTGTGTTTCGCAAACCTTCGTCGGGTTGACCAGGTAAGGTACTAAAACATAGAACATAAACACTAAGTAAAAACATAATAGTGATAAAACATTGTGTCAGAACAGACGACTAAATCTTGATCAATAAACCACATATATGTACATCAATAACATAAACATCATAAATAGTTAAAAGATACATATAAAAATCCATCTACCACCGAAAAGAAGGATAAAAGGTGCTATTAACAGGACTAAATAAATAATTAAAACCAAGTCTTAAGCAACTAATAAAAAATAAATAAATAAAAAGTAGGTGACTAAAAATACAGAGTGACACCAAATAGATAAATAAATAAATAATAATTATAAACGTTAAGAAAGTAAGGGGTGTGACAAGCAAACATATCAAATAGTAAATACCTCAATAAAGCAGAGAAAACACCGCAAGCAATGGTCTTTTATAGAAGGTTGTACTCGTATGGCTAAAATAAATAATGCACAATTAGATGGATAAAACCTATAATAAATATCCACATAAAACATTAAAATCATACAAAACAATGATACAAAACAACTTAATGTATAAATAAAGAAGGAAGCAGGAGCAAAAAAGAGGAATAGACACCTCATACTTGGAGGCTCAAATAAATCCTGAGAATCTGGATATACCAGCAGTATGGCTTACCTAATATTAAAAGCTTATCTCACTCAACAGCTCACAAAACTATCTATTGTATAAATTAAACAGTAGACTGTCTCGAATAAAAAGTATGTGCTTGACGCCCCATTTCTAAAAACAAATATCTTATCATAAGGGAATAAAGGCACATCGAAGGCACCGAAGAAACATAAACAGTGAATCAAATTCATAAATACTCTAAAACCATAAGTTAAAAATTAAAACTACCTGTTTAAAAATTCGGTTGTCTAACCCTAAGCAACATAGGCCAGAGGGCTGCCGAGAAGGACAAATAAAAACTGAACTCAAAAAAACAGCACCGTGTATGCCTAACCAGTGAACCATCAGCGTATTACAGAAGCCTTTCACTTATAGACTTGAATGACATACTAGTGATATTCAGTCGTGTAAAGCATACCTTCGTGGCACAGGAGGCTATCAAGAAAATCAAAATATCCT
Source organism: Ichthyophis bannanicus (assembly GCA_033557465.1). Lineage (NCBI taxonomy): Eukaryota > Metazoa > Chordata > Amphibia > Gymnophiona > Ichthyophiidae > Ichthyophis > Ichthyophis bannanicus. The sequence goes on along the minus strand of CM066033.1, from coordinate 8,617,935 downwards.
GGACCGACACCGTGTGTACTTCGCCAAAAGAAATCAAGATAATAGACCACCAGCTCTGTAATACGCTGATGGTTCATTGGCTAGGCATACACGGTGCTGGTTTTTAGAGTTCAGTTTTTATTTGTCCTTCATACCCCCATATGTTTTGAAAGCAGAGATGTTTGGACATCTTACTTATTATACCTTTTTATGAAGCCCGATTGTGTTTTGTTTTTTACTTTGTATGTAGTAGTGCCATAACGCCGCCCCTGGTTCCGCCCCTCCTGAGCCCGACTGGCTGTGACTCTACCCCTGGGTCCGCCCCCATTGTTTCCCGCTGTGGAGAACTAACAAATATGCGCATGAGCTGGCGTTCTATAATCTTGATTTCTTTTGGCGAAGTACACACGGTGTCGGTCCGGGATATTTTGATTTTCTTGATAGCCTCCCGTGCCACGAAGGCTTCTGTGAGCGTTACATGGCACGTTACCGCGCGTTAAGCTTAAGAAGGCGCACAGACATGAAACACAGGAACAGAGCTGTAGCACAATGGTTACTACACTGACTGATGGTACAGGGGTCATGGGTTTGATTCCCCAGTGTGCCTAATGCATAAGGCTGACTGAGGCATCACCCTTAACATTTAAGTAGTGATTGTTGAGGCATTCTACGTTTATTTTCATTAGTGCTGCCAGCAAACACACCCTCACAGTGGCGTAACCTAAGGTGCCGCATAAGGCACCCCATAACGCACTCCATAGGGTACATTATAAAGTGCACTGTCCGCCAAGGCACCCCATAATGTCCCCTATAGAACACCTTATAAGGCACCTTATAGGGCGCCCTCTAAGGTGCCTTATGGGGCGCCTTATGAGGCACCGTAAGGTTACAGTACTCTGAGGGTGTTTTTGCTGGCAGCACTAATGTACATCAAAAATAGACAATGCCTCAGACAGCCCTATCAAATAACCCCACCATGGGTTTAAACCCATAACCTCTGGCTGTACAGGCAGTGAAGTAACCAGTGGGCTACATCTCTATAGCTGCTAACAAACCCCTGGCTGGCTGCAGAAGGACTGCATGCCACCACACAAACTGTCTGCTATGTTTACCAGGATACGGTTAACCCACCCGTACCCATGATGCACTGCACATGCAAATCAGCAGTCCACAGATGGGCACAGGATGGGGTATGCACCCCCACAGCACCTCGGCCTGGTAGGGGGAACTGACCGCGTGTGGTACTGGCACAGAGTAGCCACAGACTGTCACATTGTGCGGGTACTGTGCTCCCCCTGAGGGTGAGGTGGGGCACCAGGTCCACAGCACCTTTCATGGCTGAAATACGCCATGCTGCAGGTCCCCATCAGTGTGTGATAGGTAGTTCCTGCATACACACCTAGGATACATCTGTGTCCTTCTGTATTTCCCAGTCATGTCTAGCCCTTATGGGCTATGATGCACCCAGAATAGTGTATATTCAGTGGTGGTGCCATGGTGACATGATGTAGGTGAAAGGGGGGGGGGGGTTTGGACCCATAGGCAGATTATGTGCCACCACACAACCCACCCTCTGGGGCTCAGGGTGGGAAACAGGATCACCCACCAATAGATCCACATTCCACCTCCCAACGATTGTAGCAGTAGAGGGGACCATCAATCCAAGTCCTGCTGGGGAACAGACACCCTACAGGGCAGGCAATGAGGATCTCTACCCATCCATAAAGCAATAGCAGACAGACAGTAGGCCTGGAAATGCCCAGCTGCCCCCCACCACTATCTGTCATTCTCCAGCAGCACGCCTCCAGCCGCTGCACCCTGCAAGGTGTTCCAGCCAGACACATACTAGCTGCAGACAGTCTGCTAGCTAGTCCATAGTGCATGTTCCTGGAGGAGATGCATGTACCCAGAACTGGGACGTCAGCATACACACCAAACAGATAAGTTGGTGAGTGGGCCCCAAAAGAGATCCCATAAATATCACATAAGTGAAATACTATATGGCACTATGGGGGAACCTAGCCATGCTGTGGGCACTGCTCAGTCAGGGTGAGAGTGACCTCCCAGCAGGACATGCTGTGGCCACCCTGTCTGTGCAGGTGGTGGCCAGGCACTACAATGCCCCAGTCATTACCCTTTGCCCTGTGCAGATGCATCCTGGCTAGGCCACCCTGTCAGGGCTATACCCATGGTACCTTGCTCCTCATTATGCACATTGGCAGGCCAATACTGGCAACAGTGCTGGCAGTGTGGGCTGTGGAGGGTGTTTGCAGCCACCACACACCGGATAGACAGACACACACTCCCACACCTATGCCAGCAGTGTACAACTATAGAGGTGTTTGGCAGCCCTGGTCACCGCTGCAGTCCTGGGCACAGTACAGGCATGGCTATGGTACGCAATGCTGTTGGGGTCACTCCCCAGGGTGGTAAACACTGTCAGACACAAGACCTGTAGCACACTCCACAGACATCAGAAAGGTTGCTATGATGCAGCTCAATCAGAACATTGTACTTAACTTCAGAATTGCTATCTGCCAGTAATCATATCAACCTTTTGATAGCTCTGTATCATATTCCCAGGTGTAGGGTGGCATTGCTAAGGTATGCAAGTGCTAGTATTGGGAGATGCACGCAAAGCCCAATGTCCTGCCTCTCCGGGAGCATTGGATACTGGAGCCTGTTGGCTGCTGCTTTACGGCAGAGGTTCCCGACTCCAGTCCTGGTGGGCCAAACACTGTTCGGGTTTTCATGCTGTCCCTCATGAATATGCATGAGCTACATCTGCATACCATTGGGGCGGCGCATAGAAATGCAGCACAGGCATCTTTATTGGAGGCAGCATGGAACCCGGATGGTGTTTGGCCCTCCAGGACTGCTTTTGGGTGACTGCTCTAGGTAATGCGCATGTTTATGGTGTCTGGGCTCTGTAGGGTAAAATGTAGGTGTTTTGGGCATGTTTACATCTGCAAAAAATGTTCAGTCTGTATTTGCACGTTTTAGTAGTGGGTAAAATATGGGGACTGGGTTGGCAGGAACCACAGCTGGGACTTGAACCTGTGTCCTTCTGCTATTGAATACACTGGTTTTGTGCACTGCACCACCGTGTTATCACAGAGTCAGTGCATTCCCTGGTGATACCATGACTGTTCGTCAGATAGGGCCTGTCTGTTGCAATGCATGGCACCCACCTACACAGGGCTAGGCCATGGTCTGCTCTGGGCAGCTGCCACTGCCCCCTCCACCACAAGTATCCCTCTGCCACCATGCTGACATGCCCTTCTGCCCCCTCCTCCACCAGTATCCCTCTGCCACCATGCTGACAGTCCCTTCTGCTGCTGGTGCTGGTGGAGCGCAGTCTCAGGCCATCCAGTGTGCTGGTAGGCGGCTGCCTATGGTGCGGGTTCTGGGGTAGGGGTGCCTGCATAGGTATCCACGCTTACCTCCAGCACCGCCTGCCAATGTTCCGTGCCCTTGGGGGTAGCTGCTGGGTACTATCCCCTGTGACACATGTTGGGCCTTCTGCAGTTGCTGCCTGGCTGCTCTGCTGTTTCAGTATTCGTATGGGCCAGCTAGACATCGCCCTAGTCCGCACTGTGGCCCAGCTGCATCACAGCATGTGCCGCCTGCGGCCCTCTCTATCTCCTTTTCAGGCATCTGTCCAATTGCCCGTTCCGACATGCCCACCCTGCTGTTGCGGGACATGTGCATGCCATAGGACACCTGTTCACTAACAAGGGAAAGCCCTGATCAGCGCTATTTCACTGTGGGCTCATTCACCCTGTAAGGGGATGGAGCATAGACCCTTCCACGATTAATATCTTTTTATTGGGGCTTTCTTGGTGGGGGGGGGGGTTGATGTTTCCCATTAATATCACTATTGGCCAGCTTGGTTATGTTTTTTTTCCAGTTTGTTGAGGTCATTTTCAATGTTTATGTGCCCTTTTGTTCTGTGCACATGTATCACACTTATCACTTTTTGTAGGTTTCCCTGTCTATGCTGTACATTGCTGACACTTAAATGGTTTCTCTCCCCTGCAAATGTGCATCTTACAGCAGGTTTTCAATCGCGTTAGGATTCAGCTCTTCAGATAAGTGCGTTAGTGTGAATGGAGCCTCTCCCCTCCCACACTCCGCCCATTGACCCCTTCTCTCCGCCCTCTCTCCACCTTCTGCGGTGTTTTACCGCGCCACGGAGCTTTACGATCGTTAAGTAACGTTAACGCGCGTTATGAGACGTTAATGATCGTTAACATCTCATAACGCGCGTTAACGTTACTTAACGATCGTTAATGTTGCATAACGTGCGTTATATAACATTACCGCAGTTTAGTAAACATCCCCTTTAGTGTTCATGTTCTATGTTTTAGTACCTTACCTGATCAACCCCTGACGAAGGTTTGCGAAACACGGCCTGTGTCGGGTTGGTAATAGGTCTACGATTTAATACAGTTGTGTTTTTCCACTACATCACGTCTTTGGACTGTGTCTTTGATACATATGTGATTTCTTGCCTTGCCTGTGGTTCAGTCCCGATTCCCGCCCGGGGTTTGTCAGCCTCCGCAGAGTCTTTGTGTTTGTGTGGGGTAACAGCAGCCAGGCAGTAGAAAATCAGCAAATTTTTTCTGTATTCTTTCTTCTCTCTCCTTTCTGTCCTATTTCCTTTAAGCGGAGAGAGAGAGTTATCCTCTTATTTAAGGGGGATTTAGTTCAGTTTAAGAGTTAAGATGTTGTATTTAATATTATTGCTACTTATTTGTTGCTCCTTTGAGTCTGCTTTGTCATTAGATCACTGGGAGCTGGTGGGAGGTGCCAGCAGGATATGTACAGTGGTGTCACAATTCTGACATGCCCAGTCTCCATGCTGCGAGAGGAGGTGCACTACCCAGAGGTGAGGGACTGAACTGGAGTTCCTCAAGGAACAATTAGCAGGTAAGTATAATTTCTCTTTACTGCTACATTAGGAAGAGCCTGCAGGGTCCCTCAATTTACGTCAAGATGCATCAGCTCCCTCCTCAGCTGCCAGGGCCTTATGTCCGTTCTCTCCCTCGGGGATGCCCTCTTCCTCCTCTTTTACTCCTGCAGCAGCAACAGCAGCCCAGTGCAGGCAACATGGATCAAGATTTGGCCCAATTTATGTCCCTCTTCAGGCAAGCTTGAGGCCTTTGGGCATCCACATCAGCTTCCCTCAAAGTGAGCACTTCTTCCTCCAGGCCAGTGGCAGTGGCAGCACACAGGGCACAAAAGTGCACTCTGACTGAGTCCACCTCAGATCTTCAGATAGGGAAGACGGGGAGTGGTCTCCTTCCGATGACCAAGCAAAAGATCAGGAGGCAGCTCAGGATGTCAATTTATTCCGTAAGTAGGAACTTCTAGCATTGATTACTCAGGCGGTGGATGCATTGTGCCTCTCGGAATCTCAAGGACAGGAAATGATGCAAACTGCTTCTTAGGTGCTTACCAGAGAATAGACCAAAGACAGCTAACCACTGTTCAGGTCGGAGTTCATCTCCTTTTTCCTCCTCCCAGGCGAGTTTCAGAGATTCTTGGCATTACCGACCAGGTTGATATATGGGGCCTCCATCCTCCAGGACTGCCCCTAGGTCACAGCCTTTTTGGGTAGTGTATCGGACAAAGGACTCCTTCTCTGCCCCCTCAAAGTTTGCCGGCCCTAGCCGCTCCTTCCACTGACGCTCCTCTGGCCCACTCCAGGATGCCTCCAGTGGGGGGCCATCTGGCCCTATTTGCCCACAAGTGGGAAAAGATCACCACCGATCAATGGGTCCTTAGTATTGTCTACTGCAGCAATGTTCTAGAATGCGCCTATCCTATACACGATACATTCATAGTTTCCTCTTGTGGCTCGGAGACAAAGCAGGAAGCCATACAGTTCATTCTCCGTTGCCTGTTGGACCTTCGGCCATTGAACAGTGCCTCTACCAGAGACCACTACCGGACACTACTCCATCTACTTTGCCGTTCCAAAGAAGGATGGCTTCTTTCAACCCATTCTGGACCTGGATCAACAGCGCTTTCTTGCATTTTACAGTGCTAGGATGCCACTTTCAGTTCAGCGCATTGCTGTTTGGTCTCACAACAGCTCCATGTACCTTCTTCAAGGTCATGGTTGTAGTAGCAGCACCTCTGTGGAAGCAGGGTATCCACATACATCCGTACCTAGATGACTAGCTCATCGGGGCAAAGTCTTATCTGGAGGCTCTAACAGCTGTCTCCCAAGTCGTGACTTTCCTGACACATCTAGACTAGGAAGTCAATCACGCCAAGAGCTGTCTCAGTCATTCCCAGTCCCTGGAGTTCCTGGGGGCCCACTTTGACACCCGCCTTGGGCGGGTCTTCCTCTCACCAGCTGCAGAGACTCTCAGGCCAACTCCAAATGTTCTGCCTTCAGGCTTGGCCCTGGGGTGGGACTATCTTCAAGTTTTGGGGGCCATGGCAGCGATGATCTATGTCGTCCCTTGGGTATGAGCCCACATGCGACCCCTGCAGTGGGCCCTTCTAACTTGCTGGTCTCTAGCAACGCAGGACTACAATCGGCTCGAGGTGCGAGCAGTCCACCTTGCTCTGCAGACCTTTCTTCCACTACTCTGCCATCACTCTGTCTGCGTCCTCTGCGACAATGCCACCACAGTGGCCTATCTCAACCAACAGGGTGACACAAAAGCCCTGGGAGTCGCCAGGGAGATGTTGCTACTCCTCCTTTGCGCCTAGCGGCACTTGCAATCTCTCTCAGCCCAATGCATTGCTGGGGCAGACAACGTTCAAGCTGACTTTCTCAGTTGGCATACTCTGGATCCTGGCAAGTAGGAACTCCATCTGATGGCCTTCCAGTGTATTGAGTCTCTGGGACCAACTCAGGTTCGACCTCATGCCCACTGCTGCGAATGCCAAAGTCTCCGACTTCTTCAGTCGCTGCAGGGAAATTCGGCTATCAGGGGATAGACACCCTGGCCCAGCATTGGCCAGTGGTCTCGTTGCTATACTTGTTTCCACCATGGCCACTGATCGGGAGGTGTCTCCATCGCATCAAGTCTCACCCCGGTCTGGTGGTCCTGGTCACACTCAGCTGGTCCTTGCACCCGTGGTATGCGGACCTTGTTGGCTGCAAGTGACCTCACTCCTGCCGCTGGGCTCTCACCACCTAATGGACAACCTGGCTCCTTAATCGCTTACAGCTTGGCTCTTAAGAAGTAGCGTCTAGTCCATAAAGGCTATTCGCTTAAGGTGGTTCAGATTCTGCTTAAAGCATGCTGCCCATCCACATCGTTGGCTTACACTCGCATATGATGCTTGTTTGAGTCATGGTGCGCTCATCAACAGTGTTCTCCATGGTGAGTGCAGATTCCAGAAATCCTAACATTTCTACAGGACGGCTTGATAATGGGCTTGCTCTCAGCTCTCTCTGAGTACAAGTAGCAGCCCTCAGGGGCCCTATTGTGGGGCATTCGCTTGCATCTCACACAGACATCAGTCGTTTCCTGTGTGGGGTCTGCACACTAAGGCCTCCACTCCGTCCACTTGTTCCCACTTGGGACCTTTCTCTCATGCTCCGGAGTCTTATGAAGACTCCCTTTGAGCCTCCCCAGCATGCTATTCTCTGAGAATTTTCCTTAAAGATGGTCTTAGTTACTAGCAGTCAGTGTCCGGAGAGTTCTACGTCGCTAACTTAAGATGACAGCTTCCTTTCAGAAGTCAGATCACCTGTTTGTATTATTTGCTGGGCCGCGCAAAGGCCTGGCAGTGTCCAAGGCTACGATCAAGTACACCATCGAATCCGCTTACATCCTGCATAACAAGTCCATCCCCGTGGGGCTTCATGCGCATTCCATGCAGGCTCAGGCAGCGTCATGGGCAGAATGCTTGCACATTTTGCCCATTGACATTTGTCGTGCGGCCATCTGGTCCTCTCTATCCACTTTCACGTGCCACTACCACCTCGACCGGCGGTAGTGGTGCGGCTTGGACCGCGGTGCATTTCGGGGCCATTGTGGTAGAAGCGGCCGTTCCTTCCCAACCAGCAGGGATGTAGCTTGGGTACTTCCCACTTGTCTGGACTGGTCTAGCAGGATGAATTGGAAGAAGAAATTTCCTTTCCGGGAATCCTGCTAGACCAGTCCAGGACCCACCCCTCACTGCATGCTTCAGCAACAGCCTTGGGTCGTCATTCATTTAATACAGCTTTCTGGAAGGACATGCTGTCATCTCAGTTTCAGGCTCAGAAGTCAGTTTAGCCTGCCTAGGCCCTTTGTACATAGTTGCACTTGTTGGTGTTCACTGTTCCAGGTCCCCTGGGGCATTTTAATGCGTTTTGGTTGACATGGGGCTTCCTCTGCTTTTACATAAGTATACTGAGGGTGACACCTAGGGGAGCATCTCTCTATGTCAGAGCCTGTTTGCTGAGGCTTCTGACACTTTCTCTGTCTCCAACATCTGCTGACAGAGGGACTTAACCCACTTGTCTGGACTGGTCTAGCAAGATTCCAGGAAAGGAAATTAACAGCAAGTGAAATTTCTCCTTCGTGTTCCCTGTCTTGGTTCCATATCATTGCTACAGAAGGTACATAAAGCTTTCCACCAGGATACTTTAATTTTCAGAACTTGCAGGATTCCAATCATCCCACTTTTATCCAAGTGTTGCTCTTCTGACGTCTTACCTTTCCCTATCAATGAAGTTACTTTTCCATTTTTCTAACAGGCAGAAGAGGCTACTGTACGGATCCCACAGAAGAGAGCCTGAAAATAGAAGAGGTTCATCTCAGGAACCAGCTGGAGGGAGGAGAGGAGAATACTGACACCAAGATGGGTGAGCCAAGAATTCCTTTATGATACAATCCTTGCTATGTGCAGTGGAATATTTCTAAACTTAAGCATAGAGGGTGAATGTTAGGGCATATAAACAGAGAGATTCCAGTAAAGACAAAAGTAACTTAAATGCCCTTAAGTATAGAGCAGGCATGTCTAACTTCGAACAGGTCGTGATTTACTTTTTCCGGCCAAAAGTGCTGGTGATCTACCACCATGAAAATTAGGTTTCAAATTAGTTTCAAATTAATGTTTAACCCAATAAAGTTGGAGGATCCCCCCCCCCCCTCTTATTTTTAATGGACCTTCTGTCATTTACTTGGATGTGATCAGCTGTTAAGCAAATTAAGCAAAAACAAAACAGAGACGAAGATCCAGTAAAAACTGCGAGGGGAAATGGAAAGTACATTTTTTCTTAAGTTTTATTGAGTAATAACTTTCTTTAACTGTCTTTTTTTTTATTGAGTAATTAGTGTTAAATTTAGGTTGAGTATTGATCCAGGCTCATCTTGCACAATCTTTAATATTTCGCTCTTACTCATTAGTGAGACGTCTGAGCCTGCATTTCATCCACCAGCTTTTTGAAGTTGAATGAATATTGCGTGAGGGCCAGTCTTAGGGAATCCTGGAGATGTTCATCTGTCATGTTGGAACGTTGTGTGCTCTTTGTCATTTTCAGATGGGAAAACGCAGATTCACACAAATAAGTTGAACCGAAACAGGAGTGTACAGCTTCACTGCATCTTCTCAAGTTGGGAAATTTGTCTCTAGGCACTAGCTTCCAAAATGATTCTTGCTCAGCACAGGTCTTGATAAAAATGTCATTTTTAAGGGTTAATATTTCGTTTTCAAGAGATGGCTTGTTCAATGAGTAATTTTTACTGATAGCAGCTGCAGTTTCTTTAATGTCCACATCTACTTTGAATGGTTATGACATGTACTCCACAACTGTCCCAATTTTTTTGGAAGTCACAGAATCTATTTTCGAATTCCTGGATAACAGAACAGATTTCTGTCACATACTTCTCTGAAAAACAAAATTTGGATATTGTCCCAGATGGTCCTGTGTATTAGGAAAACGATCAAAAGTGTTGTTTGCAAGGACAGTCATCATTAGCTCAAATTTGCTCTTGTAGGATGAAACTGTACTCATCATCTCGCCAATGCATTTGTTTTTACCTTGTAATTCAAGGTTCATATCACTTAGTTTGCCTGTAAAGTCAGCGAGAAATGCCAGATCACATAACCACTCCTCATCTTCCAACTCTGCTTGGTCATCTCCCCTCTCCTTCAAAGAACTTCTTATTTCATTCAGCAAATCACAAAATCTTTGCAGAAATTTGTGCCTACTTAGCCACCTTACATCTGTGTGCAAAATGATTTCCACTGCCCCTTCATCAAGAGTAAGATTGAAAAGCCATCTTTGAAGTGATCTTCCACGAACTGAATTTACAATTTTGAAAGTGATGTCCATGACAGTCCTTGTATTGAGTCTCTTGCTTGCCAAAACTTGCTGGTGAATGATGCAGTGGTAAGAAAGGAAATCTGGGAAGTCGTCATGCTGTCTACAGAGGGCTATGAAACCGTTAACCTCACCTGCCATTGCTCTTGCTCCATCAGTAGTGATGGAAACAAGTCTATGCAATGAAAGATTTCACTTTGTCACAAAAGAATGGAAAGAACTGAATATTTCCTGACCGGTAGTTCTCCCTTTTAAAGAATCATTCCAAGTAGTTCTTCTTTAACACTGAAGTCTTCAAAAACCATTCGGATAAAGACTGGTAACTGGGCTATGTCTCTTATGTCTGTAGATTCATCCAGTTGGAGTGAGAAAGCAACACAATTTGAAACATCCTCCAACAATTGTTCAGTTGTGTCTCCACACATCTTTTCTATTCGCCGCACGACAGAGTTTCTTGATAATTGTACATCTTGAATAGCAGCTATGATCTCTTTCTTATTTTTAAATCCTTCAGAAAAATTGTAAGATGCTTCAAGAAGACAATCTTTTACAAATTCCCCTTCAGTGAAAGGCTTGCATTTCTTTGCGATCAGGTTGCTGACCTTGAAGGATGCTATGCTTGCATTGACCGAATGTGACCTTGGCTGAGTAGCCAATTTCGATTTAAGTTCTTTGAGCTTCAGTTTACGAATTTCACTTTTGGGTGGAAAATCAGTATCAAACTTATTGCTATGCAGAGCCTTATAATGACGTTCCAGATTACCCTTTTTGGGCAAGGATACTGGGGCGTTACAAATTAGGCAACAACACTTGTCTTTCACCATGATGAAGTAGTAATCCATTTCCCATTTATCATGAAAGTGGTAGGTTTTGCTGTTCTTTGGAACACTCATCTTTGTTATACTGGGGTGGCTGGATGTAAGAAGGCCAAATCTGCTAAGTTAGTATAAACACTGGCTGAATCTGGTCCAAAACTGTCACTGTTCCAAAGTATTAAAGATCAACAGGAACTGAAGACCTCTGGATGATGTGCAAAACAAGGACTGGAGATGCCACAGCGGTTTGAACGAATTCAAAGGCAAGGCGTAGGCAAGTTAGAACAAAATTGGAAAAGCTCGCCAAAATCACCAAATTCTTGATACTTTGTTGTGTCTGCCCGAAAACGTTTAATGAAAGCGAACTATAAAGCGACCAACGACCAGCACAGGACACAACTAATATGGTAAGTGTATTCAGGTAAAGCCCGGGGAATGGATATCACCCGGTGTATAACACACTTCTAAGGGGTGTTGGGGCGGCGGCTGGAATGGGTGATTCCGAGAGGCAGAAGACCAGGTATGACACCGGGCCTGTGGCATCTCGTCGCGGGGTACGGGCGGCGGCTCGCTGTGGTACCCAAAAACTATTGGCACAAAAACTACAAGCGCCACCAATACACCTGTCGGCAAGATTCCCGCAGGCAGGGAAAAAAGACAGGCAAAGGATCAGCAGCAGCGGCAAGCCCTCGGCAGATGACCTGCCGGCACGAGCTCTCTCTTAGTGATGGGGCGAGCTGCTGGAGAGATGGAGCCAAGTGGGGCTGGCGATCTACCTCTGACCCCTCCGTGATTTACAGGTAGATCGCGATCTACCTGTTGGACATGCCTGGTATAGAGCATTCCTCCTCGTCTTTCTAGATGTCGCCTCAGCATTTGACAATATAAACCATGAAACCCTCATTGCAAGACTCGAATATATTGGCCTGGGCGACCTAGTCCTGCTGTGGTTTAAATCATACATCTCAGCCCGCAAGCTCACGATCCAAATAGGGAAAAAACCCGCAAACACATTTCCACAAGAATAAGGCATACCACAAAGTTCCGCCCTCTCTGCCCTCCTTTTCAACCTGCACCTTCAACCTATCACCCACATATTCCAAAAACACAACATCCACTACTACATCAATGTGGATGACATAATGTTGTCGCTCCCCATAAATGTAAATAACCCCAACTACAACAACCTGGACGAATGTATTAAGGAAGCTGACTCCTGGCAGAAATTCAACAACCTCAGCCTAAACTACAAAAAGACGGAAGCGATGCACATCACAAGAAACCAAGACACAACCCTACCCCAAGCCATCACCATCAACATCACCACAATCCCAGTCAGAAAGGAAGTTAAATACCTCGGTGTTGTCCTAGATACCTCCCTCCACATGGTACCCCACCTGAAACGAACAGCCAGAACAATCCTCTACAAATTAAAATCCATACAACAACTAAGACCTCTCCTTGAAGATAACGACGTCAGAGCGGTCATTCAATCCATCATCACTCCACACTTCGACTACTGCAACAGGCTGTTGCAGGGTCCACCGGCAAAGAGTCTCCACATACTCCAATGAAAGCAAAATATCACAGCCAAGATCACCTGCAAAGCCAGACTAACTGACCATGTCACTCCCCTCCTATATGCCCTACACTGGCTCCCAATAGAAAGCCGGATCAGATACAAACTACTTGTAACATCATTCAAACTCATCAACAATGTTGCTCCCTCTTTCCTCTCACCCCAACAAACAGAACACGCAGGGAGAATGCCACTCACTCCTTAACAATCCCACCCTCCATCCGAAAAACAAAGCAAACCAGCAGCTCCAGAGCATTCTCCTATGCTGCACCCAACATCTGGAACACCCTCCCACTGCACATCCGCACAACAAAAGACCTCAAAGATTTCAGAAAGCACCTAAAAACCCACCTCTTTACTATACACTACGGTACAGAAAACTCATATCCAAACACACATGCACCACAGGGACAGCTCACCCAACCCAGATAAAGGCCGTATAAAACAAACGTAAGCATGAAAATTCCTCTATATAGCCAAGTTGTACATAGTTCCTAAAAAATTGTAACTCCAACCCACTGACCCTACCTGCAAATCAGGTTACCTGTAAAAAGTTTATTTTTGTTCCTTGTAAACCGCCCCTGATCTCTGGACGGGGAGGTATCGAAATGTAACAAATAAAATAATAAAAATACAGAGCTTAAAGATTCCAAATTACTCCTGCCTACCGATAACCAGCCCTCACTTGGTTTGCAGCGTGTCATGCTGTGAGGGCTTGTGTGCATCAGTGATGCTGAGGGCTAAGCTATTGGTAGTTTAACTACTGCAGGGTCTCCCAAGATGGACAGGTCTCAGCTGAGGTGCCAGACCAAGACAAACCACCCATCTGTGCCTCAGTAGAATGGGACAGTGTTGGTGGCGGAGGATCATATTTCTGTGGCAACAGCAATAGCACTAAACTTAAACAGTGCAGAAGAAAGGCCTGACAATCTACTTCCATATCTTGCCACAAAAACCCAATGGATAGTGTGGCCGTTGCCCCGTGCATCTAGGCGGTTGCCTAGTGGGGAGCGCTGGACATCACTCTTCTTTTGTGTAGTTGTGGGTTTGCTTTGTCAGCAATTCGAGTGGAAGAGGCTCACAGGACAATTTGTTAACTTAAATTGCTTTTTATTTCTTTCTTTCTGGAACCAATTTTGGCAAATGACCTTGATAAGGCAAACAATATTGCAAACTGAAAATACAGGATATTTTCTCCCTTAAACTTCTCAGCAATATTTCTTCAAGTAGTTACTTCACTCTTGATACTCTTTTTAGCTTCTTCCATTTACAAAGCAGTGTAACACTTTTTAAATGCACAGTTTTCCAAAAACTTCTGTAAGATAGTTTTTGACCTTTAACTCTCAGCTGCTGCAGATTAGGATATCTCTCCTGTGCTGCCTCCTGGTTTAAAACCGCTAGCCCTGTTAACCTGGCTTCTCCAGAGATACAATTGGCTGCTTTTAAACAATGAGGTTCTTGTGACTTCTTGTCTGCTTTTCACCTTGGCACACAATAACACCAGCACAGATTATCTTCTTAACCTGTTACCCACAGCTTCTTATAAAAGCATTAAACACGGCTTATACAAATCCCACATTCCATGGATTCTGCAGAGGATATTGGAGAGTCTGAGTACGGCTCTATTTCCATTTCTTCTGGGGTGCTATAACACTCAGGGCTTGGGGCACGTTCTGGAACGCTATGCTTCACTTCTTTTAAAAGCTTAAGAAGCTTCCCCCATTTTACCGGGTCAAAAGCTCTTGCCCTTCTTCCTCTTAGCCACTCCTGTTCAGGACACACACAAGTTGCTTTACTGGCAGAAACCCTCTTTTTAACTGGTTTTCTGTACTGCCTAATCACAGACTCAGGACTTGAGCTGTTACTTTCAGAATCAGTCATATACTCGTGACGTCTTTCCCAGCTCCACTCATGCCCACAACCTTTGCACTTGCCTTGGGAGTTATGGCTGGTCCCCTTTGAACCTCCAGGCCCTACAGCCTTATACTGCTGTTTCTTCCCTTGGTTCCTCTGGACTCCTGGCCTCTCCTCCTGGCTTTTAGCATGCAGTTTTCCTGGAACACGTCCTGCTTGTTCTGCAACTTTCCTTCCTCTTTCTGTTTCTGTATCTGTTGCCTCTCTTCCTGGAACTGTTGCCTCTCCCTCTGTGTCCTCTCTACTTCCTGAGTGACGCAGCTTAAATATCCTGCAGCTTGTTTCCTTCTCTGGCCCCACCCCCTCTCTGCCTGCACGAGCTCTAGAGGCTGGGTGTGGCTTCAAGCTATCCCTATTGGTGTGTGTTCTAGCTTCTTTCTCTGCCTGGGAGCTATGCTGTAGTGAGCCCTTCCCCCGCTCATGAGAAAAAAACTCTTTTTTTTTCCGTTTTAAAAGGCTCAGCTACCTGTGCATCACCACAATAGTCACAACAAAACAAATTGCACAAATTCCATAGTGCTGGAAGATGAGACTCCCCAGGTCGGAAGGCACTAAACTAGCTATTGGGGAGGAGCTGAAGACTTTTCAGATTAAAGCCAGCATTTATTATGTGGTTGGATCAAAATCCTCGGGACGACTGACTGCTGATGTAGCTGTGCATGAAATGAGAGTCAGAAGCTGCAAAGATGTCTAACATATTGGGACATGGAACATATGAAGCATGAACCAAGGGAAGTTGGAGGTGGTCTAAAATAAAATGGAACATGTTCAACTTGATCTGTTGGGTGTCAGCGAACTAAAATAGGCTGGCACTGGGCATTTTGCATCAAATGGTCTACTGTGCTGGAAATGAAAGACAAAGAAGAAGTGGTGTTGAATTTATAATTAAGAAGAAACTTGCA
This sequence comes from Ichthyophis bannanicus, assembly GCA_033557465.1. Taxonomy (NCBI): domain Eukaryota; kingdom Metazoa; phylum Chordata; class Amphibia; order Gymnophiona; family Ichthyophiidae; genus Ichthyophis; species Ichthyophis bannanicus. The sequence goes on along the minus strand of CM066033.1, from coordinate 8,602,464 downwards.
AGAACTGTAATGAAAAACAGTGCAGTCAGTGATTGCTTAATTTCTTTGTGTCTATGAGGAATGCCTTTCAACACAACTATAATTCAAGTATATGCCCCAACAACAGCCGCAGAAGAGAATGAAATTGATGAGTTCTATAAACAAGTACAAGCTGAAATTGACAGAACATGCAAACAGGATATCCTGATAGTCATGCAAAAGTTGGCAACAAAGAAGAAGGCAAAATGGTTGGAAACTATGGACTTGGCAACAGAAATGAAGCTGGAGAAAGACTGATAGAATTCTGCAAGACCAACGATCTATTCATCTCAAACACCTTCTTCTAGCAACACAAGCGGCGACTGTACACATGGACTTCACCCAATGGATGGTACAAAAATCAAATTGACTACATCTGTGGAAATCAATCTTGGAAATACTCTATACCAATCAACAAAGACAAAACCTGGAGCTGACTATGGTACAGATCACCATCTACTAGTATACAAACCCAAGCTAAAGTTGAAAAAGGTCAAGCCACTTATGAAAGTAGCAAAATATGACCTTGAGAATATACCACTGGAATTTAAAGACTACAAAATTGATTTGCTGCTTTAGATACAAATGACAGAGCTCCAGAAGACTTATGGGAAGACAGCAATAAGGCTGTGTTTGGAAGAAAGTGAGAAGTCTCTATAAAAGGCGAAAAAGCAAAAACGGTCAAAATGGATGACTGATGAAACTCTGAAAATTGCCCAGAAATGAAGAGAAACTAAAGTCAAAGGAGAAAGAAAGGCAGTCACAGAATTCAGAGATCTTCAACGTGCAGAAAGACAAGACAAGGAGAAGTACTACAATGACACATGACAGGAAATAGAAGCAGAAACTATTAGAGGAAGAACAAGATTGGCTTTCCCATAGAAGTATTACAGCAATCTGATACAGCTGTTACCATACTTACAAGGAAATTTGGAAGAAATATCATGGCCAACTGACTGGAAAAGATCTATGTTTATACCAACACTACAGAAAGGTGATTCAACTGACTGTAGAAATTATCGCACAATCGCTCTGATCCCACATGCCATCCAGATTCTACTAAGATTATTCAACAGAGACTACACCATTCCTGGAACGAGAACTACCTGAAGTGCAAGTAGGTTTCAGGAAAGGGCGAGGATTGAGAGACATCATCATGGATATAAGATGGGTCCTTGAAAAGACTAAAGAATACCAAAAGGATATCTATGTGTACTTTACAGCAAGGCTTTTGACTGTGTAAACCATGAGAAACTCTGGGCCACATTAAGAAGCATGGGTGTACCAGAAAACCTGATTGTTCTCGTGCACAACCTTTACATTGATCAAGAAGCAACAGTTCAAACGGAACAAGGAGAAACAGAATGATTTAAAATCAGCAAAAGTGTAAGGGGGCATACTTTCCCCCACCTGTTTAATTTATTTGCAGATCAAATCATCAGAGAAGCAGGATTGTATGAAAACAAGAGAGGTGTTTAAGATTGATGGAAGACTCATCAACAACCTTCACTATGCTGATGATACGACATTACTGGCTGAAAATGAAGACGATCTGAAACATTTGCTTCTCAAGATCAAGGAATAGTCTTAAAATGGGCCTACACCTTAATGTAAAGAAGACAAAAATCATGAAATAATGAACAACTGTATCCTACTTGGATCAACTATCAATAAAGAAGCAACCAGCAGTCAAGAAATCTGACGACGCATGGCTCTTGGTAGAATGGCTATGAAGGACTTAGACAAAATTCTCAAGAGCAGAGATGTCTCGCTCCATACAAAAATTCAACTTGTTCAAGCCATGGCATTTTTAATAATGTCATATGGATTCGAAAATTGGACAGTGGAAAAGACAAGACAGGAAGAAAATTGGTGCCTTTGAATTATGGTGCTGGTCACAAATACTGTGTATACCATGGATTGCCTGAAGAACAAATCAGTCAATACTAGAGATCAAACCTAAGCTTTCTTTAGAAGCTCAGATGACAAGACTTTGACTTTCATACTTTGGACATGTCATGCGAAGAGAGAGATCATTAGAGAAAGAGAAAGACATCATGCTTGGCATAGTAGAAGGTCAACGCAAAAAAGGAAGGCCAGCAATGAGATGGATCAATAGAATAACAGCAGCTATGGGTGCCATTCTGTCAACAGTGAGCCGCCTGACTGAAGACCAAACACAGTTTAGAACAACTATCCTGAGGGTCGCCATGAGTCGACACTTAACAATAACAACAACCGATAACCAGATTAATATGAATAAAATATGACATCTAAAATGCTTGTATGTAAATGCTAGAAGTCTTAAAAAAAAAAAAGATGGGAGAGTTAGAATATATAACACGAAAGGAGTAATTAGAACTTACCTGCTAATTAGCATTCCTGAAGGAACTCCAGTCCAGTCCCTTTCCTCTGGGTTGTGCTCCCCTTTCAGCAGCTTGGAGACCGAGTATGTCATCCTTTTGATGACACTGGAGTATATATACCATTGGCACTTCCCACCACCTCCAGTATCCTATTGACAAAGCAAACGTAACGGGGAGACAATGAAACAGAGTAAAACTAAAAACTCCACTAACTATAACTAACCGGAAAAATTGTAAACCATTCTTAACCTTTCTCCTATCACTATTCATACTACCTCCCCCTTAACCCCAGGAGGATTTCCCCACCTCCCTGAAGAAGAGGAGGAGGCTTACCTGAATCATAATTTGCCCCCCAAAGGTCTCCGGACAGGGGGCACCCGCTGGTCCATTCTGCCGCTCTGAGTCCACCCTCTTAGCGATGAGTCTTCTGAAAGGGAATAACACTATCGCATATAACCTCTTCGGGCCGAAGACGCCACTTCGCAGAAACCTGGGTGGGATCAGGAAATGGACTGGACTGGAGTTCCACCAGGAACGCTAAATTAGCAGGTAAGCTCTAATTACTCCTTCCTAAGCGTCCCTCTATTCTGGTCCCTTTTCTCTGGGATGTAACAGAGCATTTCAAAAATGGGAGGGACCCGCGATACCGGACCGAAGAGCTGCTCCCCTAACCTCAGCATCTCCGGCTGCCTGACCATTTAAGCGAAAGTACTTGGTGAATGTATGCAGGTAGGCCCACGTAGCCACCCTACAGATGTCTAGCGGCGGAACCAGACTGAATTCCGCCCACGAAGCCACCTGCGCCCTCGTAGAATGAGCCCTGAAAACTCCCAGCATGGGTCTTCTTTTCAGAATGTACACCGTAGCAATGGCTTCCTTCCTTAATCCATCTGGATATTGAAGCCTTGGCTGCCGCCTCCTCTTTCTGTGGTCCCCCAAACAAGACAAACAAACAAACTGATCTACGAAACGCTACCATCCTGTCAATATAGTGCTTCAGGACCCTGCATACATCCAGTCGGTGCAAACGAGCATCCATTGTCCTGCGCTACTCCTTTGAGTAGGCCGGAAGAGAAACCGGTTGATTCAAATGAAAGGGGGAGACTACTTTGGGCAAAAAGGAAGGTACCGTCCGCAGGACCACCTTTTCCTTGAAAAAGCTCATGCATGGAGGCCGACATGAAAGTGCCAGGAGTTCCGAAATACGTCTAGCTGAACAGATCGCGACCAAGTACACTGTTTTGAGGGTCAAGTCCTTCAGGGAGGCTCACCCTATCAGCTCAAAGGGATTCCCAGCTAGTGCGTTAAGCACGAGATTGAAGTCACAAGGAGGAAGTGAGGATCTTTGCTGAGGCCGTAAACCTCTCACCACTTTAAGGACCTGCCCGACGTCTGGGTGTACCCCTAGTGACTTACCTTGAACCTTACCCCGGTAACAGGCAATAGCTGCTAGCTGCACTCTTAAGGAACTGGCAGCCAGGCCTTTCTGAAACCCGGCCTGTAAGTCCAAGACGTCCGGCACAGAGACCGCCATAGGCCTCTTTTCCCGGACCACACACCAGCCCTCAAAGATGCACCAGACTCTCACATAAGAGACGGCTAAGGGGATGATAGAAGTCTACAAATTAATGAACAGAGTGGAATGCGTAAACGTAGATTGATTGTTTACATTATCAGAATATAGAAAGACTAGGGGACATGCAATGAAGCTACAGGGTAAACTATTTAAGAGAAATAAAAGAAAATAATAAGTTCCTGGAGGAAATGTCTATAAACCATTATTAAAAGGGGGACGCAGGATATCAATGCTTAACCAGAATACAAGCATTGTGGAACCTGTGTCTTTTGGGGAAGCTGCTAGGTAAGTATGACCTAGATTGGCCACTGTTGGAAAGATGATGCTAGGCTTGATGGACTTTGGTCTGACCCAGTATGGCATATCGTATGTTCTTATGAGAGACAGGTCGAACGCTTCTGCACATTTAGTAAGGTCGTGATCATAATCCTGGAGTACCCATGTTTTTGCAGCTTTGCCCTTTCAAAGAGCCAAGCCATAAGCGAGAATCGACCCACCTGCGGCATCTGGACTGGACCCTGAATTAGGAGGTTGTCTCTCACCGGATGTCACCAGGGGCAATCAGCCAGTAGCCTCACGAGGTCGGCATATCACGGCCTCCGTGACCAATCCAGGGCTATCAGAACTACCAGTCTCTGATGGGATTCTACGCTCTGGAGGACCCATAGAGGAAACACATACAAAAGCCCTTCCGAGGGCCATCTCTGAACGAGAGCACCTAGGCCCTCCGACATCCTTTCCTTGCTTCTGCTAAAGAAGCGGCTTGCTTTGGCCGACCCCCATCTTGCCATGAGGTCCATGATGGGTGGACCTCACCGGTGTACCACCTGGTGAAACACTTTCTGACAGAGTTCCCATTCTCCATGAGGCACCTTGACCCAGCTGAGGTAGTCCACCGTGACATTCTCTACCCCGGCTACATGCACCGCCGACAAAGCCTGGAGATTGACCTCGGCCCAATCAAGCAGCCGCTGTGCCGCCTCCTCCAGGGGAGGACTGCTCGTGCCGAATGATATAGGCCACTGTAGTGACATTGTCCGAGAACACCTGGACTGCCTTCTGTCGGACCCAGCGCTCGAACGCTCTGAGCGCCAGTGCTACTGCTCGCATTTCTATCCTGTTTATTGACCACCAAGCCTCCGGGGCATTCCAGCACCCCTGGGCAAAGTGCCCCTCGCAGTGAGCCCCCCCAGCTGACCAGACTGGCATCTGTCATCAACTGAATCCACCACAGGGACTCAAGGGGCATCCCCTGCTCCAGCTTCCCTGGCTGGAGCAACCAGTCCAGGGCTCTCCTGGTCACCAGAGGACATGGTAGCACCATGGACAAAGGCTGATGCTGATGAGACCAGTGACGGAGAAGGGATCACTGGAGCAGTCTCATGTGGGCCCTTGTCCAGGGTATGAGCTTGATCGTCGCCATCATGGTCCCCAGAACTTGGAGATAATGCCAAGCGGTGGGCACCCTCATGGCCAGAAGCTGACCCACCAGACGCCAAAGCTCCCTCGTCCTCTTAACTGACAAGAACACCTTGCCTAAGCTGGTGTCAAACCTTGCCCCGAGATACTTGATCTGGGAGGTAACCAATCTGCTCTTGGACAAGTTGATTACCCACCCCCGGCTCCTCAAGAGATTGACTACCTTGGTTGTTGCCTCTACACTCTCCTCCTTGGACTTGGTGTGGATTAACCAGTCGTTGAGGTACGGGTGGACCAGGATCCCTTCTTTGCGAAGAGCCGCTGCCACTATGACCATCACCTTGGTAAAGGTACGAGGCATCGTCACCAGTCCTAACAGTAATGCCTGAAACTGAAAGTGTCCCATAAGTACCGCAAACAGCAGGAACTGTAGGATGGGAATATGGAGATACGCCTCCGTGAGGTCGAGAGACGTTAGAAACTCTCCCTGCCATACTGCCACTATTACCAACCTCAGGGTTTCCATTGCAAAAGTGAGGAACCCTGAGACAATGATTGACTCATTTGAGGTTGAGAATCGGACAGAAGGAACCCTCCTTTTTGGGAACCACAAAAGAAATGTAGTACCGACCGCAGCCGCACTGGCTTTTGGGAACTGGCACGACCGCTCCCAGGAGCAGAAGCTGCACCAAGGTTTCCTTTACTGCCGAGGCCTTGGACAGGGCTGTGCAAGGCGACTGCACAAACGATGGGGGATTGGTCTTGCCAGTTCGAGGGCATACTCCTCTCAAACCACCTCCAGAACCCATTGATTGGAAGTGACCCAATCCAAGCAGAGAAAAATCTGCCACAGGCGCCCCCCCTCCACCAGCCGGCCTGGGTCCCCTTCGGTTCATTGTGGCTTCCTAGGACCCGAGGTGGAGGAAGAGACCCCAAATCCCCTTCCTGCCCCCTGAAACCACTGGAAATTTTGTCCTTTCGCGGGAAAGCATCCCCTCTGAAAGGGTGTTGCGCGAACTGACCGAAACTTATGAAAGTCACACGTCCGAGACAGTGCAGGCTTCGGCGATGTGACTCTGTTTTGGTCTATCCTCTGGGAGCCTGCCTCCCTTAGATTCTCCCAGCTCCTTAACCAATTTTGTCCAGGTCCTTCCCAAACAAAAGCTTTCCCTTAAAGGTGAGCTTGCTGAATCGAGCCTTAAAGGAACCATCTGCTGCCCAGTTGCGGAGCCACAGATAGCGACAGGCGGCCACCACCGAAGCCATATTCTTCACCAGACTCCTGATAAGCAGGGAGATCATTCGGCAGCTGGAGCTGCTGAGACCATCGAAGGCAAGCCCTGGCCACCCAAGCCCTGCACACGAATGCCTGGAGAGCCAGGGCATTGATGTCAAAGGCTTGTTTAATAACGTGTTTAGCTTCCTGTCATGGGCATCCTTAAGGGCTGCACTGCCTCAACAGGGATGGTTGTCTTCTTGGTAACTGCCGACATGGCCGCGTCCACCCTAGGGACCGAAGTAAATCTCTTTCGTGTTCCGGCAAGGGGTATAATCGCGACATGGACCGCACTCCCCTTAAGCCAGACTTCGGCTGGTCCCACTCCTCCTGGATCATCTGACGAACCACTCGGTGAACTGGGAAGACTTTTTGTGACTTCCTAACTGCCTGAATAAATGGATACTCCAATGCCTCCTCCTCTGCTGGGATACCTGCGGAGATATTGAGGGTCTTCAAGGACTCACTGATTAACGCTGGCAACTATTCTCGGCAGAACACCCGAACAATCCTGGCCTGTTTCTCCTCCGGAATCTCGCCCTCTTTGAGCTGCTCCTCGTCCTCCCCCCTTTCCCGGTCCGAGGACTCTTCCTCATGAGCCTCCAAACAAGGGGAGTGTAAAGCCACCTCACTCACCAGCCTAGTCCATTTCAGAGGCACCTCTGCGTCTTCCGGCTCCTTGTGGTCAGCTCCCCTTTTTGCCGCACCCTCCTGTGCTGGCTCATAATCTAGTACGCTCTGTTGCTTCAGACAAAACCCTCTGTGCAGCAATAAAACAAACTCTGGGAAAAAAACCACCCCAGTGTCTCTCTCTCCCCCTTCCACTCCCTTCGAAGTGGAGGGCCTGGGCTGCGGCAGAGGGAGAGCAGGATGATCTGACAGAGAAGGTGGCGGTGACCCAGACTCAGCCATTGTGACCCCAGGTCCCGACAACTCCTGGAAGAGGGCTAAAGGGGGTTCCTAGTCTATACTTGCTTGGATACCCTGTTCCAAGGACGCCGCTTCGATTACGCAGCCTCTGCACACTGCTGTCTCTGACATTGCTCCCCACTGGACGCCGGACACCAAACACTGCGGCCTCATTGGCATGGTGTCTGGACTGCTCTGAGCCAACAGAATGCCAATGCACAGTCCTCAGGGAGTCTGCTGCCAAACCTTGTTTCTGGACAAACTTTTTTTTTTTTTTTTTACCTCTAACACAATCGAGAAATAATGGATCACCGGACCAACAAGGACTATTAGCATCCCACTCCCCCAATTAATGGGATTCCGTGCCAACCAGCCCCGAAAGCACCCTTGAGACTCTGTTAAGAATCGGGCCTCCAGGTGCTGGTAGAGAGTCGTGGAGGATCGGGGCAGAACCAACAGCTCTTGACTGCCTGGATAGCTGCAGCCGGTGCTCGGCTTCAGCGTTTTTCCCCCCTTGTGCCTCAGGAAATCGGGCAGGCGGGCCCCGGGCACCTTCTTGTTGGCGGGGACCTCCACCTATAAGAGCAGCCACCTCGCAGAGGTTCCCCTGTGCTGGTAGAGAGTCGTGGAGGATCGGAGCAGAACCAACAGCTCTTGACTGCCTGGATAGCTGCAGCCGGTGCTCGGCTTCAGCGTTTTTTCCCCCCTTGTGCCTCAGGAAATCGGGCAGGTGGGCCCCGGGCACCTTCTTGTTACCAGGGACCTTGCTATATATTTGGCTTCATGTGTTCATCGTGGAGCGTGTCCGCGGAGTGTGTTCGAAGGAGCGTGGTCAAAGGAGCAGGTCCTGCTCCTTTGGCGCTCCTTCGGCGATACTGCGGCTTTGTCTCGCTTCCTCCTTATTGTTGGCTAAGTGATGGGGAAACGGAAATCCAAGAATGTGGACAATACCCCTGGAGCTGGAGCTGGAGCTGGAGTGGGTTTGGGAGAGAAACAGACTGGTCCACTGGACAGGCATTTTATGCCAGTCCCCCTTGCGCAGTCTTCACCGGATGGAGTATCCCTTAATTCCAGTGGGAGATCTCCGCCTCCATTACCTGCACCTTTGCGATCAATGGATTTGTCGGTTAGGCCACCTGAAGTCGCAAGTACAATTAAGTTACCAATGGTTTTACCTTCTCCTGTAAAATTGTTAAATTTAAATGTGGTGTCAGATGTTTCTCCTATCTCTGCTGAGGGTGACATAACCTTGAAAGATATTTGGTCAGTTTTACTTTCTATTGATAAAAAGTTTCCTCTATCTTAAATGCGTTGTGTACCTTCTCTCAAGAGGCTGTCTTAACTTTTCAGCAACTTGATGAGAGGGCTAATTTTCTAGAAAAATCTGTTCAGTCTATGAGTTCTCAAGTTTCTCCTCTGGTAGCAGCACATACTGTTGCTGTTAAGAATTCCCTGGTTTTATATTCTCGAGTGGAGGCCTTGGAGAACTCTTTCCGTGCTTGCAACCTTCGGTTCCTTAATTTTCCACATACTTCCCTTTTGGCTCCTGGAATACTTTTAGAAAAGTATTTCAAAGAAATTCTTAATATTCAGGAACCGGTAGTTGTTTCACAGGCTTATTATATTCTTGCTAGCAGTAAAAATGTTAACCCTCAGGAAGGAGAGATGCATGAAATAGTCCCGGTTATATCCAATCTAACTGTGTTTCTCGAGGACTCCACTGACAATGTTTCCACGCGTTCCACCTTATTAGTTACTTTTGCCTCTGTTGAGGTTAAGTCACGGATACTTCGAGCTTTTTTCAAGAAAAAGTCTGTTCCCTTTTGTGGACAGAATCTTAATATTTTTCCAGATGTTTCCCGTGAGACTCAGCTCCGACGGAGGCAATTCTTGGCCCTCAAACCCAAGGTGTTGGCCCTAGGGGCCACATTTTTTCTTCGTTTTCCATGCAAATGTTTGATTGGGTATGAAGGGGTTTCTTATGTTTTTATGGATATATCTCATTTAGAGAAATTTGTAAAATGATCGTTCAGGTGTAGGATCTGGAGATAAATCTGGTGATTAGATGATAGGTTTTCCAATAGTGTAGGCTACAGCCTGGTTTTCTTTACAAATAATTTATTTTCTTGTTGTTAGTCTACCTGCACCATTTGATGTGGACTATATATTGTATTTTTTATCCTATTATTTGGTAATTTGTATCAATTTATTCTGTTCTATTTTCCTTCACTGATTTGGTGTATATTCACTATAAATGCTCAATAAAAAAAAAAAAAAAAAAAAAAGAATCGGGCCTCCAGTGGCAAATAAACATGCGAAAAAAAGAGCATGAACGCAACAGGCCTACCTTTTCCGACGCTGATCTTCCTTTCCTCTGCCTCCGACGCGGTAGCCCTGTTGCTAACATGTGGCCGGCGACCATGTGTTCTACTTTTCCATGCGGTCTGCCGCCATGGCTCTCTGCTCAGCTGTTTCTTTCCTTGTGGCTTCTTAGAGCAGACTCCCCTGGCGATGCTGCTCCGCCCACATGCTCAGCAGCCGCAGGGCTTCAGCACCGCAGCAGAACGGAACAGCAGGCAGTCCTGGCAGTTAAATTAAACTTCAAAATGGCTCCTCACCCTAGCAGGGATCGGGAACCGCCAGGTGCTGACAAACTCCCAAGAAGGCTGCTCCTGCTCTGCCAGAACGTTTAAGACAGGGCAAAAGAGAAGGGGGGGGGAAGGGGGTCCCTCTCTCACTCTTGCTCACACACCTGCCTGCCTGTCTAAAAGAGAGACCCAAGATAAAAATAATTAAAGAAACTAAAGGAACTTATCTTCCTAAATGTCTCTCCAGTAAGCCTAATCTCATGGCTTACTGCTCCCTAACTGCTTGGAGACTGAGTATACTGGAGCTGGTGGAAGGTGTCAGTGGTATATATACTCCAGTGTCATCAAAAGGATGACGTACTCAGTCTCCAAGCTGCTGGAATGGGAGCACACCCAGAGAAAAGGGACTGGACTGGAGGGACGCTTAAGAATGAGAGGTTAGATATGATTATCCTCCTTCTATCCGATCTCTGAGATATCAATCAGTGGGACATTGTGATACTGGGTACAAATTATATCATAATGACAGAGCGCAACCCCTCCACCCATTTTATCTACTCTGTTAGAGAGGGCTTTGAGTCATACAGGATTAAAATTTTGCAGGAAACAAAATACACTATAGAATCTCTATTGATTAAAATGCCATGTAAAAAGAGGAAGGCGATGGCATTGGGGGTGTACTACCGACCTGGTCAGAATGAACAGATAGATGATGAAATGCTCAAAGAAATCAGGGAAGCTAACAAAAGTTACAATGCAGTAATAATTGTAGGTGATTTCATTTACCCTGGTATCAACTGGGTCACTGTCATGGCAGGACATGCTAGGGAGATAAAGTTTCTAGATGAAATAAATGACTGCCTCTTGGAGCAGCTGGTTAATTAACCGACAAGAGGGGAAGCCATTTTGGACCTAGTCCTTAGTGGAACCCAAGATCTGGTGCAAGAGATAAGGATGTTGGGGACACTTGGCAATAGTGATCATAGCGTGATCGCGTTTGATTTAATAAATGGAGGAAGGACAGCAGGGAAATCCATAGTACTGCTTTTTTTTTTAAATTTTATTTATAGAGTTTTACAATAACAATCAAGCATAATCGCTTGTACAGAAAACAAAAACTTGCAAAGTAAACATTCAGTACAAAGAAAAATATCTTAGGAATCATACATACAAGCGCATGGTTAGCCTACAATAATGGGGGGGTCAGCCAGGAAAACAAGATACAAGGATAAGTGGATCCTTGATCCAAAAGGAAAATTAATCAGGAATAAAGACAGAGGCGTGGGACAGAGATATACCAATATGATGAGAACAATCACTGAGGAGAAGAAGTCACAATCCGAGAACTAATAAACAATGATAACTCTTCAGGCTGAAAAAATACATACTTCCTATCCTTAAAAGAAATACTACATTTACATGGAAATCTCAATATAAATGAAGCACCAATCTGAACCGCACCTGGTCTCAGCAACAAAAAAGCCCTCCGCCGTTTCTGAGTCTCCCTTGAGACGTCAGGGAACATCACAACCCTCTTCCCCATAAATAGCATTGAACGTTTCTTAAAATATAATTTTAATATCCAATCTCTGATGAAATCGCAAAAGTCACTAACATTGTGGAGACAGTTAAATCAGCTTCCTTAGGTGACTGCAAAAGAGCAGAAACATCCAGAACATCCATATCTATAGCACCCTCAACTAACTTTCCTTCCTTTTTATCCTGAGGTAGGAAATAATCTTTTACTACTGGGGGAATTAATTCAGATGGAACATTTAAAACTTCCTGCATATATTTTTTAAATACTTCAATTGGGGACAGAGATGGTATCATAGGAAAATTCAACAGGCGAATATTAGAAGCTCTCACTGCATTCTCTAAATTTTCCAATTTCATTCTTGCTGAAACATTGTCCTTCATAAGAGAATCATTCACTAATGACAACTGAGTCATTTGCTGTTCCCCAGCATCCGTCTTCAAACGAAGGTTAGCCAACTCTCCCTGGACACCAAAAGACACAGTTTCCAGCTTTTCCAACCGCTGCGTTGTTAACTCAATTCGCTTGCTAACAGCTGAGGAAAGCTGTGAAATTGCTTCCCAAATTGTCTCTAGGGATATCTCTTTGGGGCGGTGCAGAAAAGTACCTTTAGCAATATCAGCCGACAAAAGAAAAGACTTTACTTCGAATCCTTCAACTCTGCGAGATGACAAATCCACCCCCAAGATTGAAGACGGGACCATATCCACAGCTGTCATCTCCGAGGGCTGCTCTCCGGGGCTTTCTTCCAACGAGGCCCGCACACCAGATGCATCACCACCCTCTCCGGGGGGGGGGGCAGCCTCTCCTCTCGCAGGAAGAGGCACCGGGCAGGTCCCGCGTGGGGGAGGAAGCCGCTCATCAGGGGAGAGAGACACCTCTAGGGTAGGCAACGGCGGGGCCACTACATCCGCCGTCGCAGCACCCGCTCTAATCTCCCGCTTCTGCATCTCTGTCAGCTGGACGAAACGATCCATTGGACCCTTGGAATTGGCAGGTAAAGGCTCCGCGGGAGGAACCTTTGATTTGCCTTTGCGTTTAGGCATGTTCAGCTCGGACGCTCATGCCGCCATCTTAGCATAGCCACTCCCCCCACAGTACTGCCTTTTAACTTTCAAAAGGGAACCTATGATAAAATGAGAGAAATAGTCAAGAAAAAAGCTAAAAAGAGCAGCAGTAAAGGCTAAAAATTTACATCAAGCATGGGTGTTGTTTTAAAAATACTATCTTGGAAGCCCAGACCAGCTATATTCCAGGCTTTAAGAAAAGTGGAAAGAAGTCCAAAACCCTGCCAGCATGGTTTAAAGGTGAGGTCAAAGAGGCTGTTGTAGCAAAAAAAAAATCTTTCAGGAAATGTATTTAACAGGTTTTATATACTGCCTTGAACAATTTTCATTAGACTGTGTTCGTGAGAAACTAGCTCAACTTAAAGTAGACAAAGCGATGGGACCGGATGGGATACACCCTAGAATACTGAGGGAACTTGGGGACGTTCTAGCAGCTCCACTGACTGACCTTTTCAATGCCTCGTTGGAGTCGGGAGTGGTGCCAAAGGACTGGAGAGAGGCTCATGTGGTGCCTTTACACAAAAGCGGAAGTAAGGATGTGGTTGAAAACTACAGGCCGGTTAGTTTAACTTCGGTGGTGAGTAAATTATTGGAAACGCTGCTGAAAGAGAAAATAGTGAGGTTTCTGGAGTCCAGCAGATTACAGGATCCGAGGCAGCATGGATTCACCAGAGGCAGGTCTTGTCAGACAAATCTGATTGATTTCTTTGACTGTGTGACCAGGGAGTTGGACCGAGGGAGAGCCCTAGATGTGGTGTATTTAGATTTCAGTAAAGCCTTTGACACTGTTCCTCACAGGCGACTTATAAACAAACTGAGCACCCTAGGGATGGACCCTAAAGTTACTGCTTGGGTTAGAAATTGGTTGGGTAGGAGGCGACAAAGGGTACAAGTAAATGGACCTCACTCTGAGGAGAAGGATGTTACCATTGGTGTGCCCCAGGGATCTGTCCTTGGTCCGATCCTTTTTAACATCTTTGTTAGTGATATAGCGGAAGGGCTGTCGGGTAAGGTTTGCCTCTTTGCGGATGATACCAAAATCTGCAATACAGTAGACACCCAGGAAGGGGTAGATAACATGAGGAGGGATCTAGCTGAGCTTGAAGAATGGTCTAGAATTTGGCAGCTGGGATTTAATGTTAGAAAATGTAAGGTCATGCATTTGGGCTGCAGCAATCCAAGGGAGCAATACAGTATAGGAGGTGAAGTACTTTTGTCCACTAAAGAAGAGCGGGACCTAGGCGTGGTTGTGTCTGATGATCTTAAAGTAGCTAAACAGGTAGAAAAGGCGACGGCAAAAGCTAGAAGGATGCTTGGGTGCATACGGAGAGGGATGTCTAGCAGAAAAAAGGAGGTGATAATGCCTCTGTATAAGTCTTTGGTGCGACCTCATTTGGAGTATAGTGTGCAATTCTGGAGACCGCACCTTCAAAAGGATGTGAACAGGATGGAGTCGGTGCAGAGGGTGGCTACTAAAATGATTAGTGGGCTTCATTATAAAGCATATGAGGATAGACTTAAGGATCTTAATATGTACACCTTAGAGGAAAGGCGGGATAGAGGTGATATGATTGAGATGTTTAAATACCTCCGTGGCATAAATGTTCAGGGAGAGAGCCTCTTTCAATTGAAAACAAGTTCTGCTACGAGGGGACATGGGATGAGGGTGAAGGGAGATAGATTCAGGAGTGATATGCGGAAATATTTCTTTACGGAAAGAGTAGTGGATCCGTGGAATAGTCTCCCAGTGGAGGTGGTAGAGATGAGGACAGTAACTGAATTCAAAAAAGCATGGGACAAACACAGAGGATCTCTAAAGGTAAAAAGTGGACCGTTGTAGTTGTTGATATGGAAGGACAGACTAGATAGGCCATGTGGTCTTTTTCTGTCATCATGTTTCTATGTTTCTATGTCCTATAATCAAAGCGATTTACATGATAAAAAAAAAACATGATACATGGCAGTTATACATTAGTCGTGTGGGGTTGGGGACATGCGGGAGGTTCTTGATAGCGACTTTTTTACAAAGAGGCGTATATACAATATTTACAAATGTCATGATTTGAGTCAGCTGATTTGGGGGGGGAGGGGTCAATGGGAGGAGGGGGAGTTGTGCATTAAGTGACGGCTCCGTAGTGTTCTAAGAAAGGATAAGTTTTGAGTTTCTTTCTGAAGACTTTGGCATCAGTGGTGCTCTCAGGTCATATGGAAGGGAGTTCCAGAGGGCCGGTACTGCTAGTGACAATGCTCTTGCAGATGTGGATTGGGTGGTTTTAGATTAGATGCTAGAGGTCTGAATGGTTTCCACTCTGTTACGTTGTCTGGGTCTTGTGCTTGTGTTCATGTTGACGAGAATGTCAGGGGACAAGTTGTGCTGGATCTTGTATATGTTGAGATCTATTTTGAATTTGATCCCGGAGGCGATCGGAAGCCAATGCAGTTGGCTCGGGGGGAGGGAGGAATTTATGATCCGGTGATGATGCGGGCAGCAGAATTTTGTGCCATCTGTAGGGGTCTGATTCAATGTTCCCTCTAATTTTCTGTAGGCTGTGTGCGCATAAAATATCAGCTGTGTGCAGCTTTTGAAGGAAGGTTAAATTTTTGTGCGCCACATAATGACTCTCGGAGTTATATGCTTTAAAATTTGACTACATGTCAGAATATAGTATGTACACCACATTGATTTTAATCAAATTAAATGAAAATAGATGATTACTAAATGAAGCAGGAAATTTCTAGTAATTACAATCATAACTTTTAAATTTTAAGACGTCTGTGTTGTTTTCTATCAGAATCAGAGCTGTAATTTTTGTGCGCTCTGTTGTAAAGTATGTGCGCTCGCTCGGTGAGGTGTGTGCGCGCGCACACGCGCACAGCTTAGAGGGAACAGTGGTCTGATTGTTTGGGTGGTCCATGAAATAGTCCAGGAAATAGAAAAAGGAGGCAAAAGATAAAAACTGGAAACATAAGCACTGGCAAGTTAGATGCAAGTAATTGATAAGGCAGGCAAAGAGAGAATTTGAGAAGAAGCTTGCTGTGAAAGCAAAAACGCACAGGGCCCGATTCCATCCTGGATGTCCTGGCCCTCTGTGTGCCCGGTCGGAATCGGACACAGAGAGTTAGCCATGATTCTGATCATGTGGGGCACGTCTAGCCCTGTGGGATCAGAATTGCGTACTGGCCTGTACGTGCAGGACAGGAACTCGATCCCAGTCAGCCTGCACATACAGGCCTTGCCCGGATAACTCAGTCAGGGCTCCTGAATGCAGCCGTGGCACCATGACGTCCAGGCGCTATGGCACCGTGTCTCTATTCAAGAACCGTGATCCCTGGCCCCCAAACAGATTTTGCATTCCCCGCAGCCCAACCCCCAATCTGGCGCCCCAAGGCCAGGTTCGGTCTGTGGGGAATCTCCTCTACCCCCTCCTACTTCTTTCAATGCCCAGGCCTGCTGTTCCCTGCCGATTAGGGGAACTTATTCTATCTCAGAGGTGGAATAAGTTTCCCGTACAGTCTGCTGGCCCCGGACATACAGGGCCGACATTGGAATCGGCTCTGTATATCCGGGGCCACTTCTCGCCCTCACGCCACCCCCATCTAAACCACCCCATACAAAATGCAGGGAAATTAGTCAGGGTCGGCAGAGGGGACGAATTTTATTTATTTATTTATTTAATTTATTTATAGACTCTTATATACCGCACTATTAGGCATCAGCGCGGTTTACAAAAAACAGTGAGATACACAATTCAACAGTACTTTGTGTTTACAGAAAACAGGAGAATATAACTCGGATAACAGGGTATATAATTAATAAACATAGTCATAATATCATCATGGCTTCAGTTTTGTGTGTATGTGGTCTGTGGGGTATCTGTATTGTATGTGTATGAGTGGAAGGTCTGTGGGTTGGTTGAGATGTCTTTATTGTTTACTGGATAAGATAAAAGGAAGAGGTAGTGTTTCAAAGCTTTGCGAAACTGCAAAAGGTCTGGTATTGCTCGGATGTTTTGAGGGAGGCTATTCCAACACCTTGGTGCACAGAATAAAAAGGCCCTGTCTGAAGTAGTTTTGGTACACTGTGATATTGATTTAGGGACTAACAGAGTATTGAGTGTTACTGACCTTCTGTCTCTATTGAGGGGTGGTGTTTGGATCAAGTTTGATATTGATGAAGATGAGAGTTCTTTGAAGGCTTTGAATGTAATTAGTAAAATTTTGAAAGTGAGTCTACTTTGAATTGGGAGCCAATGAAGATGTTTTAGAATAGGTGAGATATGGTCTTTCCGGGAAGCTCCATGAAGGACTCTAGCTGCAGCATTCAAAGCCATTTGAAGTGGGTGTAAGGTGGTTTGTGGAAGACCTTGTAAAATTGAGTTCGCATAATCAAAATGAGGTATGATTAGCGCCTGATAGATGGTTCTAAAATCGTCTGGCTCTAGCAAGGATCGAAGGTGTCTAAGGGAGCGTATTTTGTGATATACTGCTCTTACAATATTACTAATATGTGCTTTCATATCTAATTTCTGGTCTAAAGTGACACCGAGGTATCTGATGGTGGTCTTGGTCTGGAGGTTAGCATCATTCACTTTCAAAAAGGATGGAGCAGTGAAATTTTGGTTACGTGTAATAAATAACACCTCCGTTTTCTTGTGTTGGATCCTTAGATTTTGGGATTGTAGCCAGTTGGATACTTCATTTATGCAGTTAGTTAATGGATTGAGATCAGGGTTCTCAGTTGTAAAAGGAAAATATAAAAGTACATCATCCGCGTATATCATGCAGTTAACTCTAAAGGATCGAATCAGGTTACAGATAGGCTGCATGTATATATTAAACATAAGGGCGGAAAGGGATGAGCCTTGAGGGACCCCTTGTTTTTGATGAAACTGATCTGATGAAGTATCGTTGGATCGTACTTGTTGCCATCTGTCAGAAAGGTAGGATCTACACCACTCAAGTGCTTTATCAGTAATTCCCTTCCCTTTGAGACGCTCAAGGAGGCGTTCATGGCTAACAGAATCAAAAGCGGCTGCGATATCAAGAAAAAGAAGGACGAACCCTTGGCGGATGTTATCAATTCCTGATAATAAGCTGCTGAACAGAGTAGTTAGAAGCGTTTCCACACCGTGGAATTCTCTGAAACCGTGCTGGCATGAGTCCAGTGGGGCGTTAAGATCTATATGATCCTGAATTTGTTTTTGTACTTCTTTTTCCAAAATTTTTGCTAGTAATGGAATACTTGAAATAGGTCTATATGATTCTGGTTTAAGAGGGTCAAGTTTGTTGTTTTTTAGTAATGGCCTTATGGATGTTTGCTTAAGGGTACGAGGGAAAGTTCCTGTTGTAAATGATTGAATCATGAGTCTGGATATGATGGGACTGAGATCAGCTCGTAGATCTTTGATCCAGAACGCAGGGCAAGGATCAGTATGAGCGGTGGTCATGTTTATTGTGACAACGCACCGCCTAGCCTGTGGCGTAAGCAGGCCAAGGGGATGTGAGCCACACAGTGGGGTGAGTTTAAAAGAGTCCTTGTTAGTGCTGAAGCCTTCCTACTGTAGTTGTGGAGTGAGTGACGACAGCCAAGGTTGGGTTTCCAAAGTAAGTAATGCTTTATTCATGCATAAGGTATTTGCACAAAGTATAGCAAAGGACACCGTACAGGACTTACTCCCCCGCCACAGAAGTATAATGGTAACCTTCTGTACCAAATAAAAGTTCAAGTGTTTATATAGCTTCTCCTGATACTTCTCAGGGACACATAAAATATTTACAAACTTTCATCCTTCTTCCAGCTTCATTACTACAACATGGCTTCAATCTTCTAGTACTGCTTTCTCAGTATCTGCTGGTAATAAAGAATCTTTCTCCTGTTGTACTTCTTTCTAGTGTCAAACAGCTTCCCCTAGAAATGGCAATCTCTACAACTCTGGCTTATTAATGACTGCCTTCTTGTGTAGGAGCAGTTTCTCTATATTGCCTTCTATTCACAGCTGTACCACATGAAGCTTTGATTCATTCCATTCACTAGAACGCTGCTATCTCTCATGCAAGTTCTAGAACATTAGCTTAAGGCTTCACAGCACTCAATCATCAATTAGGAATACTTATAGTTCTTCACTCTATCATGCAAATTCCACACTCCATTTCTGACTCACTGGAACTAGATAATGGAGCCCCCAATTCCATTGCTTCCTCTTGGTCCTCAAAGGGTTCCCTTAGCTCTCTGCTCGATTGCTGCCAATTAGCCTCTTGCTGGCAAGCAGGTGTGTGCTCCTCTGAACTAGAGCTTAGGTCACGCTGTCTATACCATGGAAATGTTTGCAGCTTTCTAACAGGGACTTTTTTATAGCCCCTCTTCCCTCTATTAACTTCAGGTTTATATTCAGGGTCTGGTTTACCCCTGCCTCTTTTAGCAAGCAGTCTATTGTCAGTTCCTATAGACTGACTTCTCTCAAAGCTATTTACTTTACAAGGCTTAGAAGAGTTTGCTCTGACCTGGTTTTTGCAGCGTCTGCCTCTGGGGAACTCCCCTGACTCCAAGTCAGTATTCCAGGCTTCTGAATCCAGCTCTGGGTCACCTCCAAGGTTTTCTCTCTCATGGAGCTGAGGTCTGCCTGTCCCTCTTCCAGGACCACCTGCAGGAACTCTCCCTTCCCTGGTTCTCTCCTTAGTTCCTTTGGGCTCAGCCTTTCTGCTTGCACTGCTCTGTAACCAGTTCCTCTCCTCCTTGATTCCTCTCTCGAGTCTGGATCTCTCTCTGCCTCCGAATCCGAATCTACTGCTAACTGCTGCTTCCTGGTTATGAGTGCTGAGTGGCCCAATCCAGTCTGACTCCGCCCACCTCCCTGATTGGCTATGTCTCTGGGTTAGCCTAGAGCTAGGGTGTGGTTCTTTCCCTGCTCTTCTCTGCAGAGAATGTTTGTGTGCAGGAAATTTAACCCCTTCCTGTCCTGCCTCTCCAAGCCTCTGAGGTGACAGAAAGTGATTTAAACCCATTTTCTCCTGTTTCTGAGCCTCTGCCTTGTCACATTATGCAAGCAATGGTGTCTTCGATTTGTCGTTTAGATGGTATTGAGAAGATAGTGAGTAGAGTTTGATCTACTGGAACTAGGACTATGTTAGGAGCCGAGTTATTGTCAATTTGGCAGAGTTTGGATTGTAGATAGTTAGCAAATATTTGAGGGTGGATTTCATATTTAAGTTGTGAGGCAGGTTCATTTGTCAAACGCTTAACTATGGCAAACAGGTCATGAGGTTTGTTCAGAGATCTTTTTAAAGTGACTGCATGGTGACGTCTCATTGATTCAGTAACTGCCATGCAATGAGATGTGAGATGTTGGATATATACAGCTCTGTCAACTTCAGAGTGTGAGTGTCGCCATCGTCTTTCAAGTTTCCTTAGGGTTGTGCGCGAGGCCTTCAGCTCAGATGAGTACCATATAGCAGAGTGTCGCTTGCTTTGTAGTTTGTTGGTCGACGGACATGTGGCAATGTGGCAATCGAACTGAATAGCAGGAATGGACGACCATGATAGTGTAGACTTTTTCAAGTACATTCATAGCAAAAAACCTGAGACAGAGTCAGTTACACCATTAGATGACAGAGGGGTAAAAGGGGCACTAAGAGGGGACATAGCCATAGCGGAGAAACTGAATGAACTCTTTGCTTCGGTCTTTACTGAAGAAGATGTAAGGAAGTTACCCATGAGTGAAATTGTATTTAAAGATGATACATCAGAAGATTTGAAAGAAATAGCAATAAATCATGAAGGTATATTGCAACTATTTGATAAAGAGTAGCAAATTACCTGGACTAGATGGTATACATCCGAAAGAACTGAAATATGAGACTGTAGAGCTACTATTAGTAATCTGTAGTACCTGAAAATTGGAGAATAGCCAATGTAACGCCAATTTTTGAAAAGGGTTCCAGGGGTGATCCGGGAAATTACAGGCTGGTGAGCCTGATGTCAGTTGCCGGCAAAATGGTAGAAACCATTATAAAAAACAAAATTACTGAACAGGTAGATAGTCATGGTTTGATGGGAGAAGGCCAACATGGCTTTAGCCAAGGAACGTCTTGTTGTACTAACCTGTTATATTTTTTTTGAAGGTGTGAATAAACAGGTAGACAAAGATGAGCCAGTCAATAGTGTATCTGTATTTTCAGAAAGCCTTTGACAAGGTCCCTCATGAGAGACTCTTGTTGAAGTTAAAAAGCCATGGGATAGGAGGTAGTGTATTATTGTGGATCAGGAACTGGTTAAAAGATAGAAAGCAGAAGATAGGCTGAATGGCCAATTTTCTCAATGGAGAAAGGTGAATAATGCAGTACCACAGGGATCTGGGATGGGTCTGCTGCTTTTTAACATATTTATAAATTACCTGGAAATGGGAATAACAAGTGAGGGAGTCAAATTTGTAGATGACCCAAAATTAATCAAAGTTGTTAAAATCCAAGAGGATTGTGAAAAATTTCAAGAGGACCTTGATAAATTGGAAGACTGGACGTTCAAATGTCAGATGAACTTTAATGTGGACACATGCAAAGTTATGCACCTAGGAAAGAACAAGCCAAACTAAAGTTACATGATGTAAGGTTTCACATTAGGAACCACCACCTGGGAAAAAGATTTAGGTGTCATCGTGGATAGCACATTGAAATCCTCCGCCCAGTGTGCAGTAGCAGCCAGGAAGCCAACTAAGATGCTAGGAATCATAAGGCAAGGCATGGAGAATAAAACAAAGAATATTATAATGCCTCTTTGTCGTTCCATGGTGCGACCACACCTTGAATATGAGGAGAAGTTTAAAAGCTTAGGGCTCTTCAACCTAGAAAACAGTCGGCTGAGGGGAGATATGATAGAGGTCTATAAATTAATGAATAGAGTGGAACAGGTAAACGTAGATCAATTTTTTACGCCATCAAAAAGTAGAAAGACTAGGGGACATGCAATGAAGCTATGGTGTAACCCATTTAAGACTAATAAGAGGAAATATTGTTTCATTTAACACATAATCAAACTAGCATTCATTACTGGAGGATGTACTAAAATCTGCTCGTGTAGCTGGGTTTGAAAAAGTTTTGGACAAATTCCTGGAGGAAAGATCCATAAACCATTAACAAAGGAGACCCGGGTAATGCAGTGCTTGCCCCAATAAAAGCATTCTGGAACCTGTATGTCTTTTTCGGAAACTGCTAGGTACTTGTAACTTGGATTGGCCACTGTTGGAAACAAGATACTGGGCTTGATGGATCTTGGTCTGACCTAGTATGACATTTCTTATGTTCCTATGAATATAACTAGTCCATCTGGGAGTTGCAGAGTCTTTCGCAAATTCTCAGTTGACTTTAGTAGCTATAATGTGAGTGAAGGGATTGAGGGCGGAGGCTAGAGGTGAGGATGAGACACCCAGAACCAGTAGGATGAAATCCAGTGGTCTGTTCTTCTCTCTTCATGTGCTATTTCTGACTTGTACCAGTCTACAAGCAAAACCAGCTCCCATTTCTTTTATACTGTATGGCTCCTTAGCCCAGCAAATATCTTTGAAGAATTCTATGGGAATAATTCCTTATCTGTGTCCTTCTCTATAGCTGTAAAATTAGTAATCTTACTTTCACTTATATTCAATAGGTAACGGATCCAGCCATAACAGTGAGAGAATGGAAATGTTTAATGGGCAACAGAGGAAGAAATGGAAACAGAGGGACCCCTCCAGAACAGATCCTTCAGCTGACTGTGAAGAAGGTATCGGTACCGTAACATTGCCAAGAGGGAAAGAAAAAGCTCAAAAAAGAGAGAGCCCCAGCACATACACTGAAAAAGAGGATAATTCCAATCAGTGTCCAAATTTTGAACAAAGTAAGAGACTGAATGAAGAACGGAAACCATTGCAATGTACAGCATGTGAAGAAAGATTCACTGAAAAGCCAAACCTGACCGCAGAAAAACTGTTTCAGAGTCAAGTCAAGCCATTCCAGGGTACAGAAAGTAAAAAATATTTTACACACAGGTCACAACTTAAAATTTATCAGAAATTTCTCAAAACACAGAAACCAATTGAATTCTTGCAGTGTGATAAAAATTTCAATCAAAAAGTTAACTTAAGGACTCCTGAAAGAAACCACACTAGAGACAAACTCTTTAAATGTTCTCACTGTGGAAAATGTTTTAAATCAAAATCACATCAAAGAAGCCATGAAATAATTCATAGTAGACTGAAACGATTTAAATGTTCTGAATGTGATAAATGCTTCATGAAAAAAAGTAATCTACAAATTCATGAGAGAATACACACTGGAGAGAAACCATTTAAATGTTCTGAATGTGATAAATGTTTCATGGAAAAAAGTAATCTAAAAGCTCATGAGAGAATACACACTGGAGAGAAACCATTTAAATGTTCTGAATGTGAGAAAAGCTTCAAACAAAAAAGTAAACTACAAATTCATGAGAGAATACACACTGGAGAGAAACCATTTAAATGTTCTGAATGTGAGAAAAGCTTCAAACATAAAAGTAGTCTACAAAGTCATGAGAGAATACACACTGGAGAGAAACCATTTAAATGTTCTGAATGTGAGCAATTTTTCAAACAAAAAAGTAGTCTACGACGTCATGAGAGAATACACACTGGAGAGAAACCATTTAAATGTTCTGAATGTGAGAAAAGCTTCAAACATAAAAGTAGTCTACAAAGTCATGAGAGAATACACACTGGAGAGAAACCATTTAAATGTTCTGAATGTGAGCAATGCTTCAAACATAAAAGTAGTCTACGACGTCATGAGAGAATACACACTGGAGAGAAACCATTTAAATGTTCTGAATGTGAGAAAAGCTTCAAACATAAAAGTAGTCTACAAAGTCATGAGAGAATACACACTGGGGAGTAACCATTTAAATGTTCTGAATGTCATAAAAGCTTCAATCAAAAAGGTAATCTACAGTTTCATGAAAAAAATACACACTGGAGAAAAACCATGTCAATGTTCACAATGTGATCGAGGTTTGCTACTAAAGCTAGCCTAAGAATTCACACTGGAAAGAAGCAATTTAAATGTTCTCAAAGTGTTAAAAGCTTTACTTGTAAAAGTGGCCTAAAATGTCATGAAAGAGTAAATTCTGGAGAGAAATGATTTAAGTGTTCTGAATGTGATAAATGTTTCATAGCAAAATTTGATCAGAGAATACATGAACAAATTCATCGTGGACTGAAACCATTTAAATGTCCTACTTTGATAAAAGCTTCAATTAAAAAATTAGTCTGCAAATGCTTGAGAGAATAAACACTCTCGTGTAACAATTTAAATGTTCTGACTGTGATAAAAGCTTAAAGCGAAAAGGTAATCTAAAAATGCATGAAATACATACTAGCAAAAAATTAGCCATGCTGGTTACATCTTACAAACTCTACAAGGAAGCTTTTTTGGCACAATGCAAGTACTAAGCCGAGCATTAGCAGTAAATTTGAGAGACTGAAATCATTCTCCACACACCCTGGCTTAGAAGTGAGGTTCATGACTGTTATAGTATGCGCAGAACTAGCCCATTTGGAGAAACCGCCCCGAGAAAAAACATTTAAATGTTCACAATGCGATAAGAGGTTTGCTAACAAAGCTAACCTAAGAATTCATGAAAGAATACATACTGGAGAGAAGGCATCTAAATGTTCTCAGTGTATTAAAAACTTTACTTATAAAACTGGCCTAAAAATTCATGAAAGAGTACAATCTGGAGAGAAATGAGTTGAGATCTGAATGTAATAAACATTTTATTATATCAAAATCAGATCAAAGAAAGCATGAAATAATTCATAGTGGACTGGAACAATTTAAATATTATGAATGTGATAAAAGCTTCAATCAAAAAAGTAATCTGCACATGCATGAAAGAATCCACACTGGAGATCACACTCCACATACCTTGGCTTAGAAGTGAGGTTCATGACTGTCATGGTATGCGCAAAACTAATAATTAACAACGTAAGTAATCTATGAATATTGTTCCCAAAATGATTTTTTTCTAATTATTCTTTCACCCTAATGATGACACCAAATGCAATTTGAAAAAAACTCAAACAAATTGAAAAACCTTATATAAAAGAAGGGGAAAGGACCTCAGTTTTGTGCCTTAAATCAAAATTAGGATCCTTTGTTTGGTTCTAGGTCACTCATCCTCATAAGTCATAAACACCCCTTCACTATAACTTATTTGATTTGATTTGGTTGCAAGCCTATAATCATCAATGCATCAAACAATTTGAAAACTTAACTTCACAGCTGAAGCTAGTAGTGGTACACTCAATGTGGCTGCGTAGCGCAAGGAAGGCGCTTCAGGAGTGTAACCAAAAGACTCAAAAAATATATAGAAAAGCTGTCATCATCCTTTCTTAATACTAACAAATGTATGTATAAAACGACTTTTGAAAATCAACATGTTTAAGAATAAAAAGAATAGGATCATATGTTACTTAAAAACTGCTATATAGGCTGCTTATGTTAAAGTCTCTTCAGTGGTCACTAGTATTGAATAACAAATCATGGGAAATAATTTTCACAAATATCACTTGTTAAAGCCTTTTTAATATGCACAAAACTAATTCATTTAGAGAAACTGTTTGAAGAGAAACCAGTTACATGTTTTGAATGTGATAAAAAGATTGCTAACAAAGCTAGCTAGACTGAGAATTAATGACAGCATACACACTGGAGAGAGGTGTCTATACCAAGTGATTATTCTGTGACTCATGTGGAGAGGGAGAAGATTCTGAAGCACCAAGAAAATGTGGCAAAAAGACAGAAATATATCCTATCATTGTGAGAGCCACAAGCTTGATGAACAAGAACTTCAAGTCACATATTAACAAATTGCCCATATATGTTATGTCTTATGAACTCCAGAAGGAAACTCTCTTGGCACAATGCAACTACTAAGGCAAGCGCTAGCAGTAAATCCTAGAGACTGAGTTGACACTTTACATACCCTGGCTTAGGAGTGAGGTTCATGAGTGTCATAGTATGTGCAAACGTAAATAAACGAAACCAAAAAACAATGGGTCAAACAAAACGCAACACCTCAAAAGGTGCCAAGAAAAGTGTGTGTGTGTGTGTGTGTGTAGGGAAAGTTAGGCATCCACAGGCATCACTTCGGACTCTTAACTGCAGGTATCGGATCACCTCAGCCTCATCATTCGACTCCACCTCCCAACAAATAAGCAATCTTTACATTAACTTAATATGATCTTTGTGAAAAATGTTTTAAAACTTGTAAACGGGGAATGCTGGTTGTGAACATCCACAGTCTTGGCAAAGGCAAAATATTATTATGACTTGCAAAGGATTGTGGGTGTTGTAGTTCATTCATACCAGAATCAGCCGTTCACGAAATAATGAGTTGTGATGCTCGAGTGTAAGCAGAGAAAAACAGATTTTATTCATGGGGTTAATTCTCCCACACAGATTTACTTGGTAACACAAAAGGACACTTGCTTCAAGTATTGTACTCAGGAAAAACAAAACATGATATAAGGTAACTGAACTTCTTAAGCAATAAATCAATAAAGACCTTGATGGGAAACAGAAAAGGTCTTTTTGATGGCCCCTGCTAATGACCTTCTTAGCAGTGCTGCAAAAGGCAAAAACAAACCCAAAAGTAGTAAAAAAACTGTTCTTTATCAAGGATAACTTTCTTCTATTCACACACACAAAGAAGAAGTTTCCTTCTAGAGCTCACGTGCACTTGTGCCTGGCTCAATTACAGATAATTATCCAGCTGCAAACCCCTTTGCTGGTTCACTCTCTCTACGTGGTTCAATCCTACCCTAAAGCTTCAGGCAGAGACTTTTCAGGGTAGATAAAAGAACAAATTATAGTTCCTTTTGGTGGTTGTTTGTATTAGAGAGAAACTACTTTAAAACAGCAGCCTGGACAGAGAGCAATCCATGTATTCAGTTTGATCATTTAATATTTCACCTTCTTCCTGAAATATCATGGAGTCAATATCCTGGTCTGGCTCAGAGGAATTCCTTAAATGAACAGTCGCAGGATAATATTTGTTTCCCTGCTGTCTTCCTGGTGAAGAGCTAGGGCACAGATCAAAGTTCATACCTGAGCTCCCATTGCTGCTAGGTTTCCTCTCCGGGTATCCTGGCCAGTAGGTAGTCCAGCTTTTATGTCTAGCCCTCCAATCAAGATCCCTGGACACTGGGTCTCTCTTCACATACCTTCTTGCACCGGTCTTAGGGCCCCTTCCAAATGCAGCCGTCTCCCTCAAAGGTGCTGTCTGGGAATTCCTGGCTCTGTAACCCCAAGCCTCTGGCTTCCTCCAGTCCAATGGAGTATGCTTGCCTCTGGAATCAATCCCAACATACGTACTGCTGTGGGCTCCTTCCTTAGACCTCCAAGATGTCTTTCTCGTCTTCCTTCTGCGTTGCTTCTGCTGTTGTAGTCCTCTCTCTTCCTCCAAGTTCTGCAGCTTCTGTGAGATCCGGTTCTCTCTGTGCTGTCTGTTCCGTCTGTGCTCCCTGTGCTGTCTCTGTGTAGAATATCTTTTACTTTTAAGGTGCTTAGAGGGACACTCCACCCTAGCACAGCCCAGGTGTGCTGAATCAAGCCCTGCCCTTGGAGATGAGTGATTGGGGATTACCTCATAGCTCTCCTGATTGAACACACGTTTCCCCACTTCAGCTCTTCTAGAGGCTGTTTGAAACCTGGTGCATTCTGGGACTGGTAGTCTTTTGAAAACATTCTGTTTTAGTATTTCTACTAGCAAAGACAGGTTCCTTGTTCAGAGCCAATTCACCTCTCTTATAGTTCCTTCCTGAACTATGATAAGCTTCCTTATCACATACCCCCCTGCTTAAGTTATTACGGACTGGTGCAACTGGTGAAACCTCTTTCCTACAGTCCGTAATACCTACGAGAGTATTATCTTTTTGACGCTCACCTACTTCTTGGCTGGCTTCTGGGTCATCATTATTTACAGGCCTCACCTTCCAAGATTTAAGTACATTAATGTGGTAGGTCTGTCTACGACCTCTTGCATTTTCTACCACATAAGATACTGGGCTCACTTGTCTAACAACCTTCCATGGCCCTTTCCACTGTACTTCAAATTTTGGGGCTGTACCTGCTACTTGAACCAAAACCTTTTCACCAACACTTAATTGGTGGTTTTTAGCCTTCCTATCATACCACCCTTTCTGGCGCACTTGACTGTCCTGCAGGTTTTTCTCAGCAACCTGCAAGGTCCTTTTTAAACGTGCTCTCAAGTCACGTAGAAACTGTGGCACCCCCTGATTTTCTGGTTCAGGATCAATCCATTGTTCCCTCAAAATATCTAACAAACCCCGTGGAGCCCTACCATACATCAATTCATATGGAGTTACACCTAGGGACACCTGAATTCGTTCCCTGCAGGCATATAAGGCAAAGGGCAATAACATATCCCATTATTTTACCTCTCCTGCTAACCCCCTTCTCAACATTTGTTTGAGAGTTTGGTTGAATCTCTCCACCAAACCGTTTGATTGAGGATGGTAGGCTGAGATTTTCACGTGATGAATGCCAAAGGCATCCCAGACCTGGGCCAAATATTTGGATACAAAATTGGACCCTCGGTCAGTCAACACCTCTTTTGGGAATCCCACTTCGCAAAACAATTTGACTAGCTCTAAAGCTATTGTTTTTGCAGAAACATTCCTCAATGGTATGGCCCAGGGAAACCTTGTTGCCTGATCTACCATAACTAGGATGTATTGGAAACCTCGGGGTGTTTTGACTAATGGGCCTACAATATCCATAGCAATGCGACCTATTGGGTCTGTGATAATTGGTGTGGGAATCAAAGGCACCACGGGTGGGTGAGTTGCTGTAACTCGCTGACACGCTGGACATGCAGCACAAAACTGGGCAGTTTCTTTGAAAATACTTGGCCAGTAAAAACGTATAAGTATTTGATCCAGCGTTCCTTGCATCCCTTTATGACCTCCAACTGGATGATCATGTGCTAATCTAAGTACTTGTCCTTTGAAAGTTGTGGGTACCACTAATTGTTTACGTATGGTCCCATTTCTGGGGTCCTGACTCTCTCTATATAATATTTCACTATCTAGTATGAATCTGGGCAACTCCTCCCTGACCTCCCGAGCATACTTAAAAGCTCGGGTGAGAGCTTGATCAGCTCGCTGTTCTTGTGGAAAGTTAGGAAACTTTGCCACTAACTCAGCTGGCACCCAGGGTAAACTTTGACCAGCCAACATCTCAGCCCTACCCTGTGCACTGCAAAGTCTCTCACGACGCTTTTGTGCTTTCAACTTTCTTACTTTCCCAGATGGTGGAGTTATTAAATCATCATGAGAGGGTAAGTCTTCTAATGACTCTGCCTGTTCCCCCTCTTCCTGGCTCTCTACCTTAGCCTGTGAGCGGGTGGATACAAGGCCCCTCTTCTTCCCTAGTTCGTTCTTTATAGTTTGGTCTTCTGGAAGCTTAACCATCTTTTTAGCTGGGGACTGAGGACTTCCAAACCAAGGCCCGGGAGCTATTACCATCATTGCTTCTCCCCCCTTCTTTCCTAGTCCTTTCACTAGTCCCTGCTGAAATCTTGGCCAGTCCCTTCCTAGAACCAAATCAAATGGAAGCCTAGGCACCACTGCTAAAAGAATTTCCTCTTGTTCCCCCAAGCCCTTAACCATTAGCCTATATGTGGGATATGATGTTGCAGCACCATGAATGCATCTAATGTAAACCTGGCTTTCAGGGGTTCTAGGCACAAATCCTTCTTGGGCCTCTATCCGCTTCCAAAACCTCTTTGACAGCATACTCTGGTCTGCCCCAGAGTCTAACAGAGCATTCATGGTAATTCCCTGCACATCAACCACCAAAAGGAATCCTTCTTTGGGCTGTTTTAAATCAACACCCATCAAGCTAGTGTGTGTCTGGCATCCCCTTTCCAAATGTCCCCATTTTCCACATTTGAAACATTTCTTTTCACTCCACTTTGTAATCTGGGTAGGTACAGTACTATTATTCTCAGAAACATTTTTAACCATTTTCTTTTCTGATACAGCACAGCTTGCCTCAGCACCAACCTTCAGAGGGCCACCCATTCTATGGCAAGCCTGCGTGGCTTCCAAGAATCTCTCTGCTAGCATGGTTGCCTCTCCCAGGTTCTGGCAATTTTGCTGTATAAGGAAAGTGTGCAAGTCTTTAGGTACAGCAGACATAAATTGTTCAAGCATAATAATGTCCAATAACATTTCCATAGTCTTTCCCTCAGGCTCCAACCATTTTATAGCCAATCTTTTGATTCTCTGACTCAGAGCCCTGGGTGTTTCACCCACTCTTATTGCAGTAGCTCTAAACATTTGCCTATACTCTGAAACAGACAACCCTAGGCGATCTCTTATAGCAGATTTTACATCTCTATAATTTAAAGCTTGAGCTGCTGGCATTGCCCTATAAGCGGCAAGCGCCTCCCCAGTTAATGAGGCTGCCAGCCTTACTGCCCACTGGGTCTCTGGCCATGCTAATGCTTGTGCCACTCTCTCAAAAGATTCAAGGAAATCATCAACATTATCTTCTGGAGTGAGTTTCCCAAAACTAAATGCCCCAATTCCCTGACTGAGTCCCACATTGTCCACATGTGGAATACCACGTGTTACTGCTGGTCTTGCATCCAGTCCACCTTGGGTGTGAAGTGCAGTTAAGGCTTCCACAAGGTCAAGCACTGGCTTCTGCTGCTCCCTCAGGGCTTTAATTGTAGTGTCCTGAGCCTGCTGTGCTAGCTCCTGTTGCCTGCCAAATTGGGCTGCCATCCAACTGGCCAGTTCTTTAGGATCCATCTCTGTATATCCCTGCAAGAAACAAAAGAAAAAAAACCCCACAGAGCAGCACCCTACAAACAGGTGTTTTTCTCCTATTTTTTTTTTAAATTACCCCTGTGTCTTACTCCCATCCACCACTAGACATGCCCAGGCACTTATTACCTTATGCTAGTGATGAATCCAGCTCACACAGGGTCTCTTCCTCCTTGGAACAGCTCCTGGAACAGCCTCTTTTTTTTCTCCAAGATGTTGTTAAGGGAAAAATCCACTTTCCAGCTTTTGACTTGAACTTTTTTCTTTCACTTTTCAGTTGTAATCCTTATAAATCCTGGAAATCCTTTGTGTAAAAGCAATCCGAAATACTACGCCACTGTAAACAGGAGTGCTTGTTGTGAAAGTTCCACAATCTTGGCAAAGACAGGAATTTATATGACTTGCAAAGGATTGTGGGTGTTGTAGTTCATTCACACAAAATCAGCCATTCACAAAAATAATGAATTGTAGTTGCTCGAGTGTAAGCAGAAAACAGATTTTATTTATGGGGAGTTATTCCCTTGCACAGATATGCTTGGTAACATCAATAGGATACTTTCTTCAGGAATTGTAATCAGGAAAACAAAACAACTGTATAAGGCAACTGAAATACTTAGGCAACAACTCAATAAAGACCTTGATGGAACGGAAAAGGTCATTCTGCTAGCCCCTGCTAATAGCTTTCTTAGCAGTGCTTAAATGAAAAACAAACCCAAAAGGAAAAATGCTCTTTATCCAAAGACAACTTTCTTCCATTCACACAGTGAAGAAGTTTTCTTTCCAGAGCTCACGTGCACTTGTGCCTGGCTTAATCACAGGGGCTCAACCAGCTGCAAACCCTTGCTGGTCCACTCTCCACGTGGCTCCAACTTACCCTAAAGCTTTCACTTAAAGAAACTTTTCTGGGTAGTTAAAAAAAACACAGTACAGTTCCTTTTGGTGATTGTTGCTTTACTGAGGATTACTTTAAAACAGCAGCTTACACAGAGAGCAATCCATGCATTCTACTTGCTCATTTGATATTTCCCCTTGCTCCTGAAATATGGAATCATTTTCATGCATTGGCTCAGAGGAATTCTCTAACTGATCACTCTCAGGATAGCATTTGTTTCCCTGCTGTCTTCCTTGTGAAAAGCTAGGGAACAGATCAGAGTTCATACCTGAGATCACGTTGCTATTAGATTTCCTCTCTGGGTATTTTAGCCAATAGGTAGCAAAGCTTCTGTGCCCAGCTCTACAGTCAGAATCTCTGGACTTTAGGTCTCTTTTCCCATACCTCCTTAAATAGGTATTAGAGCTCCTTCTTTCTGTGGATGCAGCCGTCTCCTTTACAGTTGCTCTCTGGGGGTTCCTGGCTCTATATCTCCAAGCCTCTGGTTTCTTCCAGTCCAATGGAGAATGCTTGCCCCTGGAATCTCTCCCAACATACGTACTGCTTTGGGCTCCTTCCTTAGACCTCCTGGACATCTTGCTGTTCCTCCTTCTGTGTTCTCTCTGCTGTTGCCGTCCTCTCTCTCTTGCCGTTGCCAGCCTTGCTGTGGCTCTCCTTTCTCTCGCTTCTCTCCTTTCTCCCCTTTCTGTCTGTGTGAAGAATGTCTTTTACTTTTAAAGTGCCTAGATGGACACTCCACCCTAGCACAGTCCAGGTGTTCTGAATCAAGCCCTGCCCTAGGAGATGGGTGATTAGGGATTACCTCATAGCTTCCTTGATTAGGCACACGTTTCCCCACTTCAGCTCTCCTAGAGGCTTTCTGTGAACCAGTGCATTCTGGGTCTGGTAGTCTTTTATGCAACCACTCTGTTTTAGTGCTTTTACCAGCCAGCACAGGTTGGTTATTCAGAGCCAATTCACCTCTTGTATTATTCCTTCCTGAACTATGATAAGCTTCCTTATCACAAACCCCACTCCCAGGCCTGGTGCAAGGATTAGAGGTGCCCTGGGAGATCCTCAATCCTGCCGCCCCCATTATCACCACTGCCAGCCTGCTCTGGGACCTGCAACAATGCTATTGAAACTGCAATGCAGTGTACCTGATCTCTCCAGCAGCGTTGCAGTTCCTGCTGCTTCTGCAGCCTCCAGTGCAGACTTGGATTTATACGGGGGCCTGTCCAAACCGGAAGCCTTCATTGGCGGGGGCAGATGTGGCAGGTCAGAGGGCAGGAACGGCAATATCACATTGGAGAGTTCAGGTAAGTGCTGTTGCAGTTTCCATACCACTGATGCTGCTGCTGGCCCTGGTGAAGGATTACAGCAGAGGCAATGGGGGGAGAGGGGTCCTGGGAATATAAACACTCTAGCAACAGCCAGGTTCACCTACTGGGTCCTGCTGGCTCTGCCCTTTCCCCCTCAGGCATGTTACATTGAACAGAGCTGAAGGAGTATAGGTAGGTCTGCCTATTATCTGCAGGTCTTCTGGGAGCTCGGCTGTGCTGAGGGGATATGTTGGTGTCTCTTCAGACCTTCCTGGGAGACCTGCTGTTTCCTGTTCCAGGCATGTTACATTGACCAGGATGATGTGGCCCTGGCTAAGTTCTCCAAGTTCTTTCAGCCGCAGTCTGAGGAGAAGCGGGAGTAGTCGGAGCGCTTACTGACATTCCAGAACAAGCATGGAGGACGTGTGGTTCTGCAGGATGTGAAGGTAATAGGAGAGTGGTGGCTGGCTGGAACCTGTACCTTAGGCTTGTCTTGCAGGGTGAGAGGGTAAAGTTAGGCAGATGGAAGGTAACCAGTGCCTTTGGTCTGTCTCTCCTAATTCTAAGAATGTGAACCATTGCTTGTCTGGTTATGGAATCTGCTGCCTGATACAATAGCTTAGCTGTTGTAATATTTAAAAAAATAATCTCTATGGCCATCAAACCTGTCATATGGTGCTGTTCCTTGTATTCCTAGACTAAGTCCTTTAATTTTCAACTAGAGAATTTACAGGCCCAGGTTTACCCCACACAATAGCTTATGTTTGGTGGTCCCAGCCTAGCAATTTGCAGGCAGTTTCCTGGGACTGCTGCTCACTGGACACCCTGTATCTTTTGTTGCAGAAGCCAGAATCTGATGAGTTGGAATTGGAGCCAGGCCATGGAGTATACCCTAAAACAGGAGAAGACTGTGAATCAAGCTCTGCTGGACCTGCACAAGACTGCCACAGACCATGCTGATCCCCATGTACGTATGGACCACTTCTGGAAGGGTGGGGGTAGAATTAACTGGAGGACTATCTTTTGGTGGTAATACCCAAAAAGCAACTCAAGATGGTATAAGCGCATGTCACATGCAGCTGCCTGTACAGGTCTGACCAATCACATAGCAGCTAGATGTGGGATGGGCACTACATCTTAATTGCTTATGTAGTGGATCTGTTGTGCTTTAGGCGTTGCCACTCGATGAGATCATCTATGAGCATCATAGGTTGATCTGAAACACTTCTGTGCAGCTTCTCTATTACAGGAACAGTATACCTGGGCATTGGTAGCTTCCCTACTCCAGAGCTGTAGGGGTGATGGGGAACTCAGTTACAGTGTCCTCTGCTATTCTAAGCAATGTCTTCTGGTTTATTTCTGGACAGATGTGTGATTTTCTGGAGGAAGAGGTGAAGCTCATCAAGATGCTGGGTGACCACCTGACCAATCTGAAGAGGCTTAATGCTGCAGAAGTGGGCATGGGAGAGTATCTTTCTGACAAACTGACCCTGGGTGAGGACAGCAGCTAGACATTAGGAGGGGAGTTAATCCCCCATTGAGCTGCACTCCCCTTTCTCATGAGGGTAAGTCTTCTATTAGAGTGTAAAGTTTTTTGTGACTAGAGAATTTAAAGCATAAATGATCTCTAATACTGGCTCCTTCTCTGAAGGGAAGGGGGGAGCAGGGCTTCCTGCCTTATTTCTTGCTATAGATCAGAAGCACCTCTCCTAAGGAGGGGTTCTTTATTTAGGTTGGTTTTGCTTTGCTTCAGTACTTTATTGCTGAAGGTTCAGGTGGATAGAATTTATCTATGCATGCTTTGTGCGTGCATAACCACGTGCAAACACGCCTATACTTCCCCTGGCATAAAGAGGGGGAGACAGCAGCTGTCTGCTCACAGGGACCCCATATCCCACAGGCAGGAGAGGAAGGGCAGAAGCCATGATAGCAAAGAGCACAGCTGTCTGCCCGTGGGGAGCCCATATCTCAGGCAGAGGAGAGGACGGCAGCTCTGGACCTATTTGCAGCTGGAAAAAGGTTAGAAGCAGGGAGAAGGTGACCGTGTTTTAGAGGCAGGGGGCTTGTGAAGAGAAGAGAGATTCTAGTAAGGGAAACAAAATAGGAAAGTTGGAGCTATGCTGTTCCCTAAACAGTCTCCTTCCCTCTGCCCTACAGGGAACAAAGTTCAAGCTTTTCCTGTGCAATTCTAATGAAGATTTGCTGCCACTTCTGTACATAACAAGCTCTTCTGCTGCAGTCTAGTCCAGCTTGTTCTGTTCAGTCGTACACCTGCTGTGGGGTAGTTTACAGTTTGGCCTGCCTTTACCAAAAGGGCTTATGCTATGGGGGCAGCTGAGGTAATGGGAGATCAGGCAAGTTGCCTAATGTCAAAAGTAGTGTTTGTACCATGCTTCTGAGTCCATTGCTCTAAGCTCTGCCGCTCCTTTTACTGGCTGGGAAGAGCAGTAATGCTTTAAGGGCTAAGCGAATCATCATTGTTTTGCAGTGGGAGGGTTGCTGCTACAGTACTTGTTCTGAGTGTTGGGGTTGGTTGGGTATGGCAGGTTTGCTATGGAGGCTGAGCTACTCCTTGTAGGGTTCTTACTTCACATCCTACCCAGCAGTGCAAGATGTTTCTCAATTACCAGCAAGAGATTTTGTCTTTGTATGGTGAGTGGTAAGGGGAGGAAAGGTCTATTTCAGTCCAGCCAGTTGCCTGAAAAATTTACCTTCAGTCAACAGAATAGTTCATTTCACGTCAAACACTTGTGTTTTTTGTTGCCAACCCGTGGATTCAAATGCACATGACTGCTGTTTTCTATACATAAGATAAACTCTTCATTACCTGTGTAAATCACTCCACCAACTCCAGTATTCTCCCTGGTAGGGGTCCCTTTAATGTGCCATATGCCCTACATGTGGCAGATCTCATCTCTTACTTTGTAACACCTCCGGTTTGGATTATATCCTTGCTCCTCCTTCCCAGACCTCAGTGCATCCTCCCTATTTCCACCTGCCCTACAGTGTTTTTAGTGCTTGTATTCCAGACCAGCAGCAGCTCATCACTACACTGTACAGGTGCTGCTCAATCACCTACATGCCTATAGCCAGCAATCAATCTGCCAGGCTGCTGTTCCTGCTAGGTCGCAGCCTCCAAGCTGAGAGATGGGAGCACAAGCACTTGCTCAGATCTGACTGGAGGCTACTTCACCTGAAAAAGATCTAATGGCCAAATGTATGTCAGCTGGAAAGATGGCTAAACCTAAAATGTGTTTTGGGGTTTTTTGGGGTGGGAGAGGAGATAAATTACATTAGAAATAGACAGGGTACACTCGCTGATAAACAAGAGGATTGGAAGACTGCAGATAGCAATTTTTCAGAGAATAAAACCTAACAGATGTGCTGGGTAGGATTCAGCCAATAAGGAGACACTGGGTAGCTCTAGCCTTAGAAAAGGAGGGGGGGGGGGCTGAGCTGGTGGATCTTCTGCATGGGCGGGGAATGGAAGAATCCAGCAAAACTGCTCTAATGCATGTTTATGGGAGAAGCAATTTCCACAGCTGTAGTCTATATATACTGGCTCATGGTCATAGTGATAAAGGACTGGACCTTGCACACTGCTCCACAGTCAGACACATGGAGAGGGGTTGGAAATAATTCCATGAACCATGTGCTGGATGCTCGCCCTAATTATTTGAAAATTGGCAGCTGAATGCAGATAGGTTACTGTAAGAGCCCAACCCCACCCTTTGCCCATCTCTGTACCTAACAGTATCCAACGACTCACACACTTGCATCCCACCTACCCACACAACTAATTATCTTCCCAAACTGTGGGTGATATGTGGGTTGGGGGTCTTGTGGTGGTGATTCTGGTGCACGTCCCCAATGAGGGAAACCTATCTAAGACTCCCCAGCTAAATAATCTGAGGTAAACTGAAGTTAGAAACTACCTCTAACACCTGAACAAAAACCAGTGCAAGGAGATGAAGTAAACTGCTTTTAAGTGTAGTGCATGTGATTTTGCTCTGTAAGTAATGCATATGCTTATTTTTAGCATACTTTCCATGAAAGCATATGTTAATGGACCCTGAAAATGCCCATTAAAAGGTGTCTTCAGTGTATGCAGATCTATATCTCGCATATTCATTGTAGAAGTCCTGAAGACCTGACTGGCCTAGGTGTGCTCTTAAGGGCTGGATTGAGAACCAATGTATTAGACTACCAAGGAGCCCTCATATAAGTGTGGAGATGGTCGGGGTGTTCTTCAATCCTCCCTCACCCAAAGACACCATTGAAGGGGAGTCCTTTGTACTTTTTCCTAGTAGGTTTTCTTAATCAGGCAGGGGAACGTCCCTATTTTTGAGAAGCTGGCGGGAGGAAAGTAGGATCTGAGGGGGGGTTCTTGATCTGGGAATAGTATCAGGTAAGGGAGATAGAATCAGCAGGTCAATAAGGCTGATTGCGGCTTGAGAGGTTTGGTTTTTGAGTGTGGATAGCTGCCATGGTCCCAGACTACTGATAGCAGAGCTGTATTTAACTGTATCCGCTGCATGCTAGTTATCACTGGCAGCCATGTCTTATCTCTACTCCGATCCACACTTGGTGCAGGTTTTTCAGCGCAGTGCTGCTTTTAGTGTGTGCTAACTGTTAGAGTGGTAAAACCTACTCTAAGCATTTAACACACTTAACTATGCCCCCTCATGTTCTTACAATCGGAGCTGGATAAACAAAGGTAGAGTGATGCACGGACGCCAACAAAAGTACAGATGAAGTTAAAAGGTTCTCTCTCTAGAGCTGTTTTTACTAAATTTCTGTCTGAAGCCATAGATCCATCTAGTAAGAGGACTGCTAATTGTCTGTTTGCAGACCACCTATTCCTCATGGGGGCTTCACGCAATTTGAAAATTGAGAGCAGTCTGTAGAGATGTTCCAGCTCTTGCACTGGCCCAGAGCAGATAGGGTGAAGACTTTCTCTTACCAGGCTTGGCAATATAGCATGAGGATAAAATCAGAATAACCTTAACTGTTTCTTATACCTCAACAAATTGGGGTGACCTGCACAGAGCAGTAGGCACACCTACTTCTGTAACCTTACTAGGCAGACTAGATGGACCATACTGATCTTTATCTGCTGTACTATGTTACTATGATGTCATAGTGGAACATTCCTCCAATTCATGAGAGGCAAACTCGCCAGTGAAGTCACAATGGCTAGATTCCATATCCTACTGAGCTCATTCTTATTAGATTAGATGAGACACAACTGCTAGAACATTTGTAAATTTGTGCATTTAAAGATAATTCAGGGATCATTTTTTTCCTGCTCACCCAGGCGCAGAAACAGGAGATTCGCTCCGGCTTGGCAGCGACGGCCGAGGAGAGTTTTTCGCTGCCTTCAGACTCTGAGATCTTTGTCTCCTGTGGAGAGAACGCCGCCGCAGTGCCCTGCTGCTCTGAGCCTGATCCCGGTAGTTTCGGCACCTCCTCCCTCGGCGGAGGGGAAGGTAGAGGGGAGAGTGCTCTGGTTTCAGCTCAGTTGTCCCCCGGGGTTGCCGGGGAGGATTCAGGAGCACCGCAGCAGAGAAAGGCTTTGATGGTTCCTTCCTTGTTTGGCTGGTGAAGGTATTTCCCCTCAGTCTTCTACCATGTTGACCTCTACTCCTGTGCCTGTTTCTCTTATTAGACCCAAAGTCTTCACACTGGAGGTAATTTGGGAGGCAATTGTTTCTCTCTCAGAAGCAGTGCATAGTCAGACCATGGCCCTTTCCTCCAGGATTCAAGAAAACTCGACCAGGATTGATTCTGTTGTGACTGCTAGTGAACATATTAAATTGCAAGTAGAAGCTCATGGAAGTCAATTGGTAACATTGTCAGATTCTACTACAGCTTTGCTCAAGGATAATGTGGCTCTTCGGTATAAAATGGAGGTTTTGGAAAATGCTGCCAGGGCTGTGAACCTGAGGGTTTTGAATTTCCCCAAGATGAGGGGTGTTACGGCCCTGGATATGTTTAAGAGATACCTGTAAGAGAGATTGAAAATGCCACCAGATTTAATTCCACCTTAGTAAACCTTTGTCAATCTTCCACAAGGAAAGAAAGAACCAGTGACTTTGGGAGAAGATTCTAATATAGAAGTTTTAAATGTGTCTGAGTTACTTGAAGATTCTGGTGGTGGGCCGTGTGTTCCATCTACATTATTGGTCTCATGTGCATTAGTTACTGATAAAGAATGGTTGCTGAAGATGTTCTTTGAAAGACCACAAAAAGTCTCCAATCTTTTTTTTTAATCTCTGTTTCCTGATATAGCTAAGGAGACGCAGACGTGGAGGAAACTATTTATTTCTTTTACATAAACCTGGGGTTATGCAGATTGGGGGATCCTTTGTCCTAAGATTTTCTTGTAAATGCTTTTGTGTTATATAAATCTTTGAGATGTTTTCTTTCAACCTGCTGATCTTGCTACTTTTATTAATACCAAGTTATTGATGGATAAGTGTCAGAGTAATATTGTTAATATCTCTCCTGTTATATAGCCTGTGTTCTCAGGGTCCATCTTGAATTCTTGAAGCTATTGAATTTAGGTTATTTTTCTTTAAGCTGCCTGAGGTTCTCCTGCCTTGGGTATGTTGTGTCTCTCTACTCGTATGTTGTGTCTCTCTACTCCTCAACATGTGGACTACAAGAGATCATTTTGGATTTTGTTTCCTTTTACTTATTGATACTTGTGTAATTCTCCTATGTATTTCTTTTCTTTCAAGTTTTGTCTTGATGATTGCATATAAATTAAATATTAAATTAAAGATAATTTAGTATCCCTATCGCTATTGGTGTTTTTGTTTCTTGGTCCACACTACCAAGGAGCTAGGGAAGCCAAACTTTTTATAAATCTTCATACAGCGGGAGCTACCCATTTCTAAGGCTTCCTGAGTGAACCCCTAAGTTGGTTATATGGCACTGGAGGAGCTGGGTATGGTGTGTCAGAACATGGAGTCCTATTAATAGTATTGGGCATTGGATAATTTGTTAATGATAAATTGTGTGACAATTGTACAGATTTTGGTGCTTCTAATATTAA
Organism: Ichthyophis bannanicus; assembly: GCA_033557465.1. Lineage (NCBI taxonomy): Eukaryota > Metazoa > Chordata > Amphibia > Gymnophiona > Ichthyophiidae > Ichthyophis > Ichthyophis bannanicus. Next base: position 8,562,591 of record CM066033.1, on the reverse strand, counting down.
GAGGTACATTTCGAAGAGCTGAGCTATCTGTCATATGGATTAATATATAGAGAAAACCTTTACAAAAGAAGGTTTGATCCTGTGTAAAGCAGTTAAATAAAAAGAGAAATGGGGAAAATAAGGTGATAATTTTCTGATGGACTAACTCCATTTGTAGAGTAGCTTTAACACAACAAATGTATTAATTCCTCCTCTATTTTGGTATCAACAATATTCCATAGACTGGCTGGCTGGGTGGGAGAGAGGATAGAGGGATGGATGGCTGATCAGAGGATCTGTAGAGCACTGATTTTGTCTTCGGCCATGCTGTTGATTTGCAGCTTACAAGGGAAAGTTCTTTTCCTTGTGGAGTGTTGGCGCCATCTCCTGGTCATATAACAACTTGCACTCTGTTTCCTAATGGTACTGACTTCATTGGAAGTTGCTCACTTGGATTTCCCTTCTATTGCTAGTTAGCATTTTTTTTTAAAGTGAGGTCACGTATATATAATGTCCCCTGTTCCTGGATTTATAGTGTTGGGTTGATGGTTCTGTGTACTATGCACAGCTATGGTTATCAGTGCATTCTCTTACTTCATTTTTTTTTAATTTAAACTTTTTAAAAATAACCATAAAGTCTAGAGTAAGAAGCAAGTTCCAATATTGCAGGTAGGCTGTAGCTCCCAGCCTGTTATTCCTCTAACTAGATCTGACACTGCACGATCAGAGCAAGATGCATATGAATACCTGTTACCCTCGCTGCTCAGTCATCTACTGGAAAATCTGTTAAATATATTCCTGCCTGGTCTCCAGACTATAACATGAAATGTAGGAGGAATAATTTATTTATTTTATTTAGACAGATTTGTATACCACCTTATCCTACAATCAAAGTGGTTACATCACAATTGGAGGGTTACATTTAGCATGAGGGTACTTAACAACATTATACAATGAATTCGTAAGTCTAGTTGGGATTGGGTATTGAGTTGGCGGGGGTAGTTGCAATACCGTTTCGGTGGGGACTGTTATCTGCCTGCTCATAGGTTTCTGTAAAAAGCAGGGTTTTAAGGGCTTGCGGAAGTCTGTGATGTCTTAATGCCCTCAGGCTCATTGGGAGGGAGTTCCATAGTGTGGACGCCAGTAGTGATGGAGCTCTTCTTGAAGTATTTTGTTTAGTCTTGTGGTATCCTGCAGGTATGCCGATCATGTTGTCATTATTGGTCCTGCTTGGTCTATTACTGATATCCCTTGTTATAATATCTTGGAGTGCATCTGTTGAGAGATGGTGAATGATTTTGAAGATGATCAGGATTGTTTTAAATTTCGCTCTGGCCACCATTGAGAGCCAGTGTAGTTGCTGTAAGACGGGGGTGATGTGCTCAGTTCTTGGAGTGTCTGTAATGATGCGTGCTGCAGTGTTTTGCACCATTTGGAGTGGGAGTAAGGTCTGCTGAGGGAGGCCTTGATATAACGAGTTTCCGTAATCAAGCAGAGGTGTGATGAGTGCCTAGCACACTGTGCGGAAGTGGTCCTGGCGGAGTAAGGGCTTGCTCTTTCTTATGGTCCTCAAACGTTGATAGGCCTTGTTTGTGGTTTTGGTGATATGAGATTTCAGGTTCAGAGCTCTGTCCATTGTGATGCCCAGGTGCTTAACTTCATCTTTGACTACTATGAGTTTGTTTAGAATGCTGATAGTCTGTGGTGGAATGAAGGTGGGGTTCCTGGTGACAAACATTGCCTCAGTTTTATCGTAGTTGACCATCAGGTTATTGGCTGTGAGCCAGGCATTCATGTCTTCAAGGCATTTGATTATTGTTATGGTGCGAAGTGCTAGTAGGTTTATTGGAGCATACACCATGATGTCGTTAGCATAGATGTGATAGTGTGTCGTTTGATGTTGCATATGGGTTGGATGTAAATATTAAAGAGCATTGAAGACAGGGCTGAACCTTGTGGTATTCCCTGCGTGACGGGGAACTGCAATGATTTCTTTTGGGTGCATTTGACTTGCTGCGTTCGATCTTCCAAGTAGGAGGTGAACCATTTCAGGGTATTCTTGCGTAGTGCTATCTGTTACAGGCGCTGCAGTAATCTGGCGTGGGACACTGTGTCAAAGGCTGCCAAGATGTCCATGAACACTAGCAGGAATCCGTTCTTTGTTATCTATGTCTCTTAGGAGGTTGTCAAAGAGGGAAGTGAGTAGCGTTTCCACACCGTGCTGGGGTTTAAATCCATGCTGATGGATGTCCAGTGGGGCATTCATGCCAATGTGGTCCTGAAGTTGCCTTTGCTCTGTCTTTTCAGTGATTCTCTCAAGAAATGGTAGGCTGGAGATGGGATGGGATGATTTTGGTTCAGATGGGCTTAGGTTGTTGCTTTTAAGTATCAGTCATATCAGGGCGTGCTTGAGGGATTGCGGCATGTATCCATGTTGGAGTAAATCTTTGATTTTGTGAATGAATGTGATGGGAGAGCCGCCACGGTAGACTAGAAATGTGTCTGGCTATGTTCAGAGTTCTATCACATTCAGACCTAAAGATGACACAGCACCATCCTTATCATGTATTTTATTTAAAGGAATTTATATGCTGCTTATTCTATGTTAAGTGCATTATAATAAAACGCTTATAAAATCAAACTGAACTCTGCACTAGCTGATCCTGAAGAGAGTCAGTGCAGTCAGTAAGTGGGGGGAGGGGAATGCGGAGAAGGGATAGGAATGGGAAAGTGAGGAAAAGAACTAGCAGCAACTGGAACACTTTACATGATACTAGACAGAGCTGCTTATTTGCTTTTTGAAATCAGTGCGGTTTACATAGAACATGAGCAATCAAACATTTTACATAGAACTGGAGAGAACAAGAACAATGGCACAGCTACATGGAACAATTTTGTATGTGGTTATGGGTTGGGGGGGGGGGCGCTTGCTGAGCGATCACATAGGCAGCAGAACACCTACTCCTGGGGGAATTCTGCACTTGCACCAACACCGACACTAGCATCAGCGAGAAGTGAGGAAGGTGTGGCGAGCACAAGCTTTAAGGGAGACTGAGCCTGCCTCACTGTTGTTGCAGCTCAGCCACAGGTACATTTCCCTTTGCTTCCGCAGCTGTGCTATACTTCCAATACTAGTATTGCTGTCCTAAGAAGGTCAACAGAAGCACGACCTGTCCCTTGAAAGAAGCAAAAAGCACTTGTTTACCTTCTGTCTACATCAGAAATGTAGCATAGCCATGGGACCAAGGGAAATGCTCCTGTGGCTGAGTTTTACAATGCTGCTGCATGATCAGGCAGAGGAGGTGAGTGATTGGGGCTGGAAACTGGTGAAGGGCTGGAGATGGACTAATAATGAGGAGGGGGGGGGGGTGACAGGCTGATAACTTTAGAGAGTGGCTGGGAGCTGGAGATGGATGTACACCGTGAGGACGGGGAGAATGAAAGGTAGAGGTATGTGCCTGGGAAGCAAGAAGGAGATAGATGCATGGGAAAGAGAGAGAGGATTATAAGGAGAGGGTATGTACATTAAGGGTAGACCTAAGGTACAGACAGCAGTAGGAATCATCCTAGAAATTAGAGGGAAAGAGAATGGGAATTGGGGGGGGGGGGGGGGAGGTAGCAAGGAAGGCTTGGGTTTGTCGAGAGAGAGCTGAGGAGGGAAAAGGCAGTGGGGATTTCTGGTAAAAATGAGAAGTTAGGCTTTATGATGGGGGAATTCAAGATTTTTGTGCAGAATTCCCCAGGTGTAAACATCAGAAGAGTGTATGCCTGAAGAGTGAGACTGTGTGTGTTTGTGTACCTTTGTGGTAGGGCCAATGCCATATAAATAGTTTCCCTATTAAAGTTTGGGCTGGAGAAGTTCACTGCTACCATTGTAGCCATGTGCATACTGTGGAAGTAAGTCTTCAGGTTGTGGAAATTTACTCAAATAACTAGAGGTCAATTTTCAAAAGTGCTTGATGTGGATAACCACAGAGGTTAACCAGATAAGAGCACTAAGAAATTCTCCAGCACTAAAGTATGAGAACACAGCCTGAGCTTAGAAATCCAGTTTCACTCTGTAGTGAGTGTACCCCAAAATCATGTTTAAGCTATTGTGAGCACATACAAAATGCACGCACGCACACACACATATGTGATACAGCTCCTGCCACTCAAACATAAAGCAGTGAGCACACTTGGACATAGGTGGAATCATGGAGCAGTCACAGAGTATTGACTTCAGTATGAAACCTTTCAGTGCCATGGAGTGCTAAGCCCCAGACTGCACTACCCAGAAGGACTTCTCTTTATCTTTGGCACCGGCCATTTAACAAAATGGCACAGATGGGACTGTGGCTCTGCCAAGTCCTTAAAATGCTGCTATGATTTCATAGGTTGTATAATTAAATGAAAAATTCCTGCATTTGCAGCCATCACATAGAGAATCTCCCATTTGCTGACAGGACAGGGAGGCAGCCTCTGTACTTGGGATGCCCCTTGAAAGAGGGGCTATGGGACCCACGGGCACCCCTTGGCATTCCTGCAAGCAGAGAGATAGCTATGGGGGAGACACAAGCATCCTTGCAACTGGAGGTCCTTGAGGTTGCTGCCTGTGTGCACCTGAAAATAAATGCAATTTGCTATTTTACAAACCACCATAGTGAGGCAGCACTGAATAATAGTTCTACTCCATGGAGCAGCGCTGCCATCTAGTGGCCTTTAGGGGCACTACAATTAGAGAAATGATATGGAAGGGAAGATTTTTTTTCTAATTCTTGGCCATATAATTTTGATTTGCAGGATTTTACAGTTACTTGTTTAGTCACTAAGACTGAGTGCTGAGGAGGTGGCCTAGGAGTTATTTTTCTTTGACTCGCACAGATCAACCTGATATTTGCTGGGTGTACTCATAAACGGCCATGGAAGGGCAGCATTGAGTGCACCTGCCACCCTCTGGTGGCCATTGATAGTATTACAGACACTTCTTGGTTTACCATAAGGCTTTTTAAACTTGTGAAGCCACAGGTTTTCGGGCTATGCACAATTTTATTATAGAATAAATTTGCAGATAGTGAATAAAATGGAGCTACTGTCTCAAGCACACTTCTTTTCTGCCCCTCCTTCTAACTACAAGTGAGGGCTCTGCCCTTGTAGAAAACCTTCAAAACGGAAATCTGCCTAACACCAAGGGACTTCACTGATGCTCCTCAGAGGCATGAACACGAAGGAGGGAACATATGGCATCAGTGTTAAATGCAAAAATTGCTGTCTTATAATAATTCCTACAGATCTCTGGCTTTGCTCTAAAAGTTGAATTAAAATGGCCGTCTCAGAACTAAAGGAGGTTTTGTGATTCCAGTTCCACATATACATGGACACTTTCAGGTACATTAATCAGAATTCTACACACTTTTTCTGATTTTGCTACAATTACATTTTTGGAAGACATGGTTTCTTTAATGGGCAAATTGCTTCTATGTATGATTATTAAATATAATCTTAGATTGTATGCCCTCTGGGGACAGGGAAATGCCGACTGTACCTGAATGTAACTCATCTTGAATGAACTGCAATGGTCTGAGCTAAATCAAATGAAATAAAAGAACCATTTCCCTCTTTAGAAAATGTAAACAAATAAAATATAAAATCAATAGCATGAGGGCTGATAGTATCTTGGACTCAATGGTACATCTATCCAGAAGTTCTTAAAGCTTCAGTTATCCAAGTGCTGGGTGGTGGATTTAATAAGACCAATATTGTCATTTAAATCCCTTTCTTCCCCAAGATTTCCTCTCGGTATCTCTGTTCATTTTCCATCACATTAAACTGACAATCCACCCCAAGAGGGCACTATGTAATAGTGTGGCATAAAACCAAATAAATAAATAGGAGATGTGTAGCGCAACATGCTCACTGCTACCCTCTTGTGGTCATTCTTTATCATACAGATTATTCCACTGTACTGAGGGCACCAATCCACCTGCCTGATTCTGCTCTGTCCCTCTGCCCCCCTCCCATACTCTCATTTCTTACTTTTTCCTTAATCCCTGGGGATTTTATTTCTGATATTCGTTTTTGTCAAGTTGCTGTAATTTCCAAAAATGGAGAAATAAATCTTTGGGCGCTTAATAACACAGTGAATGAGGCAGATCAAGACAAAAGTGCCCCTTCCACTCAGCCCAACTCAGATCCATCACCTTGGAATAGATGCATCAAGAATGGCTTAATGCAACCCCACACTAAGCCCCCTCTTACCTATGTCTTCCACCCCTCTTCTCAGCCCTCTTTATCTTTATTCGGAAATTTGATATACCGCTTAGCCGAAGCAATAAGCGGTGTAAAATAAATACAGAGGTTACTCAGAAACAGAAAAGGAACACCAATAAATGATAGGAAAGAGGAGAACAGCAGGATAGGAAGAAGAGGAAGGTAGAATGAGAGTCATGGGAACAGTCAGAGGACAGTAGTGGGAGGGTCAAAGGCCAGGTGAAAAAGTTGAGTCTTCAACGCAGTTTTGAACCTAGCATAGGAAGGTTCAGCATGGAGAGAAAGGGGCAGGGACTTCCACAGGGAGGGACCAAGGAAGAAGAAAGCAGAGGAGCAAGTGTGCTCTAGACGAGCTTGGGTGGGGGAGGGAAGGACCAGGTGGAAATTGTGAATAGAGTAGAGGAGGCGGTGGGGGTTGTAATAATGTAGGAGATTGGCTAGATTCTGAGGTGTGACAGAATGGATGGCACGGTGAACAAAAATGAAAATGAATGAATCCGAAAGTGTACAGAGGCCAACCAGGAGAGGAGAAACATAGTCATAACGGGATGAAAAGGTGAGGAGACGAGCAGCGGTATTCTGAAGGAGCTGAAGTCTGTGAAGTTCTTTCTGAAGCAGGACTGCAGTTCTTTACAGGGTTGACGTTTCCAATGCTTTTTGGAGCCCCGATGCCATCGTATGCAGGGCCAGCCCCAGAGATGTTCATGGTGCTGACATCCTAAGTAAACCTTAAGCCAGAGGTCTTCAACTTTGGTCCTGGAGGGCACCAAACCAGTCAGGTTTTCAGGATATCCGTAATGAATATGCATGAGATAAATTTGAATATATTGGGGGCAGTGTGTGCAAATATATCTCATGCATATTCATTAGGAGCATACTGAAAACCTCCAGGACTGGAGTTGGAGACCCCTGCCTTATGTTTTACGCTCCCCCTGACTGTCAAAATCTATTGTTTAGCTTTGATTGCCCTGTTCTTTGCTGCCGCCCCCCCCCCCCTCCTCTGAAATTGCCATCCTAGGCAACTTCCTAGTTTAGTTGATGCTTGGGCTGGCCCTGATCAAATGTCTGCTATTTAGAGATGCAACTGGCTGTCATTCCATACAGGTTACCCCCGATGTGCTTTATTTCTGCCAGTATTAGTCAGGGTGGATTCTGTGTGCTTTTCCCACTCATTTTAGTAAGGTTACCAGACATCCCCAATTTATTGAGATTTTCCTCTGTTTATGACCCATGTCCTTATTAATGGGGATGGCGGTGACGTGGCTGGTGCAATACTGGAATAGCAGAAAAGGACATTTAAAAGCCCTCAGCATGGCTGCATGTCCCCACCCATTCACCAGGAAGTTTGCATCAGAGGGGCTGCAAAGTAGAAGGGCCTTGAGTGCTCATGGACAAAGGCCCCATGCCACGGGCACTGGCTTCTAGGACTGGAGTGTGGCCAGGTAGAGAGAGAGAGAGAGAGAGAGTGGAGACACCAGCAACAGATAAGGGGAGGGAATGGGCCTGGCAAGGGGAAAGGAAGAAATGCTGGAGGAGGGATAAGGAATTTAAGGGAATGAGATAAGTTGGGCACTTGGGAGGAGGAGGGCAGGGAAGGGAAGGGAAGGGAAGAGACTGGTATGATCCATCCACACTGCCCAGTAGGGTTGCTAGGGAAGGACCTGCCTTTGATTTTTTAAGCATGTTCATTCCCTTCTGCACAGTGCAGGTTCCCTTCCCCATGGTTTCTGCACCCCAAGTGCCTCACTCTGCATGTCTTCCTATTACATACAGATCAGCTGCATGTATTCAGCCAGTCTTCTTGTTTTTGTAGATCACATCTCATTTTGCCTGCTCTCTCGGGGACGTCCACTTTGCTGCAGTTCTTATGTGATGCTTTGTACTTTGCGAACGCAAAGCCCTTTAGCTCTTATTTTGTCAGCCACCTCCTTGCAGACCCAAAATGATTTCCTTTTCCCTTTCTTTACTTTCTTAACATAAAGATCTGTTACCCTTTTCCCAGTTCCTTTCAGTTTGTCCCATTGGCTTTCCCCTTCCCTTATCTCTCGTGAAAGTAAGCTAGTCTGTACAGGGCGGTGTACACAACCAGACTGTCTAAGCAAACCTGAGAAAGAGTTAAATTTGTTCAGAACTTTGCTTAGAAATAAACTTCATATATTTGCTTACTAAGTAGGTGAAGAGGTACAAGTCCTGTAAATAAGAAAAGGGGCAGCTTGTCCTCTAGCCATTCAGTCTCAGGGTTACTAGATATCAAGCAGTCAGCAGTAAACAGTTATGTCTTGGAATACATGTATGTCTCCTCATACTGACCTATGCTGATTAGAAAGTGACCTATGATGTGATGAATACGTAATACCTGACGTAGAACAGTAAAGTGAAATTATGCTGTATCCTCCAAAAGAGCCTTATAAATAAAGTAAACCATAGCTAATAGTTAGAGTAAACAAAGAGAACTTGTTTCTATTTATTTCCCTCCGCAAAGCTTTGGTGTATCTACTCGTATATAGAAGTGTGTGGTATTTTATTGTTGTCTCTTAGATTTCCTTCTCATTGCTTTGAGTATGGTTTTCTGTTACTCCAAGCGCCCTGCAGTGTTGCTGGTGAGGGGTGGGGGGCGAAGTGCAGCCCTTCAGTTGGTGCCGTGCCGGTCTACAGATTTCTCCATTCCTGGCAAGGGCAGAAGGTGTTTGTGAGTATTGTATGGTGACAGCAATGGGTAATCTGTTGGGTAGACGGGATTTATCTCAGTTGCGTGAATGGCATGACAAAGCTAAGGTTTTAGCTGTTCAGAAAGGTAGCCCTTCTTATTGTATGCGTGAGAAGTATGGGGATATGGCTACTAATTATATTGTACACTGGCATGCAGTGACTAATGATAATGTGCTTTTACAGTTTCCTTTGGAGGGAACTTTTTCTATAGATAAACTTCGTTATCTGAAATGTGCTTTGCAGGCTAAACATAAATTATGTGATGCCCGTGAAGGGCTAGTGTTTAATTGGTGGCAACGAATGGCACATGATACGAAAAATGATTTGTTTGTGTTGAAGAATGCTGGAGCTGGTAAAGCGAGTGAATCACAAGAGAATGATAATGAACGGGCAGGGAAATTCCCAGCTGTTCTTTCTCCAGAATATGATGCAGATGTGGCTGCATTGGTAATTGGAGCTGGAATAGTCCCGAGTGCATCCCCATCGTCTCCCCCTGTTTTTTCTGAGAGTCATGTAACTTCTGGAAGGGGGAGGATCACTCGTGCAGCTGAACTAAGAGAAGAGATAAGGAATAAACAGAAGATATTGGGAGATGCAAAGATTGAAGATTTCAGTAATTGTAATATTTCTCAGCTTAGAGAAGTGAATACACTTCTTAGCCATGAGATAGAAAGTATTGTACATATGATAGAAACCTTAAAGGGAATAGTAAGGAATATTATTTCTGCTACAAAGGAATTGGGTATTTCTAGTAAACTTATTGATAATATTGAGAAAGAGCTGGATAAGCATTTTTTAACCTATAAGGAGAAATGTGATCAATTATATGGTGATATAAGTTTTCTTCAGACTGTTTTACACCAACATAATGATCCATGTTCTGTAACTGCAAAACCTGTAGGAGAAGATATAGTACCTGCATATCCTTTTCGTGTATATCCAACAGGACCTACAGGTGCAATGACTGTACCTGCAAATTGGAGTCCTAAAGAAGTATTTGATTTGGCTAAAACCTTTCCTGATTACAGGGAAAATTCAGGTAGATTTGTGTCCTTATGGTCTCAAATAATTAATAGTTATAATCCTACTTGGGCAGATCTAGATAATCTGCTTAGATCTGTTTTCATTAATCCAGCTGATTTGCATAAGGTAACTCATCCAATTAGAGATGATAATTGGGTATGGCCACAGACAGATCTTCAAGAACAGACACAAAGAGATAGTTTTGTTCTATGTAGAGAAAAATTGTTAGAATCTCTTAAAACAGTATGTAAGCCTGTGAAGGATTGGTCAAAACTCACTTCTTTAACACAGGAAAGGGGTGAGAAGGTTACAGCTTTTCACACTAGGTGTATGCTAGCGTTTAAGGATTATTCTGGCGAGACAGAAGATATACCTTCAGGATTTACTAACATTTTTGTAAATGGTTTGATTCCAAGAATAAAAGAAATTTTGGAAACTTCAATAATAGATTGGCCTGCTAGATCAGCTGATGCAATTTTGGAGGGTGCACGGTACAGTGAATTGAAATATCTCAAGGAATTGCAGGAACAACAAACCAGATTAGATGTAAAGAAGACTAAACTGCTTAATTTACAAATTGCTTCTATGCATCCAGCCCTGGGAAGGGGGCGGGGGAGAGACCGGTTCAGAGGAAACTATTCTCAGCGAGGCAATTCTCAGCGAGGGCATGGACAAGCTAGAGGAATGCGTGCTTGTTATACATGTGGTGAGTGTGGCCATTTACAGCGAGACTGTCCACAGAATCAGAATTTGAATGGCCAGAGAGCTGCGTGCCTTCCTCCCCCACCTGCTGAGTTTACTCCTGTATATCAATGTTTTTCTAACCCAGAAGACTGTGATTCTTGGGATGCATGACTATTATTGAATCTGAATGTAACCTCTCAGGGTGAGTTAGAAGCTAAACTGGGAGGCTCTACTGTGAAATTCATCATTGATTCGGGAGCTATTACATCTGCGCTGCGTCTACAGGATCTGCCTGAAGTTTATCAAACTCAGCTAGCACAAGCTCCAATAGTGCATTGTGAAGGCATTGAAGGTAAGATAATTCCTCACCGTAAACTTGAAGCTTTGCCTTTGCAGATTGGAGAGACTGTATACCCTACTAACTTTCTGGTAGGAGACACATTACCAGTGAATCTTTTGGGTCGTGATTTCCTGGCTTCACATCATGCAACTTTATCCTGGATGAGTGGAAAGTTACATTTTCAGTTGTATTCTCTCTCTGAAGTGCAGCCCCCTGTGGATGTCACAGCTATTCACCCTGATCTCGGAAGACTTCCATCTACTCTGTGGGCAGTCCCAGGATCAAATGTCGGATGCCTTTCAATTCCTCCTGTGAAGATTACCGTAAAACCTGGAGTACAACTTCCTAGACTCAAACAGTATCCATTATCAGCAGCTGCTATAGATGGAATTTGACCGGTAATTGAAGATTTACAGATGCAAGGTGTCATCTATCCTACTACGTCGCCGTGTAATACTCCAATTCTTCCTGTACTGAAAGCTGACGGCAAGACTTATCGATTTGTGCAAGATCTGCGAGCTGTTAACAAGGTAAATTTGCCAATCTTTCCCTTGGTACCTAATCCACATGATATCTGGACACAGGTACCTCCAAAAACTACGTGGTTTTCTGTTGTAGATTGGTGTTCTGCTTATTTTTCAGTGAAAATTAGCAAAGAAAACCAATTTTTATTTGCTTTTCATTTTGACAATCAGCAGTATACATGGACTACGCTATGCCAGGGCTACACGGACAGTCCTGCGTACTTTTCGCAGGCTCTAAGAACTGCATTATTAGATGTGAAGCTTGACCAATCCTCTTTAATTCAATATGTGGATGATTTGCTTTTGTGTTCACCAAGTTATGAGATTTGTCTATCAGACTCTTTGTCGTTATTAGCTCATATTGCCAAATTAGGACTGAAAGTTAATTTGTCTAAATTGCAATTTGTATCTCAAAATGTTATTTTTCTGGGTGTTGTTCTAACTCCAGCTGGTCATGAAATTACTTCTGCCAGATTGAAACCTATTTTATCATTGTCCTTTCCAGCGACACCAGTGTTGTTACGTAGATTTCTGGGATTGTTGATTTTCTGTAAACAGTGGATAGCTAATTTTTCAGACCTTACAGCTCCGCTTTATGCGTTATTTGGGAAAGAGGGTCCACAGGGTCTCATTATACCTACGTTATCACAGTGGGAAGCTTTTGTAAATTTAAAGACTGCACTAAGCACTGCCCCATGCTTGTCCTTTCCAGACTATTCTTTAACATTCAAATTGTATGTGGCTAGTTCAGCCATATCTGCCACCTGTGTGCTTTTGCAAGCATTTCCAACTAGTCGCAAGCCGATAGGATATTTTTCAAAGCGGTTTGATTCAGTGACTTTGGGACTTCCTCCATGCTTGCACAGTCTAATATCGGTGGCATTTGCAATTGAAATTACTGATTTTTTAGTGTTACAGCACCCTCTTGAGGTATATGTGGCACATTCCGTTTCTAGGTTGCTCCATTTAACTAAAACTCAACCCTTATCCTCCACAGGTTTATTGACTCTTGAATTGATAGTTTCTCAGTCTCATGTAAAAATATGTAAAAATATGTACTACGTCCATATACAATCCATCTACGCTCCTGGCTCCTTTGGCAGATCTGGTGGAGGAGGATGGGTCCCATGATTGTTTTCAAAGTATTTTAACTTCTTCCCGTGCTAGACCTGATCTCTCACCTGTACCCCTGCCAGCCCCGGATGTAACCTTATTTGTGGATGGTTCAGCTTTCAGAGATGAAATGGGAAAACTTTGTGTGGGCTATGCAGTAACCACAATTGATGACGTGGTTGAATCAGCTTCCCTGCCATTTCCTAGTGCTCAGTTAGCAGAAGTTTTTGCATTGACACGTGCTCTTGAACTCTCTAGATATCTTCTAGCAAATATATATTCAGATAGCTCCTATGCAATGAGTGTGCTATGGGATTTTGGCAATATTTGGTTACAACGAGGATTTTTAACTTCTGCTAATAAACCAATTAAACATGCTGAACACATTCACCACCTGTTACAAGCCGTTCTTTTGCCAGCACAAGTTGCAGTTTTGAAATGTAAAGGACATTCCTCTGCTGGTGATTTAGTTTCAAAGGGCAATCGTTTTGCAGACCAAGAAGCTCGGAAGGCTGCTCTTCAGGCATTAGTGTCACCAACGCTGCTGTATTTAAAGCCTTCTAACATGACTTTGTTCTCCCTGTCCTCTCTTTTACAGCAGTATCAAGACACTTCCCTTGAAACCAAAACTCTATGGACTTCATGGGGTGCATCCTGTGATACTCAGGGCTACTGGAAGAAGGAGCACCTACTCATTTGCCCTGACTCTCTTTTGTTTCCACTTGCTCTGTTCCTGCATCATAAATTTCACATATCCGCTGCAGCCATGACTCATGCCTTTGCGGTTTTGTGGTATCACCCGAAGTTTGTTTCTGTGGCACAGGCTGTGTATGCTGCTTGCTTGGATTGTTTGCAGGCTGGCAGGGTGGGGCCCCTTCTGAAGATTGATGCTGCTCTTCCCAGACCCTCTGGCCCATTTCTGATTTTGCAGCTTGATTTTACTGATTTGCCCTGTGCCAAAGGAGGGAGGCTGTATTTGTTGGTGATCACTTGTCTTTTCTCTGGTTAGGTGGAGGCTTATCCCACTACCAGTATGAGAGCTGGGGTTGCCATAAAATTGTTGCTCACTCAGTTTATTCCTGTCTGGGGTGTACCTTTTGTTCTTTCTTCTGATCAGGGTCCGGCCTTCATTGCACGTGTCTGGGAGGATATTGAAAATTGGTTTGGTGTAAAAAGACAGCTACACACACCCTATCATCCGCAAAGCTCTGGCCAAGTGGAGCGGATGAATAGGACTCTCAAAGGTTTCTTGCGCACTATGACACAGGATTGGGCTACAGATTGGACAGAAGCCCCTCCTTTTGCCCTTATGGTGGTGCATAACTCCCCCCAGTGCACTCGAGGAGGTCTGACACCATATGAAATAGTTATTGGACGTCCAACTACTTCTCCACATGCCTTGGCAGTTATCCCAGACCCCCAGTTGTTGCGCAGCGATATCTTAACTTATTGTGCACAATTGCACTCAGCCCTGTCTGTTTCCCCTTTATTGAAGGTGAATCCTCAACAAGATGCTCCTCCAGAATCATCACATCACAGTTAAATTTGTTCAGAACTTTGCTTAGAAATAAACTTCATATATTTGCTTACTAAGTAGGTGAAGAGGTACAAGTCCTGTAAATAAGAAAAGGGGCAGCTTGTCCTCCAGCCATTCAGTCTCAGGGTTACTAGATATCAAGCAGTCAGCAGTAAACAGTTATGTCTTGGAATACATGTATGTCTCCTCATACTGACCTATGCTGATTAGAAAGTGACCTATGATGTGATGAATACGTAATACCTGACGTAGAACAATAAAGTGAAATTATGCTGTATCCTCCAAAAGAGCCTTATAAATAAAGTAAACCATAGCTAATAGTTAGAGTAAACAAAGAGAACTTTTTTCTATTTGTTTCTCTCCGCAAAGCTTTCGTGTATCTATATAGAAGTGTGTGGTATTTTATTGCTGTCTCTTAGATTTCCTTCTCATTGCTTTGAGTGTGGTTTTCTGTTACTCCAAGAGCCCTGCAGTGTTGCTGGTGAGGGGGGGCGAAGTGCAGCCCTTCATCTCAACAAAGGCTGTGTGGAAAGCCGAAGTGGCGCTAAGGTGGGCCCTTACTGAATTAGTTTTAAGTCCAGAGGATGAGAGGTGGAGAAGATACTCCAGTAACACCTCTGCTGGAACTAAAAAGGATTAAGTTCTTTCTCTGAACACCAGATAGAGAACTTCTCCACTTAAAAGTGTAAGCACGCCTAGTGGAAGGTTTCCTGGAGGCCAAAAGGATATCCTTAACCCGTTGAGAAAGGTTGATATCGTATAGTTCTAAGCTCTCAGCAGCCACACCATCAGGTGCAAGGACTGAGGGTTGGGTTGCAGAAGAGTCCCGTTCTCCTGGGATAGAAGATCTGGAGCACATCCCAACTTCAGAGGTTTAGTTTGAGAAAGACGTAGACGCAGTGGATACCACGTCTGTCGTGGCCAGCTTGGGGCTATGAGGATCATATGGCCCTTGTCTCTCTGAAGTTTGAAAAGAGTCTTGGGAATGAGGGGAATGGGCGGTAGGCATATTGGAAGTCCTGACCCCAGTGGAGGTGGAAAGCATCCATTGCCTGACTGTTCCGAGCAAGAATTCTGGAACAGAATCTGGGAAGTTTGGCATTTTGAGGACTTGCAAATAGGTCTATATCTGGAGTTCCTCGGACCAGAAAGATTCGAGCAATTTGTTCTGAATGAAGAGACCACTCGTGTGGCAGCAGTACTCGGCTGTATTTGTCTGCTAGGAGGATTCTGTTTGCCTGGGAAATACAACTCAAGTAGGTGAATCTGAAGGCCTCTTGCAAAGGACCATAGGTGTAGAGCTTCATTGCACAATGCCTGCGAACCTCTTCCACCCTGCTTGTTCACATAGAACATGGCTACCTGGACAAAAACTGTCTTGTAGCACAGATAGTTCTGCAATACTCGAAAAGCATAGAAAATAGCTCGGAGTTCTAGTAGGTTTATGTGAAGACAAGTCTCTTGCTGGGCCTAGACCTTGAGTTGAGAGATTGTCCAGATGAGCTCCCCAACCCAACTTGGACGCATTCGTCGTCAAGGTTGCTTGGCGCAGTGGCTGCTGAAAAGGTGACCCTACGAGTAGGTTTTCTAGCGATTGCCACCACTGAAGGGACGAAATGAAGCATGTTGAATTTCTGATTTTGTCCCCAAGATGACCCGACATCTGAGTCCACTGAGAAGCTAGGGTCCACTAGGCTGCTTGCATATGTAGTCGAGCATAGGGGACCACATGTACAGTGGACGCCATATGACCGAGCAACTGAAGCATTTCTCGAGCAGTCAGGACAGTTTTCATGGCTGCTTGAGAAGCCAGTTAAATTATTTGAGCACAGCAAAGCTGTGGCAGCAAAGCCCTTGACTGCCGCATGTCTAGAAGAGCCTCTATAAACTCTCAGGACTGAGTAGGGGTAAGATGGGATTTTGGGAGGTTTATGACCAATCCCAGATATTGAAGAAGTTGCATTGTGCAGGAAAGAGCAGATCTGGCCTCTGGAACTGTTGATGCTCAGATCAGCCAGTCGTCTAAGTAGGGGAAGAAAATATCCTTAGAAATGCCGTTACTACTGCCATGCATTTTGTAAAGACTCTTGGGGCAGAAGCCAGGCCAAAGGGTAGAACCCTGTACTGGTAATGTCTTCCCTGAAAGAGGAATCAAAGAAACCTCCTGTGTTCTGCATGAATAAGGATGTGTGTATATGCGTCCTTTAGGTCTAGAGAACATAGCCAATCCTGACTCTGGATGTAAGGGAGAAGTGTTCCGAGAGAGATCATTTTGAATTTCTCTCGGAACAGTAACTTGTTTAACTCCCTGAGGTCCAGTAGGGGCCTTTACCTTCCTGTTTTCTTTGGTATAAGGAAGTAGGGGGAGTAAAAGTCCAGGACTTGAGAAAGACGTACGTCCTCTATCGCACCCTGAGTAAGGAGTGAGGTAACTTCCTGATACAAGAGAGTGGTGAAGGGGGGGGGGGGCGAGAACTGAACTCTCTAGTAGTGGAGAGGGGGCATACTTTGGAAATGGAGTTTGTACCCCTCTTTCACTATGGAGAGAGTCCAGTGCTCTGATGTTATCTGCTGCCACCTCTTGGCAAAGTAACAGAGTCTGCCTGGAATGTTGAGTGGCTCTGGAATTTTTAGAGGTAGGATGACTAGGTTCTCTAGGAAGGAGTCAAAGACCTTGTGGAGGCTGTGTCTGCTGAGCTGGTTGAGCTCTGGGGACATGAGCCTTTCTTTGTTGTTTTAGCTGCTGTTGCCCCTTCTGGGAAGCATGGACTAGGTGTAAGAAGGATAGACTTTCTTTGTCTTGTTGAAAAAGGGTTTCTTAACCGTCTTTTTCTTAACTGGATTGGCAGTGGTCCTTGAGAGCCCTTTTAAAATAGTGTTCTCGGACTCTATGAAGTTATTCTGACCGATAACATAGAGGCCTGAAAACATTGACGACCAAAGGCATTGAGAGTTCTTGCCTCACAGCTTGGAGGATTAGATAATTGTGTCTTGGCACTTTAAATTCGTTGCATTGCCGATTCTACAACCATGGAATGGTGTAGTAACTGCATTTTTTTGGAACCTGGGACACTGTGGTACCCGGTACATTGTATTGAGTCTTTGAGAATGTGGAGACACCTTTAAAGGTGTCTCCCAGATCCTAAGCATGAGGTCATACAAAATCCGATGTATGGGAAGGGTTACAGCCTCTTTAGGGGCTGGAGGATACTGAAGAATTTCAAGTTCTTCAGCTCTCTGTTCCTTCTCGGGGGCCATGGTGATTGAGAGGCCCCGAGTCACATCCCGTGTAAAGTCTTGAAAAGATATGTCCTCCGAAGGAAACATCCGTTGCTGCGGGGAAGGAGAGGGATCCTTCAGAAGAACCGCTCTGATACCGATGGAGTCATCAGAAGAATCGGAAGACTCGAAGTATCGACGGGTCAGATGCTCCCGCACTGCCTGTTGATGGTACCAAACAAAATCGGCATTGCAATGCCTCGATACCGGACCTTCCATGTCGGACACCAATTCTAGGGCCGGCATGAGTGGTATCGTGGAGAGTAGTGCAACAGTAAATGCAGATACATCCGGTACCGGTATTGGTACCGATGACTGCGGAACCGATTGCAGCGGCTTTAGCAGTATGAAGACTGCTAGCAAGGCCGCAAGACCCCGCTCAATGGCTGGGATATGTTGATCCATGGAGCCTGCCGATGTCTGGGTGTCTGCACTGGCAGAGCGGGCCACGACCCCAGAACATGGCACCAAGAGCTCTCCAGAGGTGGACGCCTTGGGAACATCTTGGGACCCCGATAATGCTTTGGAGGCAAAGACCTTCCACCGGGGTTGTTTGGCCGGTGTATTCTCCTTGAGGGCAACGCTAGAAGCATCTCAATGCTTAGAAGGAGATCTACCCTTTGAGGACTGGCCAGTCTTCGAGGAAGACCTAGGTTTGGTTACCTGAAATCCATGGGAGGAAGATGAAGCCATGGAAGACATCGATGCAACGGACATTGCATCCGAGGAAAAAATGATGCCAAGTTTCGCAGCTCTATTATGCAGGCCCCTCTTAGTCATCTTTCTGCAGAGGAGAAACTCCGATGGAGAGTAGTCTGGGCCCAAACATTTAAGACATCAGTCATGGGTGTCGGTACATAAGAACATAAGATATGCCATACTGGGTCAGACCAAGGTCCATCAAGCCCAGTATCCTATTTCCAACAGTGGTCTATCTAGGTCATACGTACTGTCACGCCGGCACCCTTCGCCTCTAGCTAAGAGGGGCGTGGGTTTTTATAGGAACTTTCAGCTGTCTGCTTTTTTCAGCTTTTTAAACTATCTCCCCGTAGGGCCTTCTGGGAAAGGTAGTCTTTGCTTGGCTGTATGTGTGCATCAGACAGAAAGCTTGTATTCAGGCTCCAAGGAGTAAGGCAAATGACAGAAATTTATTTTATACAATGGTTCATTCTCACCACGTACAGGATATTTGTCCAGGTTTCTGGGAAACAGAGTATTCTTCCAAAACAAACAAAAACCACAAATGTCTGTTTAAAGATTCTCCATATTGCAGGATACACAGGTTTTTAGCAGCAAGGATAATTCACTCTCTTTTTAGCCTTGCTGGCAAAAGCACAAAACAAATATCACATTCACTGTCCATGATAGTATAGCTTCTCTTCAGCTTCAAAATCCTTCAAACAACAAATACAATTCAGGGCAGAAGAAAGCTCTGTTACAATGGCTACTTTCTTACCCCAGTGTCCTCATTCCTGCAGCAGGTGCTTAACAAGCTCATCTCAGTTTCCAGTCTTAATCCTTAGTCCTTGTGACCTTCCCTCTAGCAACAGGAGGGAATCAGGGCCACCCAGCTCGTGGACTATGGGTTCCTTTCCCTGGTAAACTCTCTCTTAGGACTAGCTTGTTTTCTCCCTGTTCCTCAGGTTTAAAGCCTTGCACAAAGAATAGTCCTTAAGAGTGTCTTCCTCCTTTAGCTTTACCTCAGGCTCTCCCAGCTGCTCAGGCTCAGATTCTCCGTCCTGTTCACCGTCCTCAGCTACCAGCCTCCCTGGGAAACTTGGTGTCTCTCCTGTTCCTGGCTTCAAACCCTCTTGTAGAGGGTCAAACATCTCCAGCTTGCAGCTGTGCCTCGGCTCGTGGCAGTCTGGCTTCCTGCTTCTCCTTCTCCCCTGCTGCTCCTGCTCTCATACTCTGGCCTCAGTTTATACTTCCAGGGCTCTAGCTTCAACCCCTCCCTACCCAGGTGATGGCAATCAGCCTGCCTTCGTGCACCTGAATACTTGGAGCATTTACTGCCTAAGGGGCTCTGGGCTCTGTATCCTCTCCCCTTCATTCCACTAGGGGGAGGATGAAATATGGGCCAGGTGGAAGTTTTCTGATTCCTGGAGGTGTTTGTGTCTTTCCTACCCTGCCTCAGTAAAAGGGGGCCCTTTACTAGGCTGAATTCCCTGTCTCTTTGTCCTCCCTCAGACTCTGGATATGCCTCCTTGCCACATACCCCCCTACTTAAGATATTACAGGCTGGCGGAGGTTGTTGCAGCTCCTCCAAACAGTCCATAATTCTGGATAAGTTATCTGCATTGTGGTGTAGCTTCCCTGCCCGATGCTCTACCTTAAAATCAAAAGGTTGCAGGGCCATGTACCATCTGGTTAATCTTGCATTGTGGTTCTTCATTTGTTGAAGCCACTTCAAAGGTGCATGATCCGTAATTAGCAGGAATTTTCGACCGGTGAGGTAGAACCAGAGGGTCTCTATTGCCCATTTATTTATTTATTTATTTCAACTTCTTATATACCGCACTCTTTGACATCAGCGCGGTTTACAGATAACATGAAGAAACCAGAACAACAGGCTGTTTGGTATTACATATAACAGGAGTATCAACTTGGATAACATGGGAGAACTATTTACATGGAGTATATAATCTATTAACTAAATAACATGCTCGAACTATTTACATAAAATTAGCAGGAATGTTTGGAAAAAGGAGAGAGACTGTGGATTTGTGGGTTGTATTAGAGTGGGGCTATTATGTTATGCTTCATGTGGGGTAGTATTTGATGAAAAGGTGCAGTTTAAGGGCCTTTCTGAACTGGGTTAGGTCGGTTATGGCGCGGAGATCAGGTGGGAGAGAATTCCAGCATTTTGGTGCATTTGATGGCAAGGCACTCCTTCTCAATCGTAGAGTAGTGTTGCTCTGCCGAGGACAACTTCCTACTAAGGAACATCACAGGATGCTCATTTCCTTCTTGCTTCTGGGACAAGACAGCCCCTAAGCCTATCTCTGAGGCATCCGTCTGCACAATGAAGGGCTGCGTGAAATCCACTCCGCGTAATACTGGGGCAGTGCATAGCCGTCCTTTTAATCTGGTGAAAGCCCTCTCCGCCTCCAGGGTCCAACAGAGTTGATTTGGGCAATTCTTTTTCAACATGTCTGTGAAGATAGAACTTTCATCCGCAAAGCTCGACAGGAACCTCCTGTAATAGCCAATCAGGCCTAGAAAGCTTCTTAACTGCTTCTTGGTCGTGGGACAAGGAAAATTCTTGATGCTGTCCACTTTGTCAATCAAGGGCTTAATCCTTCCCCGACCTACCATATGGCCCAGGTATTTCACTTCTCGCTTGGTGAAAGCACACTTGCTCGGGTTCAGGGTGAGGCCCGCCTGCCTCATAGATCGCAGGACGGCTTCAACCCTCGGGATATGTTCTAACCAGCTGCAACTGTGCATAATAATGCCGTCCATATAGGCGAAAGCATATTCTTGATGAGGACACAGGACTTGATCCACCAGTCTCTGGCAGGTCACCGCACCACCGTGAAGGCCAAAGGGAATCCTCTTAAACTGGAATAGCCCAATCGGGGTGCTGAAGGCGGTCTTCGGTTAAGATGCCCTAGTCAACGGAATCTGCCAGTACTCCTTCGTCATGTCTTGGGTGGTCAAAAACTGAGCCTGCCCCAAGCGGTTTAAAAGCTACTCGATACGGGGCATCGGGTAAGCGTCGAATACCGAGATGGCATTCACCTGTCTGAAGTCTATGCAGAAGCGTAATGTACCATCCGGTTTTGGAACCAGAACAATGCGACTGCACCATGGGCTTCTTGATTCTTCAATGATGCCCATCGCCAACATCTCGCGCACCTGTGCCACGACCTCCTGCTTTTTGGCTTCTGGTAAGTGGTAGGGTCGTTGTCTGACCACCTTTCCCTGTGTCATCAGGATCTCATGTGCCATCAGTCGAGTTTCACCAGGGGTCGGGGTCAGTACATCAGGGAACTTCTCCAGCAGTCGAGCCAGATCCCGTCTCTGGACCAACGATAGTTCTTCCCCTACTTGGGGCTCCAGGTTCTTCCCGCAGTCCACTACTTGAGGTCCCAGGTCGTCCTTCTCAGTCTCCTCCATCCTGTCTCCACAGGTGGTCGTCAAGCTTTTCTTCCCAGCTCCTCCGGTAGAACCAAATCCAGAGGCTCCCCGATCCATAGGAGATAACATGGGGACCTCTTTCAGTGGGGGAAAACCCACTATCTCACACAACAGCTGGGCAATCCGATCTCCCACCTTCACCTGGAAGTCTTCGTTGCCAAAATTGAACAGTAATATCTTTACACTCCCTCTATAATCAGGGTCGATCACCACAGCCCCGACGTCCAGGAAATATTTCAGAGCCAGACCTGATTGGGTGCTATCCGACCATAATATCTCATGAGCATCTCCATCTGAAGGCCAGTATCCATGAGAGCCTTTCCACGGCTGGGTATCACCCGGTCTTCGGCACTGCATAAATCATATCCCGCGGCTTGTGGGGACGCCCTCCTGGGAGCTTGGGCCTTCTCAGATACTTTACAAAACTTTAATACATCCCCTCCCCTTTTCTCCCAAGGCCTTTCTCTAATCCTTCTTTAAATTGGGGCCAATCCCTTCCTAATATTAAATCATAGGGTAACTTTGGAACCACTGCTACAAGAACTTCTTTCTGCACCTCCAACTCTTTTATCACTACTTTGTACACAGGGTAGAAAGAAGCAGCTCCATGGATGCACCTAATTTGGACTTGCCCTTCTGGCTTCCTCTGACTAGACTCATCCTGGGCCTCAATTGCCTGCCAAAGCTTCCGTGACACCATGCTTTGGTTGGCCCCAGAGTCGAGCAGAGCATGGGTAGTGACCCCTTGTATGTTAACACTTAATAGAAATCCCTCTCCTAAATGTTTCATCTTAGTACCAGTCAACCCAAAGCGAGCTTTGCATCCTCTCTGCAGGTGTCCCATTTCCCCACAACGATAGCATTTTTTCTCAGCCCACTTACCCTCATGAGCTGACACAGAGGTTTTCATACATTTCACATCATTTCTCTGTTTCTTTTCTGATAAACCAAAACTGGCCTCTGCCTCTACTATTGGAGGGCCTGCCTTTGGGGGAAACGCCAATTCAGCTTCCATGTAGCGTTCCGCCAAAAGGGTTGCCTCTCCTGTGCTCTGTCAGTTCTGCTGAATCAGAAAAGATTGTACCCTTTTTGGTATTACAGCCATAAATTGCTCCAATATCACCATGTCCACCACCATATCTATAGTTTTTCCTTCCGGGGCTAGCCACTTTAAAGCTAAGCCTCGAATCCTCTGGCTTAAGGCCTTAGGTGTTTCTCCAACCCTTAAGACCGAGGCTCTAATCATACAGTGATACAACATTTTCGTTAACCCTAATCGGTCTCTAGTGGCATTTTTTACAGCATTATAGTCCATGGCCTGGGCAGCAGGCATAGCCCTATACGTGGCTAGTGCTTCTCCTGTTAAGGAGGTTGCCAATCTCACCGCCTACTGGCTATCTGGCCATCCCACAGCCTGAGCCACCCTCTCAAATGGCTCCAAAAAGTCATCTATATCATTCTCAGGAGAAAGTTTTCCAAAAGTGAACGCCACACTGGTGTGTGGGCCTGCTAGACTGTCCATTTGCTGCATTGCTGGTCCCTCCGTGGTTAGTGTTCCTCCACTTCCTTGCATCTGGGAAGTAATAAGGGCTTCCACTAAGTCCAGGACAGGCTTCTGCTGCTCTCTCATAGCTGCTGCAGCATTCTCCTGTGCGAGCTGGGCCAACTCCTGCTGGCGTTGAAATTGAGTGGCCATCCATTGTACCAGCTCTTTTGGATCCATCTCTGACGATACCTTGCTCATGTGTTGACTCTTGAAGAACAAAAAAAATTGTCTTTTCCGCTCACCTTCTGTGCTATCACTCTGGTAAGTGTATATCCTGGATGTTGTAAATCCTGAATAGTGGAAATCCTGAGCGGTAGAAAATTTGCACAACTACGCCACTGTCACGCCGGCACCCCTCGCCTCTAGCTAAGAGGGGCGTGGGTTTTTATAGGAACTTTCTGCTGTCTGCTTTTTTCAGCTTTTTAAACTATCTCCCCGTAGGGCCTTCTGGGAAAGGTAGTCTTTGCTTGGCTGTATGTGTGCATCAGACAGAAAGCTTGTAGTCAGGCTCCAAGGAGTAAGGCAAATGACAGAAATTTATTTTACACAATGGTTCATTCTCACCACGTACAGGATATTTGTCCAGGTTTCTGGGAAATAGAGTATTCTTCCAAAACAAACAAAAACCACAAATGTCTGTTTAAAGATTCTCCATATTGCAGGATACACCAGTTTTTAGCAGCAAGGATAATTCACTCTCTTTTTAGCCTTGCTAGCAAAAGCACAAAACAAATATCACATTCACTGTCCATGATAGTATAGCTTCTCTTCAGCTTCAAAAACCTTCAAACAACAAATACAATTCAGGGCAGAAGAAAGCTGTTACAATGGCTACTTTCTTACCCCAGTGTCCTTGTTCCTGCAGCAGGTGCTTAACAAGCTCATCTCAGTTTCCATTCTTAATCCTTGTGACCTTCCCTCTAGCAACAGGAGGGAATCAGGTCCACCCAGCTCGTGGACTATGGGTTCCTTTCCCTGGTAAACTCTCTCTTAGGACTAGCTTGTTTTCTCCCTGTTCCTCAGGTTTAAGGCCTTGCACAAAGAATAGTCCATAACAGTGTCTTCCTCCTTTAGCTTTACCTCAGGCTCTCCCAGCTGCACAGGCTCAGACTCTCCGTCCTGTTCACCGTCCTCAGCTACCAGCCTCCCTGGGAAACTTGGTGTCTCTCCTGTTCCTGGCTTCAAACCCTCTTGTAAACGTGCTAGATTCCACTTAGCACTCTCCTCTCTTGGAAGCTCCGTGCCTTTGCTCTGCTCTGTAGCTGTCAAACTTCTCCAGCTTGCAGCTGTGCCCCGGCTCATGGCAGTCTGGCTTCCTGCTTCTCCTTCTCCCCTGCTGCTCCTGCTCTCATACTCTGGCCTCAGTTTATACTTCCAGGGCTCTAGCTTCAACCCCTCCCTACCCAGGTGATGGCAATCAGCCTGCCTTTGTGCACCTGAATACTTGGAGCATTCACTGCCTAAGGGGCTCTGGGCTCTGTATCCTCTCCCCTTCATTCCACTAGGGGGAGGATGAACTGTGGGCCAGGTGGAAGTTTTCTGATTCCTGGAGGTGTTTGTGTCTTTCCTATCCTGCCTCAGCAAAAGGGGGCCCTTTACTAGGGTGAATTCCCTGTCTCTTTGACCTCCCTCAGACTCCGGATAGGCCTCCTTGCCACATAACCTAGCAGTTTCCCCAAAAGACACAGGATCCACAATGCTTTTACTGGGTCAAGCATTGATATCCTGGGTCCCTTCTTAATAATGGTTTATGGACCTTTCCTCCAGGAACTTGTCCAAACCTTTTTTAAACCCAGGTACAGGGCCGGATTTACCTTGAGTGAGGCCCTACGCCAACAAAAATTGTGGGCCCCCAGCAGGGGCGGCCCAAGGGGGGTGCGGACCTCATTTGCATAAGGGGCCTCATTTGCATAAATATTTGCATAATGTTACCATATACTAACTTTTAGTAAACATGCCTCTTAATGAGTGTATGGATAAAGAAAGACTAAAAGATTTCTACATTACTATAATCCAGTGCCAACTGCCAGACACATTAGGAACTACTACAAACACTGCCCATAGTAAACCCGCCGTATCCTAACAGCACTACCAGGACTCACAAAGCACCATACTCTACCAATCAAAAGGCAACACTGCAAATATTAAACCAATACATTTCAGAGAACAACAATACATGACCTACTGGGGAAAGAGAACAAGTGGCAATGTCAAATAGGAATTATATAAACAGAACACCTCAGCTCAGTTACACATGCAGAACATAGACCATCACCAAACAAGTAATCACAATTTAGAAATAGGAAGACAATAATTAAACTGGGAATCCCAAAAGCCTAACTTGGAATGTACAACACTGTAGAAATAAAACAATACATTAATTTGCTCTTGTACTAAACAAAGCACAGATGTTAATGATGCACATTTACCAGAGCTGACATATTCCAATTAATAAATTCAAAATAAAGAGATATTTTTCTACCTTTTGTGCATTTTTTTCAGCTGCAATTGCTCCAGCCACTTTCTTCTGGTTTCTTCGTGTCTTCTGCTAACTCTCCATCGTCTGCTGTCCATTTGTCCTTTCTTCTCTCTTCTAGATTTTTTTCCATCTGCTTTAACATACTAATCTTTCTCCTTTTGCTCTTTCCTCATTCCTATTTCATCCACTCAAATTTTACCCCTCCATCCTCAATCCCCACTTACTCTCCCAATACCCGGCCAATTGTAGATTTTTTATCCCTCCCACACAAAATATTTTTCCCTTCTCCATTTTACTCTTCCAGCCCCATCCCATTCTAATCCTCCCCCAACATCAGCTCCCTTCTAGTTCCAGCCTCACCCAGCATCCATTCCCTTCTAGTCCCTGCATCAGCCCATTTCCAGTCCTAGCCATCCATCAGCCCATTTCCAGTCCTAGCCCCCCCATCACCCCACTTACAGTCCTTAACCCCCCATCACCCCATTTTCAGTCCTTAACCCCCCATCACCCCATTTTCAGTTTAAGCCCCCCCTATAACCCATTACCAGTCCTAACACCCCATCAGCCCACTTCCAGTCCTAACCCCATCAACCCATTTCCAGTCAGCCCCCCATAGCCCATTGCCAGTCCTACCCCCCCCCATCAGCCCACAGCCCATTACCAGTCCTAACCCCATCATCCCACCTCCAGTTTTAACCCCCCAGCCCATTTCCAGTCCTAGCCCCCCATAGCCCATTACCAGACAACCCCCATCAGCCCACAGCCCATTACCAGTCTTAACCCCCCCAAAGCCCATTACCAGTTCTAACCCCCCCCAACAGCCCATTACCAGTCCTAACCCCATCAGCCCACCTCCAGTCTTAACCCCCCAGCCCATTTCCAGTCCTAGCCCCCCCCATAGCCCATTACCAGACAGCCCCCATCAGCCCACAGCCCATTACCAGTCTTAACCCCCCCAAAGCCCATTGCCAGTTCTAAGCCCCCCCCAACAGCCCACAGTCCATTACCAGTCCTAAACCCATCAGCCCACCTCTAGCCTTAACCCCCCCAGCCCAGCCCATTTCCAGCCCCAGCCCCCCAATAGCCCATTACCAGCCCTACCCCCCCCGTCCATTTCCAGCCCCAGCCCCCCAATAGCCCATTACCAGCCCTACCCCCCCCAGTCCATTTCCAGCCCCCCCAATACCCCATTACCAGTCCAACCCCCCCCCATATCCCATTTCCCTTCCTACCCCCCCCCCTTAGCCCATTACAAGTCCTACCCCCCCCCATAGCCCATTACCCGTCCTACCCCCCCCCCCGGCCTAAAGTAAAATTTAATTAAAAAAAAAAACCTGGTGGCTGCCGCCGCGGGGGCCCCGTCTACAAGCTGGTCGGGTCGGGTCCGGTCGGGTCGGGTCCGGTCGGGTCTCTCTCCTCCCTCGCTGCAGGCTGCAGGCTGCGAGAGACGCATCTTTGCGTCTCTCGCAGCCTGCAGCGAGGGAGGGAGGGAGAGAGACCCGACCGGACCCGACCCGACCGGACCCGACCAGCTTGTAGACGGGGCCCCCGCGGCAGCAGAGGGGGCCCCGCGGCGGCCGCCCCCCGGTTGTCTTTTTAACAAAAATTTTACGTCAGGCCGGGGGGGGGGGTAGGACTCCTACCCCCCCCCGGCCTAAAGTAAAATTTAATTTAAAAAAAAAACCTGGTGGCTGCCGCCGCGGGGCCCCCTCTGCTGCCGCGGGGGCCCCGTCTACAAGCTGGTCGGGTCCGGTCGGGTCGGGTCCGGTCGGGTCTCTCCCTCCCTCCCTCGCTGCAGGCTGCGAGAGACGCGAAGGGAGAGCGTCTCCTCGCGTCTGTGTTAAGCCCGCAGGGGCTGATGGGAAATCCCATCAGCCCCTGCGGGCTTAACACAGACACGAGGAGACGCTCTATCTTCGCGTCTCTCGCAGCCGGGAGGGAGGGAGGGAGGGAGACGAGACCCGACCAGACCAGACCAGCCCAGCCCAGCCCAGCCCAGCTTGTAGACGGGGCCCCCGCGGCAGCAGAGGGGGCCCCGCGGCGGCAGCCACCAGGTTTTTTTTTTAATCCAGTTGAAAAAAAAAACCTGGTTCTATTTTTTGGGGGCCCCTGCCGGTTGTGGGCCCTACGCCATGGCGTACATGGCGTATACGTAAATCCGGCCCTGCCCAGGTACACTAACAGCCTTTACTACATCCTCCGGTAACAAATTCCAGCGTTTGATTATAGATTGAGTGAAAAAATATTTTCTTTTACTAGTCTTAAATAGTTTACCTTGTAGCTTCATTGCATGTCCCCTAGTCTTTCTATATTCTGATAACGTAAACAATCGATCTACGTTTACCCGTTTCACTCCGTTCATTAATTTATAGACTTCTATCATATCTCCCCTCAGCCGTCTCTTTTCCAGATTAAAGAGCCCTAACCTTTTTAGCCTTTCTTCAAAGGAGTATCCTTCCATCCCGGTGGCTCTTCTCTGAGCAGAAATAGTACTGCTACATTTTGAACATTTCTTGAAACCACTAATTGGTTTCTCTATTTTAAGAAAAAACAGGGCCTACAGCCCAATATGGAGCCGAAGCAACAAGAGGGGAAAGACCATCAAAAAAAAGCTTTTTTTTTTAAAGAAAGAAAATAAATAGATAAATGATAAACTAACAAACAAACAAACACTGATGGTACTGTTGTCAGCGTCTACAGGAAGGCAGATGCGACCACAAAAAAGAACATTTTCTGCAGTGACAGGGAATGCAGCCTATCAGCTCTGCAAAAAAATGAAAAACCGAAGAGGGAGAGTTGGAAAGGCAGAAAGGCAGCAGCACAGGCACAGTGGGACGCTCCCAAAAGCTTTCCTATAAGACGCTGGGGAGCGTTCCCGCGTGGGCTCCATCGATGCTGACAATACCCATATGTGAAGACTACATTCCTGCTTGTTCCTGGAGATTATTCTATGTAGAGCTATTCCCTTACTAATATATGCTGGATTGTTACTTCTTCTACTCTCTGATAGTTATTTACATCTTCCTGTTCAAGTTCATTTATATCACATTAAGCCGTGAAAGTCATATATTAAGTTTTCCTCTAAGGCAGTGGTTTTTAACCTGGTCCTCTGGGACCTCTAGGCCAGTCAGGTTTTCAGGATATCCACAATCAATATTCATGAGACAGATCTGCATACAATGGAAGCAGTGCATGCAGATCTATCTCATTGTGGATTTCCTGAAAACCTGACTGGCCTGGGGGTCCCATAGGACTGGGCTGAGAACCACTGCTCTAGGGTAATGTTTTAGCACATTTCTCTAGGCGAAAAATCATCCTGTTATCTAAAAAGCTTTTCACTAGATGAAATTATTCCACTAAGTATTGATCATGAGACCCTTAGAGTGGACTATGTCATGTTTTCATTGAGGAGATGTTGAATGAAAACATATCACATTAGTGTGATGCAGCGGACCCTCTTCTGGAGAGAAAAATAGTTTTGAATTCTGAAAGAAAAAGAAATTGCCTGCAATTTCCAGAGGATTCACCTAGAGGGAGCAGGAGAGTTAGGACAGAGACCACAGAACCACGCCCTAGTGGGCAGGACTCATGTTCCAAAAGCTCCCATTTAAGAGGAAGCAAGCAAGAGTCAGAAGGAAGCTTATCTGCTAGGAGCTTACCTGCAAGAAGCTCAGCTGCTAAAACCTCGTCTGCTTGGAGAGCTACTGCTCAGGGAGCTGTGGAACGATCACCATCACCAGCTGGGAGAGAACAAGCGAATGCATGTTCCAGAGAGGGACCGAAGGCATGCTATGAAGGTACCAGCTCAAGAGTGGGATCTAGGCCGCAAGCAAGCCTGAGTAAAAGGACAGGCTGGGAAAGGAGAACCAGTCCTGCAAATCAAAGGATAGGCCGAGAAGGCCGAAGCCAAACCAGACCGGGCCCTGAAGCCCACAAGAGAACAGGCCTCAAAGGCCAGAGGAGGAAAGACTGGGAGTGCAGGAGGAGAGTACCCGAGAGCACTGATACTGAAGGCAGCAGCCAAGGTACGCCTCCAGCCTCGCCCCAGAGAACCAAACGGAAACCTAAAGGTAAAGCTTTTAACCTTTATTATTGTGTTCCTAAAGCCAAGCTAAGAGAAGAATCCTGGGAAGGAGATTCTCCTTATCTAAAACAAGAGCCGAAGCAAAAGTTAAAAGATAATTTGAATAAGAAAAGAACTTTCAGAGGAAAGCATGATAGAGAGAATGTTTTTAAACCTCTAGAAGAAGAAATGCCATTTTGGTATTCCACCACGCAGAACCGTGGGCCTAAACAAACTGCGAAGCCTTGGGAAGCAGTGAGACGAACTCTCATAAAGGACACTTACCTTGATCCCTCAGAGCAGGCAGAGGAGGCCATGCAGGTGGAATCTGTGCATGAAGACAGTGATAGTCCTATGGAATGTATATACTGTGCTGGAAGTGATATAGATGCTAGTAAGGAGTACGTTCTATTCACTCACTAAAGGCAACTATAATGAAAAATTGCTCAGATCACTTTCATTTACCAAAATGGAAAAGATAACTTCTGAACCTTTTCCCCCCGAAGGTCTCAGACTTAACAACACTTGAGCAATATGAACAAGCTCATGTGTTATGATAGCATCAACGACCTTCTGTAAAACACTTCAACCGGGGTTTTTTGTTGTTCTCTTATCAATCTAAAAACAAACTGAAGCAAAAGGAATCCTTATCTGTGACGTATCTTAGATATGTGGTTATTTCAGCTTGCAAGGAGCCCAACGCCGTCATAAAGCTTTTCTTTCGCGTTTCACATATATGTTTCCTCAGGGGTCCACTTTAAGTCTTCTGAGATTAATGGTGATACTAGCTGATAAATCCGGTTCATTCACACAGTTTGCATGAAAGGAGTTATCTAAAATAAACGTGAAAAAGAGCCTAATTTATTATTCTATAGTAAAATTTGTGCTACCTATCTATAAATCAACATTATATTCCGAAACTGACCTTTCAACGCATGATGAAACTATCAAAATGCTGCCCACGCTTCTCAAAGAGCAGACATTACTTCTGCTTCTTAATTCAAACAGTTGAAAACGCCGCGCATGCGGAGTTGCACTCAAGTGAAATTTTTATCAGACGTGCAATCAAAAACAGCCACGTCATTAAGAGGTCTCACCGTCGATGAAAGAAAGTTGACCGGAACTTTACTAGAGCTCTTATCAAGCCGGGATATGCGATTCAGATGTTATACTCAATAGAATGTTCTTCATTTTAAACAGGCCCTCCAATCAATAAATCCATTCAGACCCCCAGGGGTCACGGATCCCAAAGAGTGTATCCATCGTTGTTCTTGAATTAAAAGCCATTGGTCCATAGATTTACCTTTTGCGCCCTTCTCCACCCGATCTATGCAAAAACACTGAAGATCTTCAAACCCATGTTTAAATGATACACAGTGATGCACTATTGGTGCTTCTAATTGTTTGTATTTAAGGCGACTACGGTGTTCTCCCATGCGGGTTTTAAAAAGCTCGAATGGTTTTCCCCACATAGATTAACCCGCAGGGACATCGAATTGCGTACACCACTTGGGTTGAGTCACAAGAAGTGGATTTTTTCAAAAAATAAGTCTTGCCATGATAATCAAAGTGTGTGGTCTCCCATGTAATCTGACATATGGTACATGTACCACATTTCCTATGGCCTATCTGATCCGGCGTGGATGAAGTTAAAGCAGGAGACCTCAAAATAGCTGGACACAAATACTCTTTCAGATTTTTACTGCGTTGCCAAACGCAGCGTATCCGTTTATCTTGAAGCCCCGGAATCACCTTTAAAATAGCCATGTGCTTTCGGAGAATAGTTTTTATCGCCCCGCTTAAAGGGGAATATGGAGTGATAAGATTAATATTTGTATCATCGAACCGATCATGTGGTCGTTCTACTGGGTTTAATAATAAATCCCGATTATTATGTAAGGCTCTAGTGTAAGCCGACTTGACTGTCTTTGATGGATATCCTCGAGCTATAAAGTTATCAGCTAAAAGCTAAAAGTTCCGGTCAACTTTCTTTCATCGACGGTGAGACCTCTTAATGACGTGGCTCTTTTTGATTGCACGTCTGATAAAAATTTCACTTGAGTGCAACTCCGCATGCGCGGCGTTTTCAACTGTTTGAATTAAGAAGCAGAAGTAATGTCTGCTCTTTGAGAAGCGTGGGCAGCATTTTGATAGTTTCATCATGCGTTGAAAGGTCAGTTTCGGAATATAATGTTGATTTATAGATAGGTAGCACAAATTTTACTATAGAATAATAAGTTAGGCTCTTTTTCACGTTTATTTTAGATAACTCCTTTCATGCAAACTGTGTGAATGAACCGGACTTATTAGCTAGTATCACCATTAATCTCAGAAGACTTAAAGTGGACCCCTGAGGAAACATATATGTGAAACGCGAAAGAAAAGCTTTATGACGGCGTTGGGCTCCTTGCAAGCTGAAATAACCACATATCTAAGATACGTCACAGATAAGGATTCCTTTTGCTTCAGTTTGTTTTTAGATTGATAAGAGAACAACAAAAAACCCCGGTTGAAGTGTTTTACAGAAGGTCGTTGATGCTATCATAACACATGAGCTTGTTCATATTGCTCAAGTGTTGTTAAGTCTGAGACCTTCGGGGGGAAAAGGTTCAGAAGTTATCTTTTCCATTTTGGTAAATGAAAGTGATCTGAGCAATTTTTCATTATAGTTGCCTTTAGTGAGTGAATAGAACGTACTCCTTACTAGCAAACATTTCACGCTCTACATAAGACCATCAGTTAAGTGTTTTACGACGACAATGGAAGTGATATAGAGGCATTCCAGAGTTCGTTGAGCGAATGAAGCAATTTGCTGTTGGATGTTTTTGATACTGTGAAGTTAACAGTTTTTGGTTGTTCCATCTCTTACTTTCAAAATCTGCTGTAAAGACTTGTTTTGCTATGTACCGAAGTGTTTATCCTATGTTCTGAACCCTTAGTGCTAAAAGGGGAAAATAAAGCCTTTTTCTTTTTCCCTCCACTTTTGTGCAAGACTGTAGTTTCTTTGGGAGTTGGCAACGAGGCTGGCACAAGGCTCTGGCCCTTGACCCTCGCACCTGGCCAACCCTGATCACAAACATCTCAGTGACCCCCGGCCCCAGCCCTTCGGTGGAAAAACTACGCCGCCACCAGGGGGTGCTGGCGCGACCGGGTGCGTCACATTAGGAACATAAATGGTTTCTCTCCGGTTTACTCTTTCAAGAATTCTTAAGCTAACTTTATTAGCAGAGCTTTTATCATATTGCAAACAATTAAGTGGTTCTCTTGGGGGCAATTTATCCAAATGGGTTAGTTTTGCACATAACATGAAATCATCACTTCTAAAAGAGGGTATGTGCAGAATGACCTCAGTCTCTCAGATATACTGCTAATGCTTGCATCGTGCCAAAGAGAGCCTCCTGCTGGAGTTCATAGGATGTAATATGTATTGGTAATTTGTTACGATGTGGCTTAAAGTTCTCCTTTAGCAGGCCTATGGCTCCCAATATGATGAGAAATATTTCTGTATCTTTGTCTCACATTTTCTTGGTCTCTGACTGCATTTCTCAATACTCCAGGATCTTCTCCCTCTCCATGCAATTCACAGAATAGTTCCTTGGAACAGACACCTCTATTATCAATGCTGTTCTAGTGTTTCCTATATTTATTTATATTCTCTTATATACTGTGCTATTCTGCATCAGTGCTGTTTACATTGAACAAACTGAAATTACATTGAACAGAGCATTACAACTTGGAGATAACTATTTTACAGGGAACATGGGCTATGGAGGGATAAGTGGCTTGCCCAAGACCACAAGGAGCACCTGTGGGACTAGAATCCCCTGTCCTTCCAGCCCAAGGTTGCTGTCCTCTAGTGGGATTTGAACCCCTAACCTTCCGGCCTGAAGTACCTTGCCACAACCACTAGGCCACTCCTCCACTATATTGGGTTACCTTCCATCCAGTTTCTTATCCATCAGAATGGAAATGTCCCAAGTTTATCATAACTTCTTCATTCTCTGTAATTCTCTTTTCTGTTACAGTTTTGTTGCAGTGCTTTCAGAGTTTCCAGTAGATGAGATGTGCCACTTTGTTGTGCCTTTCAGTACACAATTCTCTGCCATCTGTACTTTACAACCAGTGACAAGGTGAGTAACCATTTTCAGCTCTTTCTTACAAAATCTGCATATGTGTTTTACCAGTTTTCTCTGCTCACTGTGAACCATCTTGTCCGTAATCCATTGTCCTGGGCTGCAACCATCAATCTCTTATCCTTAAGTTTCAATTAACCTCTTTGTAACCACTCATGTGTCCTTGTTTGATCAACAAATGGTTCCTGGTGTAATGCTTTATATTTCCCACACTATTTATGGAATTTGCCGATCTAATTCTTCAAAGAGATTTTTCTCTTGTTTTGCAAATTCTGTTGCTTTCTTCCCTGTATATATTGGTGACTTTTCCTTCTGCTTGTAGGATGCCTCTCCTAGTTTAATAATGTAGACAGACTCTGGCTTTTTATTTTTATACTTTTATAAGGGAGCAATTTCTCCAAATGGGTGAGTTTTGCACATGCCATGACTGTCATGAACCTCACTCCTAAGCCAGGGTATGTGGGGTATGATCTCATTCTCTCAAATTTACTGCTGATGCTCAGCATAGTACTTGCTTTGTGCCAAAGAGAAGCCTCCCATTTGAGTTCCTAAAATGTTACTTGTATAGTTAATTTATCAAGGCATGCTTGGAAATTCCCATTAATTAAGTCTGTGGTATCCAATACAATGGGAAATAACTCGGTATCTTTCTGCCACATTCTCTTGGTCTTTGACTGCATTTCTTGGTACTTGAAGATTTTATCCCTCTCAATGCAATTCACAGAATAGTCGCTTGGAACTGACACCGCTACAATCAATGCCGCTCTGGTGTTTTTCTATTTTACCACTATATCTGGCTTCCTCACATCCAGCTTTTTAATCGGTCAGGATGGGAGTATCCCGGGTAATCATAACCTCTTCATTCTCTGTAATTCTTTTAGGGTCGTGATCCCAGTGCTTTTCAGGCACAGTGATGTTGTAGTATTTACAGAGTTTCCAAAAGATAAGGCATGCTACTTTATTGTGAACATATAAATATTTTATCTCCAGACATGCATTTGTAGAGCAGCTTTTTGATTGAAGCTGATCATCTTAGATATGAAAAAGACTCATCTCTTTTGCTTTAAAATTTTGAAGTGGCAAGACTGTGTGGTGGCTCCTAATGCAAGCTCTTTTTTAGCTGAAACATTTATGTTCAGCATAACTCCGCAGTATCTTTTTGACATCTAAGACAATCAGTTTGTTTCCTTTGCTGTTGAAAGTTTGTTACAGCTTTGGATATATGCCGCTCTGAAGTAGATTTCTGTATATTTGAGCCGTGCTGCTTGTGCCCTGACGCTTTGGAAATGCTTCTTAAAGATAAGTGACTCCTTTCTGTTTTTGCTTTTGAGATCTGATTTTGAAGTAATGTGGTTTTGTGAAGTTTTAAAACATTTTTCACAAAGATCATATTAAGTCAATATAAAGATTGCTTATTTGTTGGGAGGTGGAATCGAATGAAGAGGCTGAGGTGATCAGAGACCTGCAGTTAAGGGTCCAAAGTGATACCTGTGGATGCCTCACCTTTCCCTTCACATACACACACACAGACATACATATATTTCTTGGCACCTTTGAGGTGTTGAGCTTTGTTTGACCCATTGTTTTTTTGTTTTGCTTATTTACTTTTGCACATACTATGACACTCATGAACCTCACTCCTAAGCCAGGGTATGTAAAGTATCAACTCAGTCTCTAGGATTTACTGCTAACGCTTGCCTTAGTAGTTGCATTGTGCCAAGAGAGTTTCCTTCTGGAGTTCATAAGACATAAAATATATGGGCAATTTGTTAATATGTGACTTGAAGTTCTCCTTTATCAAGCCTGTGGCTCCCACAATGATAGGATATATTTGTCTTTTTGCCACATTTTCTTGGTGCTTCAGAATCTTCTCCCTTTCCACATGATTCACAGAATAATCACTTGGTATAGACACCTCTCTCCATTGTGTATGCTGTCATTAATTCTCAGTCGACCTAGCTTTGTTAGCAATCTTATTATCACATTCAGAACATATAACTGGTTTCTCCTCGAGCAGTTTCTCTAAATGAGTTAGTTTTGTGCATATTAAAAAGGCTTTAACAAGTGATATCTGTGAAAATTATTTCCCATAATGATTTGTTATTCAATACTAGTGACCTCACTTGGTTTGCAGCTTGTCATGCTGTGAGGGCTTGCGTGCATCAGTGATGCTGAGAGCTAAACTATCGGTAGTTTAACTACTGGCAGGGTCTCCCAAGATGGACAGGTCTCAGCTGAGGTGCCAGACCAAGACAAACCACCCATCTGGACAGCAGCAGAATGGGATAGTGTTGACAGCGGAGGATCACATTTCTGTGAAAACGGCAACAACACCAAACTTAAACTGCGCGGAAGAAAGGCCCGGCCATCTACTTATGTATCTTGCCATGAAAACCCAATGGATAGTTACAACAAAACAAATTGTGCTATGGTGCTGGAAGATGAGACCCCCAGGTCGGAAGGCACTCAACTAGCTACTGGGGAAGAGCTGAAGACTTTTCAGAGTAAAGCCAGCATTTATGATGTGGTTGGATCAAAGCCCTCGGGAAGTCTGACTGCTGATGTAGCTGCGCATGAAATGAGAGTCAGAAGCTGTAAAGATGTCTTACACATTGGAACATGGAATGTACAAAGCATGAACCAAGGGAAGTTGGAGGTGGTCAAGAATGAAATGGAATGTGTACAACTTGATCTGTTGGGTGTCAGTGAACTGAAATGGACTGGCATCGGGCACTTTGCATCAGATGATCACATGGTCTACTATGCTGGAAATGAAAGACAAAGAAGAAATGGTGTTGCATTTATAATAAAGAAGAAACTTGCAAGAACTGTAATGAAATACAATGCAGTCAGTGAACACTTAATCTCTATTCGTCTATGAGGACTGCATCAACCCAACTATAATTCAAGTATATGCCCCAACAACAGCTGCAGAAGAGAATGAAATTGAAGAGTTCTATGAACAAGTACAAGCTGAAATTGACAGAACATGCAAACAGGATATCCTGATAGTCATGGGTGACTGGAACGCAAAACTTGGCAACAAAGAAGAAGGCAAAGTAGTTGGAAAATAAGGACTTGGCAATAGAAATGAAGCTGGAGAAAGACTGATAGAATTCTGCAAGACCAATGATCTATTTATCTCAAACACCTTCTTCCAGCAACACAAGCGGCGACTGTACACATGGACTTCACCCAATGGATTGTATAAAAATCAAATTGACTACATCTGTGGAAGTCAACGATGGAAAAGCTCTGTAACATCAACAAAGACAAAACCTGGAGCTGACTTGGTACAGATCATCAACTACTAGTATGCAAACTCAAGCTAAAGTTGAAAAAGAGCAAACCACTCATGAATGCAGCAAAATATGACTTTGAGACTATACCACTGGAATTTAAAGACTGCCTGCAAAATCGATTTGCTGCTTTAGATACAAATGACAGAGCTCCAGAAGAGTTATGGAATGACATCAAGAAGGTTGTGTTGGAAGAAAGCGAGAAGTCTCTACAAAAGATGAAAAAGCAAAAACGGACAAAATGGATAACAGAAGAAACTCTGAAAATTGCCCAGAAACACAGAGAAGCTAAAGCCAGAGGAGAAAGAAAGACAATCGCAGAACTCAACAGAGATTTCCAACGTGCAGCAAGACAGGACAAGGAAAAGTACTACAAAGACGCATGCAAGGAAATAGAAGCAGAAACTATTAAAGGAAGAACAAGATCGGCTTTCCTAAAGCTACGAGAGTTAAAGAAAAAGTTCCAGCCTCGAATTGGAATGTTACAAGATGCTCAAGGTTCTATGTTGAATGATGCTGAGAAGATCAAGAAAAGGTGGAAGGAATATACAGAGTTTTTATATGATAAAGATCAAGTGGACCAACAGCCGTTTCATCCTGTACCTTATGATCGGGAACCATTGGTGATGAAAGAAGAAGTTAAAGCAGCATTGAAAGCCTTATCAAAGAAAAAAGCACCAGGCATTGATGGCATTCCTATAGAAGTATTGAAGCAATCTGATGCAGCTGTTACCGTACTTACAAGGCTCTGCCAAGAAATATGGAAGACAACATCATGGCCAACTGACTGGAAAAGATCTGTGTTTATACCAATATTAAAGAAAGGTGATCCAACTGACTGTGGAAATTATCGAACAATCGCTCTGATCCCACATGCCAGCAAGATTCTACTGAAGATTGTTCAAAAGAGACTACAACCATACCTGGAACACGAACTACCTGAAGTGCAAGCAGGGTTCAGGAAAGGGCGAGGAACGAGAGACATCATTGCGGATGTGAGATGGATGCTTGAAAAGACTAAAGAATACCAAAAGGATATCTATTTGTGCTTTATCGACTATAGCAAGGCTTTTTTGACTGTGTAAACCATGAGAAACTCTGGGCCACATTAAGAAGCATGGGTATTGTGATGCAGCGGACCCTCTGGCAGAAAGAAAAAAAGTTTTAAATTTTGAAAAAAACAAATTTCAGACGCCATATCCTAAAGGTCCACATAGAGGGCGCAGGAGAGCCAGCCTGGATTCAGAGGAACCATGCCTCTATGGGTAGGACCTAGAATCAGTCAGTCCCGATTTAAGCAGGGACAGAGCTGAATCAAGGAGAGCAGGCCGAGGGGAAGGCCAAAGAGCAGGCCGAGGGGAAGGCCAAAGGACAGGCAGAACCGGCAGAGAGGGCCGAGCAACACTGAAAGGAGGAGGCCTGGGTAAAGGCCAAGGAGTAGGCCAAGAAGCAACTTGGAAAGCAGGCCGAAGAGCAGGCCAAGAAACAAGTTGGAGAGCAAGCCAGAGGGCAGGCCAAGAAGCAACTTGGAGTGCAGGCCGGAGGACAGGCCAGAGACAACTGGAAGGAGTAGCACTGCAGAGAGCAGTCAAGGAAGGAGGTGCTCTCCCTTCCAGCGTGAGAGAAAGCCCTATCCAGGGAAAAGAGCTGGGACACAATCAGAGAGAGATATCCAGCTGAAAAGGATACACAAGAAGAGAAAGGTACTCTTAAAGATTTTTATGGAAATAACCAGAGGGAAGGGTGGAAAACTCTGAGGCCTGGTGAACAAGGAAGAGATGAGAGGGCACGGCCACTAGCCAACTGCCACAGGTGTAGAAGCAAAGGCCAAGGGCCTCAGCTGCAGCCCTGCCCCAGAGAAGTTTCTCCAGCCTCTGGAGAAAGAGAGACACGGTGGGAATACTTGAGCCAGCAAGAACTAGAAGACAGTCAGGCTAGGCCTCAAGCCTTTCCTGTAAGAGACTACAGAAAGCTCAAAGGTAAAACAGTTATTGCCTGTGATTGTTTGCCTAAACCCACCATAAGAGAGAAACAGAAGAAAGGATTTTATCTGCATAAAAATGATACTTTTAAGCAGAAAATAACAGATAATTTCCCCAAGAAGAAAACTGTTAATGTTAAAGGTTGGGAGAAAAGAGATTTTAAAACTGTAGCAGATGAACAGCCAGGGTTCTATACTATAGCCAAGAACCGACGCCCTAAGCTGACAAATAAGCATTGGAACACGGTTTGGCATGCTTTCAAGAAACCCGAATTCAACCACGTTGAAGTTTCAGATTCAGAGGTCTCAGACATGGAATGGATGCCAGTGGAATCTGGGGGGGAGGAGGCAGGTGAACCCATGGAATGCGTTTATTGCACAGTAGGAAAAGTATAATCTGTTTGGAGCGAAAGAATGTATGCAGTGAATACAGGATGCCTTATGTTTAAGTTACTGTGAAGATTAACAGTTGTTATTTTGATCGTTTTGTATGAGTTGAACCTGATATAAGGAATGATACAGCCCTGTTACATTTTGAACCCCATTGCGCAAAGGAGAAATAAAAGCCTTTTTCCTTTTTCCCTACACTTGGCTGAGAAGTCGCTTTATTGGGAAGTTGGCAACGAGGTTGGCACAGAGGACTGCTACCTTATGACCCTCGCAACTGGCCAACCCTGATACCCCAAATCTTATGCGCTACCCAGCCCCGGTGGAAACACTACGCCGCCACCAGAGGGGACTGCGGGGGACAGTATACCAGAACACCTGATCGTTCTCGTGCGCAATCTGTACATTGATCAAGAAGCAACAGTTTGAACGGAACAAGGAGAAACAGAATGGTTTAAAATATGCAAAGTGTAAGACAAGGCTGCATACTTTCCCCCTACCTGTTTAATTTATATGCAGAACAAATCATCAGAGAAGCAGGATTGTATGAAGACAACAGAGGTGTGAAGATTGGTGGAAGACTCATCAACAACCTTCGCTATGCTGATGATACTACATTACTGGCTGAAAGTGAAGATGATCTGAAACATTTGCTTCTCACAATCAAAGAACATAGTCTTAAAATGAGCCTGCACCTTAATGTAAAGAAGACAAGGATCATGACAACTGGCATAATCAAACAGGTTCATCGTTGAAGGAGAAGAAATTGAAATGGTGAACAACTTTAACCTACTTGGATCAACTATCAATAAAGAAGCAACAAGCAGTCAAGAAATCAGACGACGCATTGCTCTTGGCAGAATAGCTATGAAAGACCTAGATAAGATTCTCAAGAGCAGAGATGTCTCTCTCCACACAAAGATTCAACTTGTTCAAGCCATGGTATTTTCAATAACATCATATGGATGTGAAAGCTGGACAGTGAAAAAGACAGACAGGAAGAAAATCGATGCCTTTGAATTATGGTGCTGGCGGCGAATACTGTGTATACCATGAACTGCCCAAAGAACAAACCAGTCGGTACTAGAGGAGATCAAACCTAAGCTTTCTTTAGAAGCTCAGATGGCAAGACTTCGACTTTCATACTTTGGACACATCACGCAAAGAGAAAGATCATTAGAGAAAGACATCATGCTTGGCAAGATAGAAGGTCAACGCAAAAGAGGAAGGCCAGCAATGAGATGGATTGATGCAATAACTACGGATACCAGTCTGTCAACAATGAGCCGCCTGACTGAAGACCGAACACAATTTAGGATAGCTATCCAGAGGGTCGCCATGAGTCGACTCCGACTCGACGGCACTTAACAACAAGTAACATATGATCCTATTCTTTTTATTCTTAAACATGTTGATTTTCAAAAGTCTTTCTATACATACATTTGTTAGTATTAAGAAAAGATGACGACAGCTTTTCTATATTTTTTTTTTAATCTTTTGGTTACACTCCTGAAGCGCCTTCCTTGCGCTACGCAGCCACATCGAGTGTACCACTACTAGGCTTCAGCTGTGAAGATAAGTTTTCAAATTGTTTGATGCATTGATGATTATAGGCTTGCAACCAAATCAAATCAAATAAGTTGTAGTGAAGTGGTGTTTATGACTTATGAGGATGAGTGACCTAGAACCAAACAAAGAATCCTAATTTTGATTTAAGGCACAAAACTGAAGTCCTTTCCCCTTCTTTTATATAAGGTTTTTCAATTATTTTGAGTTTTTTTCAAATTGCATTTGGTGTCATCATTAGGGTGAAAGAATAATTAGAAAAAAATCATTTTGGGAACAATATTCATAGATTATTTGCGTTGTTAATTATTAGTTTTGCGCATACCATGACAGTCATGAAACTCACTTCTAAGCCAAGGTATGTGGAGTAGGATCTCCAGTGTGGATTCTTTCATGCATGTGCAGATTACTTTTTTGATTGAAGCTTTTATCACATTCAGAATATTTAAATTGTTCCAGTCCACTATGAATTATTTCATGCTTTATTTGATCTGATTTTGATATAAAATGTTTATTACATTCAGATCTCAACTCATTTCTCTCCAGATTGTACTCTTTCATGAATTTTTAGGCTGGTTTTATAAGTAAAGTTTTTAATACATTGAGAACATTTAGATGCCTTCTCTCCAGTATGTATTCTTTCATGAATTCTTAGGTTAGCTTTGTTAGCAAACCTCTTATCACATTGTGAACATTTAAATGTTTTTTTTCTCGGGGCGGTTTCTCCAAATGGGCTAGTTCTGCACATACTATAACAGTCATGAACCTCACTTCTAAGCCAGGGTGTGTGGAGTATGATTTCAGTCTCTTAAACTTACTGCTAATGCTTAGCCTAGTACTTGCATTGTGGCAAAAAAGCTTCCTTCTAGAGTTTGTAAGATGTAACCAGCATGGCTAATTTTTTTCTGGTATGTATTCTTTCATGCATTTTTAGATTACCTTTTCGCTTTAAGCTTTTATCACAGTCAGAACATTTAAATTGTTACACGCCAGTGTCTATTCTCTCATGCATTTGCAGACTAATTTTTTAATTGAAGCTTTTATCAAAGTAGGACATTTAAATGGTTTCAGTCCACGATGAATTTGTTCATGTATTCTCTGATCAAATTTTGCTATGAAACATTTATCACATTCAGAACACTTAAATCATTTATCTGCAGAGTTTACTCTTTCATGACGTTTTAGGCCACTTTTACAAGGAAAGCATTTAACACATTGAGAACATTTAAATTGCTTCT
This sequence comes from Ichthyophis bannanicus, assembly GCA_033557465.1. Classification (NCBI taxonomy): domain Eukaryota; kingdom Metazoa; phylum Chordata; class Amphibia; order Gymnophiona; family Ichthyophiidae; genus Ichthyophis; species Ichthyophis bannanicus. Next base: position 8,520,319 of record CM066033.1, on the reverse strand, counting down.
TTCCAGTGTGAATTCTTAGATTAGCTTTAGTAGCAAACCTCGATCACATTGTGAATATTGAAATGTTTTTTCTCTAGTGTGTATTCTCTCATGAATTTGTAGACTACTTTTTCTCATGAAGCTTTTCTCACATTCAGAACATTTAAATGGTTTCTCTCCAGTGTGCATTCTCTCATGACGTTGTAGATCACTTTTTTGCGTGAAGCTTTTCTCACATTCAGAACATTTAAATGGTTTCTCTCCAGTGTGTATTCTCTCATGAATTTGTAGACTACTTTTTTTCATGAAGCTTTTCTCACATTCAGAACATTTAAATGGTTTCTCTCCAGTGTGCATTCTCTCATGAATTTGTAGACTACTTTTTGTCGTGAAGTTTTTCTCACATTCAGAACATTTAAATGGTTTCTCTCCAGTGTGTATTCTCTCATGAATTTGTAGATTACTTTTTAACGTGAAGCTTTTCTCACATTCAGAACATTTAAATGGTTTCTCTCCAGTGTGTATTCTCTCATGACGTTGTAGATCACTTTTTAACGTGAAGCTTTTCTCACATTCAGAACATTTAAATGGTTTCTCTCCAGTGTGTATTCTCTCATGACGTTGTAGATCACTTTTGTTCATGAAGCTTTTCTCACATTCAGAACATTTAAATGGTTTCTCTCCAGTGTGTATTCCCTCATGACGTTGTAGATTACCTTTTTTTTTGAAGCTTTTCTCACATTCAGAACATTTAAATTGCTTCTTTCCAGTGTGAATAATTTTGTGAATTTCTAGGCTAGCTTCACTAGTAAACCTCTTATGACATTTAAATGTTTTTTCTCCAGTGTGTATTTTTTCATGAAATTGTAAATTACCTTTTCGATTGAAGCTTTTATGACATTCAGAACATTTAAATAGTTTCAGTTTACTATGAATTATTTCATGACTTCTTTGATGTGATTTTGATTTAAAACATTTTCCACATTGAGAACATTTAAAGAGTTGGTCTCTAGTGTGGTTTCTTTCAGAAGTTCTTAAGTTAACTTTTTGATTGAAATTTTTATCACACTGCAAGAATTCAAATGGCTTCTGTGTTTTGAGATACTTCTGATAAATTTTAAGTTGTGACCTGTGTGTAAAACATTTTTTACTTTCTGTACCCTGGAATGGCTTGACTTGACTATGAAACAGTTTTTCTGCTGTCAGGTTTGGCTTGTTAGTGCATCTTTCTTCACATGCTGTACATTGAAATGGTTTCACTTCTTCATTAAGTCTCTTACTTTGTTCAACAGTTGGACACTGATTGGAATTATCCTCTTTTTCAGTGTATGTGCTGGGTCTCTCTCTTTTTTGAGCTTTTTCTTTCCCTCTTGGCAATGTAACTCTACCGATACCTTCTTCACAGTCAGCTGAAGGATCTGTTCTGGAGGGATCCCTCTGTTTCCATTTCTTCCTCTGTTGCCCATTAAACATTTCCATTCTCTCACTGTTATGTCTGGATCCGTTACCTATTGAATATAAGTGAAAGTAAGATCACTAATTTTACAGCTATAGAGAAGGACACAGATAATGAATTATTCCCATAGAATTCTTCAAAGATATTTGCTGGGCTAAGGAGCCATACAGTATAAAAGAAATGGGAGCTGGTTTTGCTTGTAGCCTGGTACAAGTCAGAAATAGCACATGAAGAGAGAAGAACAGAACACTGGATTTCATCCTACTGGTTCTGGGCGTCTCATCCTCACCTCTAGCCTCCGTCCTGAATCCCTTCACTCACATTACAGCTACTAAAGTCCACTGAGAATTTGCGAAAGACTCTGCAACTCCCAGATGGACTAGTTATATTCATAGGAACATAAGAAATGTCATACTAGTTCAGACCAAGATCCATCAAGCCCAGTATCCTGTTTCCAACAGTGGCCAATCCAAGTTACAAGTACCTAGCAGTTTCCCAAAAAGACATACAGGTTTCAGAATGCTTGTAATTGGGGCAAGCAGTGCTTTACTTGGGTCTCCTTTGTTAATGGTTTATGGATCTTTCCTCCAGGAATTTGTCCAAAACGTTTTCAAACCCAGCTACACAAGCAGCTTTTAGTACATCCTCCAGTAATGAATTCTAGAGTTTGATTACGTGTTAAATGAAACAATATTTCCTCTTATTAGTCTTAAACGGGTTACACCATAGCTTCATTGCTAGTCTTTCTACTTTTTGATGGCGTAAAGAATTGATCTACGTTTACCTGATCCACTCTATTCATTAATTTATAGACCTCTATCATATCTCCTCTCAGCCGACTGTTTTCTAGGTTGAAGAGCCCTAAGCTTTTAAACCTCTCCTCATAAAGGTGTGGTCGCACCATGGAACAACAAAGAGGCATTATAATATTCTTTGTTTTATTCTCCAAGTCTTGCCTTATGATTCCTAGCATCTTAGTTGGCTTCCTGGCTGCTACTGCACACTGGGTGGAGGATTTCAATGTGCTATCCACGATGACACCTAAATCTTTTTCCCAGGTGGTGGTTCCTAATGTGAAACCTTACATCATGTAACTTTACTTTGGCTTTTTATTTCCTAAGTGCATCACTTTGCATGTGTCCACATTAAATTTCATCTGACATTTGAACGTCCAGTCTTCCAATTTATCAAGGTCCTCTTGAAATTTTTCACAATCCTCTTGGATTTTAACAACTTTGATTAATTTTGGGTTATCTACAAATTTGACTCCCTCACTTGTTATTCCCATTTCCAGGTAATTTATAAATATGTTAAAAAGCAGCAGATCTATCACAAATCCCTGTGGTACTTCATTATTCACCTTTCTCCACTGAGAAAATTGGCCATTCAGCCTATCTTCTGCTTTCTATCTTTTAACCAGTTCCTGATCCAGAATAATACACTACCTCCTATCTATCCCATGACTTTTTAACTTCAACAAGAGTCTCTCATGAGGGACCTTGTCAAAGGCTTTCTGAAAATACAGATACACTATTGACTGGCTCATCTTTGTCTACCTGTTTATTCACACCTTCAAAAAAAATATAACAGGTTAGTACAACAAGACGTTCCTTGGCTAAAGCCATGTTGGCCTTCTCCCATTAAACCATGACTATCTACCTGTTCAGTAATGTTGTTTTTTATAATGGTTTCTACCATTTTGCCAGCAACTGACATCAGGCTCACCAGCCTGTAATTTCCCGGTTCACCCCTGGAACCCTTTTCAAAAATTGGCGTTACATTGGCTATTCTCCAGTTTTCAGGTACTACAGATTACTAATAGTAGGTCTACAGTCTCATATTTCAGTTCTTTCAACACCCTCGGATGTATACCATCCAATTCAGGTAATTTGCTACTCTTTATCAAATAGTTGCAATATACCTTCCTGATTTATTGCTATTTCTTTCAAATCTTCTGATGTATCATCTTTAAATACAATTTCAGTTATGGATACCTTCCCTACATCTTCTTCAGTAAAGGCCGAAGCAAAGACTTAATTCAGTTTCTCCGCTATGGTTATGTCCCCTCTTAATGCCCCTTTTACCCCTCTATCATCTAATGGTCTGACTCTGTCCCAGGTTTTTTTGCTATGAATGTACTTGAAAAAGTCTTCACTATCAGGGTCGTCCATTCCTGCTATTCGTCCCCTCTGCTGACCCCGACTAATTTCCCTGCATTTTGTATGGGGTGGTTAGATGGGGGTGGCGTGAGGGCGGGAAGTGGCCCCGGATATACAGAGCCGATTCCAATGTCGGCCCTGTATGTCCGTGGCCGTCAGACTGTACGGGGAACTTATTCCACCTCTGAGATTGAATAAGTTCCCCTAATCGGCAGGGAACAGCAGGCCTGGGCATTGACAGAAGTAGGAGGGGTAGAGGGGATTCCCCACAGACCGAACCTGGCCTTGGGGCGCCAGATTGGGGGTTGGGCTGCGGGGAATGCAAAATCTGTTTGCGGGCCAGGGATCATGGTTCTTGAATGGAGACACGGTGCCACAGCGCCTGGACGTCATGGTGCCACGGCTCCATTCAGAAGCCCTGACTGAGTTATCTGGGCAAGGCCTGTATGTGCAGGCTGACTGGGATCAAGGTCCCGTCCTGCACATACAGGCCAGTACGCAATTCTGATCCCATAGGGCTAGATGTGCCCCACATGATCAGAATCATGGCTAACTCTTTGTGTCCGATTCCGACCGGGCACACAGAGGGCCAGGACATCCAGGACGGAATCGGGCCCTATGCTTTTCTGCTTTCACAGCAAGCTTCTTCTCAAATTCTCTCTTTGCCGGCCTTATCAATTACTTGCATCTAACTTGCCAGTGCTTATGTTTCCAGTTTTCATCTTTTGCCTCCTTTTTCTATTTCCTGGACTATTACATGGACCACCCAAACAATCAGACCCCTATAGATGGCACAAAATTCAGCTGCCCGCATCATCACCGGATCATAAATGCCTCCCTCCCCCCGAGCCAACTGCATTGGCTACGGGTCGCCTCCGGGTTCAAATTCAAAATAGATCTCAACATATACAAGATCCAGCACAACTTATCCTCTGACATTCTCGTCAACATGAACACAAGCACAAGACCCAGACGACGTAACAGAGTGGAAACCATTCAGACCTCTAGCATCTACTGTAAAACCACCCAATCCACATCTGCAAGAGCATTGTCACTAGCAGTACCGGCCCTCTGGAACTCCCTTCCATATGACCTGAGAGCCACCACTGATGCCAAAGTCTTCAGGAAGAAACTCAAAACTTATCTTTTCATAGAACACTACGGAGCCGTCACTTAATGCACAACTCCCCCTCCTCCCATTAACCCCTCCCCCCTGACAAAATCAGCTGACTCAAATCATGACATTTGTAAATATTGTATATACTGTCACCAGGCCTACCTGCGCAGTGTACTGGAGCAAGGTAGGTAGGGCATAAAAACCTTTATGGATGGGTTTTGGCTAAACTTATTAGGGCCCAGGGATTTTTCACCCCGGTAGCGTTCTCTGGTACCAAAAATCCCATAGAAACAAAGGGTCCGAGTGGAGGAAACAAAAAGGCTTTTATTTCCCCTTTATATGCACTAAGGTTCAATTGCCTGCTCACAAAACGTCAGAACACAAATTCCTTACTTCAGGTGAAAAGAAAACATTAAAGAACATGTTAAAGGAAAGCTGTTATCTTCACATTCATTGAAATGCAGTTTAAACAAACAAACATTCTTAACTCCCATTGCAGCTCAGTAGCTTATGCAGGACTCCAAGCTCCCTCTCCTACAAAAGCTACAGTCCATCTCATTATCTGATGAAAACTCCACCAGCATCGGCTCCTCGGGTGAGGCCTCTGAGCCTGGGTCAGTATGTGGCAATAAGGTTCTTTAGATAGCCTCTGCACCACTTCCCAATGCTCAGGGTTGAAAACTGGGCGTCGTCCTGTGCTCTCAGATAATGCAAACTGTCCTTGCTAGGCAAGTACTTTGGCTTAGCTTCTTGTATAGCTTGGTTATTAACAAGTCTTTTAGTGGATACGCCTTTCTGGCGCCTTATATCAGAAACAGTCCCATAAGGACAATATTCTTGTGCTCTTGGCACTCCCCATATGTCAGCGGTTTGTATCTTGCTCTTAGTAAAATATGGGTTACCTTTTCTTCTCTGTGGTACTGCTTCAGGTGAGGTTTGAGGCCTGCTCCGGTGGGGATCCTGCCAGGCCTGAGGGCTAGGCCTTGAGCTCTCCAAGTGCTGAGCTGTGGGCTTCAAACCACCTTCACAGCCACGCCTTTGCCTCTCAAGATGGCAACCAGTCACTCTGGCTGAAGTTGGCCTCCCTTCTCCTTGGGAACTCCTCTCTTCAAACCTCTGAGGCTGCTGCGGCCTCCTGCGGGACTGCAGGTCAGAGACTGCTGCTCCTCCTGGATATCCTCCCTTCCAGGGCTGTCCTGCCAGTTCTCTTTCTGGTGGCTCTGCTCCAGACTCTGCTTCTCCTGACTCTGCCTGCTCCGCTCCCGGTTCCAGTCCAGGTTCTAGTTCTCCTGCTCGTTCCCGTCCTGCTTCTCGATCTTCTTCTCCTTCTGGTTCTCCCTTCCAACCTTCCAAACCCCCTTTAAAAGGCCCTCTTCTCTTTCTTGATTGGAGGTTGGCCGGCACCACCTCCTGACGTAGGAGATGTGGTTCCTCTGTTCCTCGGAGGTCCCTCCTGCTCCCCCTATGTGGTTCCTCGGGATATTGCAGTCGGTGTTTGCCTTTTCCAAGGTTTAAAACATTTTCTTTCACTCTCAGAGGGCTTGCAGCATCACAATACGCCTCTTTGTAAATAAGTTGCTATCAGGAACCTCCCGCATGTCCCCAACCCCACACGACTATGTAATGTATAACTGCCATGTATCATGTTTTTTTTATCATATAAACCGCTTTGATTATAGGACAAAGCAGTATATAAAACCTGTTAAATAAATACATTTCCTGAAAGATTTTTTTTTTGCTACAACAGCCTCTTTGACCTCACCTTTCAACCATGCTGACAGGTTTTTGGACTTCTTTTCACTTTTCTTAAAGCCTGGAATATAGCTGGTCTGGGCTTCCAAGATAGTATTTTTAAAACACCACCCATGCTGGATGTAAATGTTTAACCTTTACTGCTGCTCCTTTTTAGCTTTTTTCTTGACTATTTCTCTCATTTTATCATAGTTTCCCTTTTGAAAGTTAAAAGGCAGTACTGTGGATTTCCCTGCTGTCCTTCTTCCATTTATTAAATCAAACGCGATCACGCTATGATCACTATTGCCAAGTGTCCCCAACATCCTTATCTCTTGCAACCAGATCTTGGGTTCCACTAAGGACTAGGTCCAAAATGGCTTCCCCTCTTGTCGGTTAATTAACCAGCTGCTCCAAGAGGCAGTCATTTATTTCATCTAGAAACTTTATCTCCCTAGCATGTTCTGCCATGACAGTGACCCAGTTGATACCAGGGTAAATGAAATCACCTACAATTATTACTGCATTGTAACTTTTGTTAGCTTCCCTGATTTCTTTGAGCATTTCATCATCGATCTGTTCATTCTGACCAGGTCGGTAGTACACCCCCAATGCCATAGCCTTCCTCTATTTACATGGCATTTTAATCAATAGAGATTCTATAGTGTATTTTGTTTCCTGCAAAATTTTAATCCTGTGTGACTCAATGTCCTCTCTAACAGAGTAGATAAAATGGGTGGAGGGGTTGCGCTCTGTCATTATGATATAATTTGTACCCAGTATCACAATGTCCCACTGATTGATATCTCAGAGATCGGATAGAAGGAGGACAATCATATCTAACCTCTCATTCTTAAGCGTCCCTCCAGTCCAGTCCCTTTTCTCTGGGTGTGCTCCCGTTCCAGCAGCTTGGAGACTGAGTAAGTCATCCTTTTGATGACACTGGAGTATATATACCACTGGCACCTCGCATACTCAGTCTACAAGCAGTTAGGGAGCAGTAAGCCAGGAGATTAGGCTTACTGGAGAGACATTTAGGAAGATAAGTTCCTTTAGTTTCTTTAATTATTTTTATCGTGGGTCTCCCTTTTAAACAGGCAGGCAGGTGTGTGAGCAAGAGTGGGAGAGGGATCCCCCCCCCCTTCTCTTTTGCCCTGTCTTAAACGTTCTGGCAGAGCAGGAGGACGCTTCTTGGGAGTTTGTCAGTGCCTGGCGGTTCCCGATCCCTGCTAGGGTGAGGAGCCATCCTGCAGTTTAATTTAACTGCCAGGGCTGCCTGCTGTTCCGTTCTGCCGCGGTGCCGAAGCCCTCTCGGCTGCTGAGCACGCGGGCGGAGAAGCATCGCCAAGGGAAGTCTGCTCTAAGAAGCCACAAGGAAAGAAACAACTGATCAGAGAGTCATGGGGGCAGACCGCGTAGAAAAGTAGAACACACGGTCGCCGGCCACATGTAGTCTCCAAGCACTTAGGGAGCAGTAAGCCAGGAGATTAGGCTTACTGGAGCGACATTTAGGAAGATAAAAATAATGAAAGTATTTTTATCTTGGGTCTCCCTTTTAGACAGGCAGGCAGGTGTGTGAGCAAGAGTGGGAGAGGGACCCCCTTCCCCCCCTTCTCTTTTGCCCTGGCAGCAGACCGCATGGAAAAGTAGAACACACGGTCGCCGGCCACATGTTAGCAACAGGGCTACCGCGTCGGAGGCAGAGGAAAGGAAGATCAGCGTTGGAAGAGGTAGGTCTGTTGCGTTCACGCTCTTTTTTCACATGTTTTTTTGCCGCTGGAGGCCCGATTCTTAACCGAGTCTCAAGGGTGCTTTCGGGGCTGGTTGGCACGGAATCCCATTAATTGGGGGAGTGGGGTGCTGATAGTCCTTGTTGGTCCGGTGATCCATTATTTCTCGATTGTATTAGAGGTAAAAAAAAAAGTTTGTCCAGAAACAAGGTTTGGCAGCAGACTCCCTGAGGACTGTGCATTGGAATTCTGTTGGCTCAGAGCAGTCCAGACACCATGCCAATGAGGCCGCAGTGTTTGGTGTCCGGCATCCAGTGGGGAACAATGTCAGAGACAGGAGTGTGCAGAGGCTGCGTAATGGAAGCGGCATCCTTGGAACAGGGTAGCCAAGCAAGTATAGACTAGGAACCCCCTTTAGCCCTCTCCCAGGAGTCGGGACCTGGGGTCACAATGGTTGAGCCTGGGTCACTGCCACCTTCTCTGTCAGATCATCCTGCTCTCCCTCTACCGCAGCCCAGGCCCTCCACTTCGAAGGGAGTGGAAGGGGGGGAGACACTGGGGTGGTTTTTTTCCCAGAGTTTGTTTTATTGCTGCACAAAGGGTTTTGTCTGAAGCGACAGAGCGTACTAGATCATGAGCCAGCGCAGGAGGGTGCGGCAAAAAGGGGAGCTGACCACAAGGAGCCGGAAGACGCAGAAGTGCCTCTGAAACGGACTAGGCTGGTGAGTGAGGTGGTTTTATACTCCCCTTTGTTGGAGGCTCATGAGTCGTCGTCCTCGGACCGGGAAAGGGGGGAGGACGCGGAGGAGCTCAAAGAGGGTGAGATTCCAGAGGAGAAACAGGCCAGGATTGTTCGGGTGTTCCACCGAGAATAGTTGCCGGCGTTAATCAGTGAGTCCTTGAAGACCCTCAATATTTCCGCAGGCATCCCAGCGGAGAAGGAGGCATTGGAGTATCCATTTATTCAGGCAGTTAGGAAGTCACAAAAAGTCTTCCCAGTTCACCGAGTGGTTCGTCAGATGATCCAGGAGGAGTGGGACCAGCCGGAGTCTGGCTTAAGGGAAGTGCGGTCCATGTTGCGATTATACCCCTTGCCGGAACACGAGAGAGATTTACTTCGGTCCCTAGGGTGGACGCAGCCATGTTGGCAGTTACCAAGAAGCCAACCATCCCTGTTGAAGCAGTGCAGCCCTTAAGAATGCCCAGGACAGGAAGCTAAACACGTTATTAAATAAGCCTTTGACATCAATAACCTGGCTTTCCAGGCATTCGTGTGCAGGGCTTAGGTGGCCAGGGCTTGCCTTCGATGGTCTCAGCAGCTCCAGCTGCTGAGTGACCTCCCTGCTTATCAGGAGTCTGGCGAAGAATATGGCTTCAGTGGTGGCCACCTGTTGCTATCTGTGGCTCCGCAACTGGGCGGCAGATGGTTCCTCTAAGGCTCAACTCAGCAAGCTCGCCTTCAAGGGAAAGCTTTTGTTTGGGAAGGACCTGGACAAATTGGTTAAGGAGCTGGGAGAATCTAAGAGAGGCAGGCTCCCAGAGGATAGACCAAAACAGAGTCACATCCCCGCGCCTGCACTGTCTCAGCCGTGTGACTTTCGTAAGTTTCGGTAGCTCGCGCAACACCCTTTCAGAGGGGATACTTTCCCAGGAAAGGACAGAATTTCCAGGGGTTTCAGGAGGCAGGAAGGGGATTTGGGGTCTCTTCCTCCACCTCGGGTCCTAGGAAGCCACAATGAAGCGAGGGGGACCCGGGCCAGCTGGTGGAGGGGGGGGCGCCTGCGGAAGATTTTTCTCTGCTTGGATTGGGTCACTTCCAATCAATGGATTCTGGAGGTGGTTTGAGAGGGGTATGCCCTCATACTGACAAGACCAATCCCCCCATCGTTTGTGCAGTCGCCTTGCACAGCCCTATCCAAGGCCTCGGCAGCAAAGGAAACCTTGGCGCAGTTTCTGCTCCTGGGAGCGGTCGTGCCAGTTCCCAAAAGCCAGTGCGGCTGCGGTCAGTACTCCATTTATTTTGTGGTTCCCAAAAAGAAGGGTTCCTTCCGTCCGATTCTCAACCCTAAATGAGTCAATCATTGTCTCAGGGTTCCTCACTTTTGAATGGAAACCCTGAGGTTGGTAATAGTGGAAGTATGACAGGGAGAGTTTCTAATGTCTCTTGACCTCACGAAGGCGTATCTCCACATTCCCATCCGCTAGTCACACCTACAGTTCCTGCTCTTTGCTGTTTGAGGATCCACTCCCTGCGCCCCTTGTAGCTTCTAAGAATGGCTTACAATGAAGACTCTAAAGAAGCTTACTTCCCACTACCGGTTGCAGTCACAGACAACGTATACATAATCAATGGGTCGTCTAACAGAAGGTCACAGTCTCCTATCCCAGCTGGGATCCTGCACTGCATGCTCTGCTTCAACCAAGGAGACTAAGGACCCCACATTGACTGCGGGCACGACCATTCATGACGCCCATTGCTTCCACAGGCTCTTCCAGGGGAAGAATGATATCACCCAAACCCCGTATTAGGCAGCGCAATGGTTAAGGTGATGACCTCAGTGGCAGACGTCATGGTGGGCTTCTTTAGTAAGGCTGTCAGAGACAACTCTCTCTGGTTAGCGCATGACCTCTAGAACAAGTAAGCGGCGTCAACTTGATCTTACCATTGATCCGGCAGCCCCGGAATATCCACTTGATGCTCATCCTAGACCCGGAGTTTGTCGAGACATTGTTGTTCTCTCTGCCACAGTTGCATGGTTTCCAGGCTTTCACACCTGACAAACGTCTGAGGTAAGCACTTCCAACCATTAAGTTGGGATCCCGCCATCTGGTCGCGATATACCTTCCACTTCTCGGACTCAACAGCACTTCTGCCTAGCAACGGCTTCTCATGCCGGTCTGGGAATCTGGAGCCAAGACCCCACCGCTGCCCTTCTGGGGGCCCTGCTGTGATCCTACAACCAGCCCCCCCACTACCCCTGAACCTTCTGGCGAAACTCCTCAAGACTCCTGCCCCAGCAACTCTGTGGCACTGAACCCAACGTCACAGGGGACATGAAGACGGAGTGACAGGCTCATCTCCAGCCTGGGACCCCAGTCTGGATTTCCTTATGATCCACTCAGGAGCAACCTGCCTCAGCAAAGGCAGGTGTACCTGGCCTACGGTCACAGGCTCGATTCGGAGGTCCAAACCTGGCGAGGACCATATTGGGAGGCTGAGGATCATATTGGGGAGTTACAACGGTGCAGCAACGCCTGCGGCTCTGCTCTCCAGGGCCTGAACGGCGAGGGAGCAGACGCTCCTGGCAGTCCTCCCCCCCTTGGATTCGTGAAGGAGCTCAACCCGTAGGCGTCCTCCTTCAGCGGGCCTCATTGTGAGCAGGTCTGTATGCTGACGCTCCAGCACCAGATCCAGACCTGAACCGGTGGTCTTCTACTATCGGCACGGCTGAACGGCTCACACGAACGAGCAATAGCCTCCATGTGGCCGTCGCTCTTGACATGCCGCCACTGTCCAGGGCATGTTAGCCTGAAATAGATCTCTGGTATGCCCGGGAAATACACAGAACAGTGCACGAACCTGGGTCCAAGCCCCACCGGCACTTCCACAAGCACAGCTGCCTGGATTCAGGCAAATCGGCGACACTGACAAAGGCCTAAGTCACCCCAGATACAAGCAAGGGCTCGGCTATGGCCAATGGCTCATGGGCTCGGCTACAAGCAAGGGCCCCACACACAAGCACGCACACATGACATGCATCCAACAGTGAAGGTGCACCTCACTGAGAGGCGTGAGGCTGTGAGTCTTGTCATCCAGACAGCCCTAACAATCTGGACTCCCACCTTGCTGCCACCTCCACTGGCTGCCCAGCTCAGAACGGACTCTTGGGCGCTGCAGCATTGGTGGTCAACCTCATACCACTCTTATAACATAGCCGATGCTGCCTCGCTATCCCGGCACGCACCGTTCGCCTCATTGCTAACATAGACCGGATGGTACACCATTATGTTCAGACGGGCCCTGCACGTCCATTGCTCTGGTCCAACACTGGCAATCTGATTCATGCTTTCCCAATGGCACAGGTTTCCCAATGCCGGTTGGGTCTTATCCTCCGCAGTAACGGTATACGACTTCCTCCAATAACAAGTCCGGAGTCGACTACACATTAAAAAAAAAAAAAAACCCCGAAAGAGACGCCTCCCCTTTTTAGAGATGTTCCTCCCTCATGCCAGCAACTGATGCAGCTGCTTCTTCATTGCAGTTTCTCCTGCACCACTACTGCTCGATGTCCTCGTTGCGGTTGCTTCCGCACCACTACTGCCTGATTTCTTTTTTCTTTTAACTACAATTGCTACGGCAGGCTGTCGTGCAGTGCCTGGTAACTCCTCCCTGCTACTACACGCTGCTACGGCACAGCTGTGCTCCGCCACTACTGTGTGCTCCACCACTCAAGGCCTCTAGGTTCCTGCAGGCCTATATGTGCTTACAACATTACTACTGCACATGCGTGCTTCGCCTCTTCAGGCCCAAGTATAGGCCTCTCTACCCTTGTTGCAACTTTCAACATGCTGTCATGCCAGACCTGAAGAAGGGTCTCGGCTTTCCCCATCCCCCACAGCACATGGCAGCTTGGGAGGCACCAAGTGTGGCTGACTCATCCTGCTTGTCCTAGGAGAAAACGGAGTTACTTACCTGTAACTGGAGTTCTCTGGGGACAGGAGGATAAGTCAGCCACACATACCCCCCTCCTCCCCTGGATGGGGTCGGCCTCAGTCCTGGTGCCCGCCTCCTAGCGGCAAAAGGCTCAGCTAGTGACGTACTGGCTAGCTAAGGGCGGGCAGGAGGGTGGGGCCAGTTGGTCCATGCTTAGAAGGGCTAAAAGCCCTTCTGGGCTATGGAGAGTACTTCCATCTTGGCGTCGTCGGATGACGGGGTTGGGGCAAGGTACTTCAGGCCGGAAGGTCGGGGGTTCAAATCCCACTAGAGGACAGCAACCTTGGGCCGGAAGGACTGGGGTTTCTAGTCCCACAGGTGCTCCTTGTGGTCTTGGGCAAGCCACTTAACCCTCCATAGCCCATGTTCCCTGTAAAATAGTTATCTCCAAGTTTTAATGCCCTGTTCAATGTAATTTCAATTTGTTCAATGTAAACCGCACTGATGCAGAATAGCGCGGTATATAAGAGAATGTAAATAAATAAATACATACATACTTATGGGACACTTTCAGTTTCAGGCATTACTCTTCGGACTGGTGACGATGCCTCGTACCTTTACCAAGGTGATAGTCATGGTGGCGCGGCTCTTCGCAAAGAAAGGATCCTGGTCCACCCGTACCTCAATGACTGGTTAATCCACACCAAGTCCAAGAAGGAGAGTGTAGAGGTAACAACCAAGGTAGTCAATCTCTTGAGGAGCCGGGGGTGGGTAATCAACTTGTCCAAGAGCAGATTGGTTCCCTCCCAGGAGATCAAGTATCTCGGGGCAAGGTTCGACACCTGCTTAGGCAAGGTGTTCTTGCCAGTTCAGAGGACGAGGGAGCTTTGGCGTCTGGTGGGTCAGCTTCTGGCCATGAGGGTGCCCACCACTTGGCATTATCTCCACGTTCTGGGGACCATGACGGCGATGATCAAGCTCGTACCCTGGACGAGGGCCCACATGAGACTGCTCCAGTGATCCCTTCTCCGTCACTGGTCTCATCAGCATCAGCCTTTGTCCACGGTGCTATCATGTCCTCTGGTGACCAGGACAGCCCTGGACTGGTGGCTCTAGCTAGGGAAGCTGGAGCAGGGGATGCCTCTAGAGTCCCTGCGGTGGATGCAGTTGATGATAGATGCCAGTCTGGTCAGCTGGGGGGGCTCACTGCGAGGGACACTTTGCCCAGGGGTGCTGGAATGTCCCAGAGGCTTGGTGGTCATCAAACAGGGTAGAAATGTGAGCAGTAGCACTGGCGCTCAGAGCGTTCGAGAGCTAGGTCCGACAGAAGGCAGTCCAGGTGTTCTCGGACAATGTCACTACAGTGGCCTATATCATTCGGCACGAGCAGTCCTCCCCTGAAAGAGGAGGCAGAGCGGCTGCTTGATTAGGCCGAGATCAATCTCCAAGCTTTGTCAGCGGTGCATGTAGCCGGGGTAGAGAATGTCACTGTGGACTACCTGAGCCGGGTCAAGGTGGATCATGGAGAATGAGAACTCTGTCAGGAAGTGTTCGACCCGGTGGTACACCGGTGGGGTCAACCCATCATGGACCTCATGGCAAGATACCCCAAAAGCAAGCCAAAGCAAGCCGCTTCTTCAGCAGAAGAAAGGAAAGGATGTCGGAGGGCCTAGATGCTCTCGTTCAGAGATGGCCGTCGGAGGGGCTTTTGTATGTGTTTCCTCTATGGGTCCTCCAGAGCGTAGAAGCCCATCCGAGACTGGTAGTTCTGATAGCCCTGGATTGGCCACGGAGGCTGTGATATGCCGACCTCGTGAGGCTACTGGCCGATTGCCCCTGGTGAGATCCGGTAAGAGACAACCTCCTAATTCAGGATCCAGTCCAGATGCCGCAGGTGGGTCGATTCTCACTTATGGCTTGGCTCTTGAAAGGGCAAAGCTGCAAAAGTGTGGGTACTCCAGGATGATGATCATGACCTTACTAAATGTGCAGAAGCGTTCGACCTGTCTCTCATAAGAATATACGATATGCCATACTGGGTCAGACCAATGTCCATCAAGCCCAGCATCCTGTTTCCAACAGTGGCCAATCTAGGTCATACTTACCTAGCAGTTTCCCCAAAAGACACAGGTTCCACAATGCTTGTATTCTGGTTAAGCATTGATATCCTGGGTCCCCTTTTAATAATGGTTTATGGACCTTTCCTCCAGGAACTTATTATTTTCTTTTATTTGTCTTAAATAGTTTACCCTGTAGCTTCATTGCATGTCCCCTAGTCTTTCTATATTCTGATAATATAAACAATCAATCTACGTTTACCCATTCCACTCCGTTCATTAATTTATAGACTTCTATCATATCTCCCCTTAGCCGTCTCTTATGTGAGAGTCTGGTGCATCTTTGAAGGCTGGTGTGTGGTCCGGGAAAAGAGGCCTATGGCGGTCTCTGTGCCGGACGTCTTGGACTTACAGGCCGGGTTTCAGAAAGGCCTGGCAGCCAGTTCTTTAAGAGTGCAGCTAGCAGCTATTGCCTGTTACCGAGGTAACGTTCAAGGTAAGTCACTAGGGGTACACCCAGACGTCGGGCAGGTCCTTAAAGTGGTGAGAGGTTTACAGCCTCAGCAAAGATCCTCACTTTCTCCTTGTGACCTCAATCTCGTGCTTAACGCACTAGTTGAGGGGATCCCTTTCAGCTGATAGGGCGAGCCTCCCTGAAGGACTTCACCCTCAAAACAGTGTTTTTTGGTTGCGATCTGTTCAGCTAGACGTATTTTGGAACTCCGGGCACTTTCATGTCTGCCTCCATTCATGAGCTTTTTCAAGGAAAAGGTGGTCCTATGGACAGTACCTTCCTTTTTGCCCAAAGTAGTCTCCCCCTTTCATTTGAATCAACCGGTTTCTCTTCCGGCCTACTCAAAGGAGTAGCGCAGGACAATGGATGCTTGTTTGCACCGACTGGATGTGTGCAGGGTCCTGAAGCACTATATTGACAGGATGGTGGCGTTTCGTAAATCAGTTTGTTTGTTTGTCTTGTTTGGGGGACCACAGAAAGAGGAGGCGGCAGCCAAGGCTTCAATTTCCAGATGGATTAAGGAAGCCATTGCTTCGGCGTACATTCTGAAAAGAAGACCCATGCCGGGGATTTTCAGGGCTCATTCTACGTGGGCACAGGCGGCCTCGTGGGCGGAATTCAGTCTGGTTCCGCCGCTAGACATCTGTAGGGTGGCTACGTGGGCCTACCTGCATACATTCACCAAGTACTTTCGCTTAGATGGTCAGGCTAAGGTTAGGGGAGCGGCTCTTCGGTCCGGTATCGCGGGTCCCTCCCATTCTTGAAATGCTCTGTTACATCCCAGAGAAAAGGGACTGGACTGGAGGGATGCTTAGGAAGGAGTAATTAGAGCTTACCTGCTAATTAGCGTTCCTGGTGGAACTCCAGTCCAGTCCCTGATCCCACCCAGGTTTCTGCGAAGTGGCGTCTTCAGCCCCGAAGAGGTTATATGCAATAGTGTTATTCCCATTCAGAAGACTCATTGCTGAGAGGGTGGACTCAGAGCGGCAGAATGGACCAGTGGGTGCCCTCGTCCGGAGACTTTTGGGGGGCAAATTATGATTCAGGTAAGCAGCCTCCTCCTCTTCTTCGGGGAGGTGGGGAAATTCTCCTGGGGTTAAGGGGGAGGTAGTATGAATAGTGATAGGAGAAAGGTTAAGAATGGTTTACAGTTTTTCCAGTTAGTTATAGTTAGCGGAGTTTTTAGTTTTACTCTGTTTCATTGTCTCTCCGTTACGTTTGCTTTGTCAATAGGATACTGGAGGTGGTGGGAGGTGCCAATGGTATATATACTCCAGTGTCATCAAAAGGATGACGTACTCGGTCTCCATGCTGCTGAAAGGGGAGCACAACCCAGAAGAAAGGGACTGGACTGGAGTTCCTTCAGGAACGCTAATTAGCAGATAAGCTCTAATTACTCCTTTAGTGTTATATATTATAACTCTCCCATCTTTTTTTTTTTTAAGACTTCTAGTATTTACATACAAGCATTTTAGATGTCATATTTTATTCATATTAATCTGGTTATCGGCTGTTGTTATTGTTAAGTGTCGACTCATGGCAACCCTCTGGATAGTTGTTCTAAACTGTGTTCGGTCTTCAGTAAGGCGGCTCACTGTTGACAGAATGGCACCCAAAGCGTTGACCTTCTACTATGCCAAGCATGATGTCTTTCTCTTTCTCTAATGATCTCTCTCTTCGCATGACATGTCCAAAGTACGAAAGTCAAAGTCTTGTCATCTGAGCTTCTAAAGAAAGCTTAGGTTTGATCTCTAGTATTGACTGATTTGTTCTTCGGGCAATCCATAGTATACACAGTATTTTTGAACAGCACAATAATTCAAAGGCATCAATTTTCTTCCTGTCTTGTCTTTTTCACTGTCCAACTTTCGAATCCATATGACATTATTAAAAATGCCATGGCTTGAACAAGTTGAATTTTTGTATGGAGAGAGACATCTCTACTCTTGAGAATTCTGTCTAAGTCCTTCATAGCCATTCTACCAGGAGCAATGTATCGTTAGATTTCTTGACTGCTTGTTGCTTCTTTATTGATAGTTGATCCAAGTAGGTTACAGTTGTTCATTATTTCATGATTTTTGTCTTCTTTACATTAAGGTGCAGGCCCATTTTAAGACTGTTCCTTGATCTTGAGAAGCAAATGTTTCAGATCGTCTTCATTTTCAGCCAGTAATGTGGTATCATCAGCATAGTGAAGGTTGTTGATGAGTCTTCCACCAATCTTAAACACTTCTCTTGTTTTCATACAATCCTGCTTCTCTGATGATTTGTTCTGCAAATAAATTAAACAGGTGGGGGAAAGTATGCCCCCTTACACCTTTGCTGATTTTAAATCATTCTGTTTCTCCTTGTTCCGTTTGAACTGTTCCTTCTTGATCAATGTAAAGGTTGTGCACGAGAACAATCAGGTTTTCTGGTACACCCATGCTTCTTAATGTGGCCCAGAGTTTCTCATGGTTTACAAAGTCAAAAGCCTTGCTGTAAAGTACACATAGATATCCTTTTGGTATTCTTTAGTGTTTTCAAGGATCCATCTTACATCCATGATGATGTCTCTCATTCCTCGCCCTTTCCTGAAACCTTCTTGCACTTCAGGTAGTTCTCGTTCCAGGAATGGTGTAGTCTCTGAATAATCTTCAGTAGAATCTGTCTGGCATGTAGGATCAGAGCGACTGTGCGATAATTTCTACAGTCAGTTGAATCACCTTTCTTTAGTGTTGGTATAAACATAGATCTTTTCCAGTCAGTTGGCCATGATATTTCTTCCAAATTTCCTTGTAAGTATGGTAACAGCTGTATCAGATTGCTGTAATACTTCTATGGGAAAGCCGATCTTGTTCTTCCTCTAATAGTTTCTGCTTCTATTTCCTGTCATGTGTCATTGTAGTACTTCTCCTTGTCTTGTCTTTCTGCACGTTGAAGATCTCTGAATTCTGTGACTGCCTTTCTTTCTCCTTTGACTTTAGTTTCTCTTCGTTTTTGGGCAATTTTCAGAGTTTCATCAGTCATCCATTTTGACCGTTTTTGCTTTTTCACCTTTTGTAGAGACTTCTCACTTTCTTCCAAACACAGCCTTATTGCTGTCTTCCCATAAGTCTTCTGGAGCTCTGTCATTTATATCTAAAGCCACGGCATCCTCCTAAACCGCCTTGCATCCATAGGTATAACAGGGACCCCATTGAAATGGTTTTCATCATACATATCAAACAGGATGCAACAAGTACAATTCAATGACAAAAAAGCCGACGCCTTCCCCCAAACCCAGGGGATACCTCAAGGGTCTGCCCTATCATCTCTCCTGTTCAACTTGTATATAAAACTGGTCTGTGAAATCTTGCAAAAGCACAACATCAATTACCACATCTATGCAGATGATGTGATGCTGTATACGCAACTTGACATAGCACAACCGGATTTCACCCCACTGGAAGAATGCCTCAACATGCTCCAAACTTGGCTTCAACAAAACAACATGTCGATAAACCACAAGAAAACAGAAGTCATGTTTATCTCCAAAAAAAATGATTTCATCCCGTCCACCACAGTAACCCTCAACAAAAACATATATCATACAAAGCCTGCAATAAAATATCTAGGGGTCCTACTGGACAGCAACCTAAAGATGGATAAACACCTCCGAGCAACCAACCGAGCCATTTTCCACAAATTGAGAGTTCTACAACCACTTCGCAATATCCTTGAGAAATCTGACTTCAGAACTGTTGCGCAAGCCCTCATCATTCCTCACCTAGACTATTGCAACGCCATTCTGCAAGGCCTTCCCAAGAGCACCCTAAATATCTTGCAAATGGCTCAAAATGTTGCTGCAAGAGTCATCATGGAAAAAAACGTCTCTGAACACATCACGCCAGTACCAATGGAGCTGCATTGGCTCCCAGTTGCCGCCCGCATCATATTCAAACTTCTCATAACAACTTTTAAACTCATTCACAATATCGCACCAATCTACCTCGACAACCTAATCACTATCCAACCACACAACAGGAACAGAAGAACCATAAATCGCAACACTCTCTGTGTACCAATCAGCATAAGAGCTGTCAAAGCAGAAACAAGCAATAGAGCATTCTCATATGCAGCACCAATCCACTGGAACCAACTCCCTCACGAACTACGATCAACGAATGATTTGCGAGACTTTAGGAAAAAACTCAAAACCCACTTATTCCAGGTTCACTACCACCTGACTTAGATTGCGACACCCCTATGCTCGCTGAACCTAGATGGTTTCTGACTGCCGCGAAGGCATTTAGTAAGCCGGTATTTAACCTTGTATATTTGTATATTTCTGCCCCCACCCACATCCCTACAATTAAATGTATATTTAGATTTGTGAGTTCTCATCTAATGTATATTGAAACCAATTGATCTTCCTGTGATGGATGTGTAAATCAATACTCAATCTAACTGTATATCTTAAAAATTCACTGTGTTGCGATACATTATGATTCTGTAAAGTAAACCGCTACTGATCGTAGGAAGTAGCAGTATACAAATGTTTACTAAATAAATAAAAAATAAATAAATAAAGCAGAAAATCGATTTTGCAGTCTTTAAATTTCAGTGGTATATTCTCAAGGTCATATTTTGCTACTTTCATAAGTGGCTTGACCTTTTTCAACTTTAGATTGTGTTTGCGTACTAGTAGATGGTGATCTGTACCATAGTCAGCTCCAGGTTTTGTCTTTGTTGATGGTATAGTATTTCCATCATTGACTACTACAGATGTAGTCAATTTGATTTTTGTATCATCCATTGGGTGAAGTCCATGTGTACAGTCGCCGCTTGTGTTGCTAGAAGAAGGTGTTTGAGATGAATAGATCTTTGGTCTTGCAGAATTCTATCAGTCTTTCTCCAGCTTCATTTCTGTTGCCAAGTCCATATTTTCCAACCATTTTGCCTTCTTCTTTGTTGCCAACTTTTGCATGACTATCAGGATATCCTGTTTGCATGTTCTGTCAATTTCAGCTTGTGCTTGTTTATAGAACTCATCAATTTCATTCTCTTCTGCGGCTGTTATTGGGGCATATACTTGAATTATAGTTGTGTTGAAAGGCATTCCTCATAGACAAAAAGAAATTAAGCAATCACTGACTGCATTATTTTTCATTACAGTTCTTGCAAGTTTCTTCTTAATTATAAATTCAACACCACTTCTTTGTCTTTCATTTCCAGCACAGTAGCCCATGTGATCATCTGATGCAAAATGCCCAGTGCCAGCCTATTTTAGTTTGCTGACACCCAACAGATCAAGTTGAACATGTTCCATTTTATTTTAGACCACCTCCAACTTCCCTTGGTTCATGCTTCGTATGTTCCATGTCCCAATATGTTAGACATCTTTGCAGCTTCTGACTCTCATTTCATGCACAGCTACATCAGCAGTCAGTCGTCCCGAGGATTTTGATCCAACCGCATAATAAATGCTGGCTTTAATCTGAAAAGTCTTAAGCAACTCCCCAATAGCTAGTTTAGTGCCTTCCGACCTGGGGAGTCTCATCTTCCAGCACTATGGAATTTGTGCAATTTGTTTTGTTGTGACTATCCATTGGGTTTTTGTGGCAAGATACGGAAGTAGATTGTCAGGCCTTTCTTCTGCACTGTTTAAATTTAGTGCTATTGCTGTTGCCACAGAAATATGATCCTCCGCCGCCAACTCTGTCCCATTCTACTGCGGCCCAGATGGGTGGTTTGTCTTGGTCTGGCACCTCAGCTGAGACCTGTCCATCTTGGGAGACCCTGCCAGTAGTTAAACTACCGAAAGCTTAGCCCTCAGCATCACTGCCCTCACAGCATGACACGCTGCAAACCAAGTGAGGGCTGTTTATCGGTAGGCAGGGGTAATTTGGAATCTTTAAGCTCTGTATTTTTATTTATTTTATTTGTTACATTTCTATACCTCCCCTTCCAGAGATCAGGGGCGGTTTACAAGGAACAAAAATAAACTTTTTACAGGTAACCTGATTTGCAAGTAGGGTCAGTGGGTTGGCGTTACAATTTTTTAGGAACTATGTACAACTTGGCTATATACAGGAATTTTCATGCTTACGTTTGTTTTACACGGCCTTTATCTGGGTTGGGTGAGCTGTCTGTGGTGCAAGTGTGTTTGGATATGAGTTTTCTGTACCGTAGTGCATAGTAAAGAAGTGGGTTTTTAGGTGCTTTCTGAAATCTTTGACGTCTTTTGTTGTGCGGATGTGAAGTGGGAGGGTGTTCCAGATGTTGGGTGCAGCATAAGAGAATGCTCTGGAGCTGCTGGTTTGCTTTGTTTTTCGGATGGAGGGTGGGATCGTTAAGGAGTGAGTGGCATTCTCCCTGCGTGTTCTGTTTGTTGGGGTGAGAGGAAAGAGGGAGCAACATTGTTGATGAGTTTCAATGATGTTACAAGTAGTTTGTATCTGATCCGGCTTTCTATTTGGAGCCAGTGTAGGGCATATAGGAGGTGTGTGACATAGTCAGTTAGTCTGGCTTTGCAGGTGATCTTGGCTGTGATATTTTGCATTCCTTGGAGTATGTGGAGACTCTTTGCCGGTAGACCCTACAACAGCCTGTTGCAGTAGTCGAAGTGTGGGGTGATGATGGATTGAATGACCGCTCTGAAGTCGTTATCTTCAAGGAGAGGTCTTAGTTGTTGTATGGATTTTAATTTTTAGAGGATTGTTCTGGCTGTTCGTTTCAGGTGGGGTACCATGCTGAGGGAGGTATCTAGGACAACACCGAGGTATTTAACTTCCTTTATGACTGGGATTGTGGTGCTGCTGATGGTGATGGCTTGAGGTAGGGTTGTGTCTTGGTTTCTTGTGATGTGCATCGCTTCCGTCTTTTTGTAGTTTAGGCTGAGGTTGTTGAATTTCAGCCAGGAGTCAGCTTCCTTAATACATTCATCCAGGTTGTTGTAGTTGGGGTTATTTACATCTATGGGGAGCGACAACATGATGTCATCCACATAGATTTAGTAGTGGATGTTGTGTTTTTGGAATATGTGGGTGATAGGTTGAAGGTGCAGGTTGAAAAGGAGGGCAGAGAGGGCGGAACTTTCTGGTATGCCTTGTTCTTGTGGAAAGGTGTTTGCGGGTCTTTCCCCTATTTGGATCGTGAACTTGCGGTCTGAGATGTATGATTAAAAACAGAGCAGAAATAGGCTGCCCAGGCGAATATATTCGAGCCTTGCAATGAGGGTTTCATGGTTTATATTGTCGAATGCTGAGGCAACGTCTAGAAAGATTAGGAGGAATGCTCTATACTAGGCATGTCCAACAGGTAGATCGCGATCTACCTGTAAATCACGGAGGGGTCAGAGGTAGATCACCAGCCCCACTTGGCTCCATCTCTCCAGCAGCTCGCCCCGTCACTAGGAGAGAGCTCATGCCAGTAGGTCGGCTGCCGACGGCTTGCCGCCACTGCTGATCCTTTGCCTGTCTTTTTTCCCTGCCTGCGGGAATCTTGCCTGCAGGTGTATTGGGGGCGCTTGTAGTTTTTGTGCCAATAGTTTTTGGGTACCCCTGGGGACCGCCGTCCGTGCCCTGCGACGAGATGCCACAGGCCTGGTGTCATACCTGGTCTCCTGCCTCTCAGAATCACCCATTCCTGCCCCCACCCTAACACCCCTTAGAAATGTGTTATATACCGGGTGATATCCATTCCCCGGGCTTTACTGGAATACACTTACCGTATTAGTTGTGTTGTGTGCTGGTCGTTGGTCGCTTTATAGTTCGCTTTCATTAAATGTTTTTGGGCAGACACAACAAAGTGTCAAGAATTTGGTGATTTTGGCGGGGTTTTCCAATTTTGTTCTAACAAGCCTATGCCTTGCCTTCAAATTGGTTCAAACCACTGTGACTTTTGCTTGCCTCTGCAATTTTATTTCGCCCTGCCTATGTGTTGATTCTACACTGTGTGCAGAATTTATTAAATCGCTTGTGGTGGTATTTGAACTTGTTTTGCGGTATTTGATTTCATCTGCGTTGCTGGACAAGTGTTTGAGTTTTTTTGATGATTATTTGGTGGCATTTGATTATGGTATCAGTATGATGAATTCTTATTTTATTTTTAGAACTGCATGTGTGGTTTTGGCATCTCCAGTCCTTGTATTGCACATCATCCAGAGGTCTTCAGTTCCTGTTGATCTTTAATACTTTGGGACAGTGACAGTTTTGGACCAGATTCAGCCAGTGTTTATACTAACTTAGCAGCCACCCCAGTATAACGAAGATGAGTGTTCCAAAGCAGAGCATAACCTACCGCTTTCATGATGAATGGGAAATGGACTACTTCTTCATCATGGTGAAAGACAAGTGTTGTTGTCTAATTTGTAACGCCCCAGTATCCTTGCCCAAAAAGGGTAATCTGGAACATCATTATAAGGCTCTGCATAGCAATAGGTTTGATGCTAATTTTCTACCCAAAAGTGAAATTCGTAAGAACTTAAATCGAAATTGGCTACTCAGCCAAGGTCACATTCGGTCAATGCAAGCATAGAATCCTTCAAGGTCAGCAACCTGATTGCAAAGAAATGCAAACCTTTCACTGAAGGGGAATTTGTAAAAGATTGTTTTCTTGAAGCAGCTCACAATCTTTTTGAAGGATTTAAAAATAAGAAAGAGATCATAGCTGCTATTCAAGATGTACAATTGTCAAGAAACGCTGTCGTGGGGCAAATAGAAAAGATGTGTGGAGGCACAACTGAACAATTGTTGAGGATGTTTCAAATTCTGTTGCTTTCTCACTCCAACTGGATGAATCTACAGACATAAGAGACATAGCCCAGTTACTAGTCTTTATCCGAATGGTTTTTGAAGACCAGTGTTAAAAAAGAACTACTTGGAATGATTTCTTTAAAAGGGAGAACTATCGGTCAGGAAATATTCAGTTCTTTCCATTCTTTTGTGACAAAGTGTAATCTTCCATTGCATAGACTTGATTTCATCACTACTGATGGAGCAAGAGCAATGACAGGTGAGGTTAACGGTTTCATAGC
This sequence comes from Ichthyophis bannanicus, assembly GCA_033557465.1. Classification (NCBI taxonomy): domain Eukaryota; kingdom Metazoa; phylum Chordata; class Amphibia; order Gymnophiona; family Ichthyophiidae; genus Ichthyophis; species Ichthyophis bannanicus. The sequence continues at coordinate 8,495,924 of CM066033.1, read as the reverse complement.
CCTCTGTAGACAGCATGACGACTTCCCAGATTTCCTTTCTTACCACTGCATCATTCACCAGCAAGTCTTGGCAAGCAAGAGACTCAATACAAGGACTGTCATGGACATCACTTTCAAAATTGTAAATTCAGTTCGTGGAAGATCACTTCAAAGACGGCTTTTCAATCTTACTCCTGATGAAGGGGCAGTGGAAATCATTTTGCACACAGATGTAAGGTGGCTGTGATTTGCTGAATGAAATAAGAAGTTCTTTGAAGGAGAGGGGAGATGACCAAGCAGAGTTGGAAGATGAGGAGTGGTTATGTGATCTGGCTTTTCTCGCTGACTTTGCAGGCGAACTAAGTGATATGAACCTTGAATTACAAGGTAAAAACAAATGTATTGGCAAGATGATGAGTACAGTTTCATCCTACAAGAGCAAATTTGAGCTAATGATGACTGACCTTGCAAAAAACACTTTTGATCATTTTCCTAATACGCAAGACCATCTGGGACAATATACAAATTTTGTTTTTCACAGAACTATGTGACAGAAATCTGTTCTGTTATCCAAGAATTCGAAAATAGATTCTGTGGCTTCCAAAAAATTGGAACAGTTGTGGAGTACTTGTCATACCCATTCAAAGTAGATGTGGACATTCAAGAAACTGCAGCTGCTATCAGTAAAAATTACTCATTGAACAAGCCATCTCATGAAAACGAAATATTAACCCTTAAAAATGACATTTTTCTCAAGACCTGTGCTGAGCAAGAATCGTTTTGGAAGCTAGTGCCTAGAGACAATTTTCCCAACTTATTTCTTCAACTTATTTGTGTGAATCTGCGTTTTCCCATCTGAAAATGACAAAGAGTACACAATGTTCCAACATGACAGATGAACATCTCCAGGATTCCCTAAGACTGGCCCTCACGCAATATTCATTCAACTTCAAAAAGCTGGTGGATGAAATGCAGGCTCAGACGTCTCACTAATGAGTAAGAGCGAAATATTAAAGATTGTGCAAGATCAGCCTGGATCAATACTCGACCTAAATTTAACACAAATTACTCAATAAAAGATAAAGAAAGTTATTACTCAATAAAACTTTAAGAAAAAATGTACTTTCCATTTCCCCTCGCAGTTCTTACTGGATCTTCGTCTCTCTGTTTTGTTTTTGCTTAATTTGCTTAACAGCTGATCACATCCAAGTAAATGACAGAAGATCCATTAAAAATAGGGGGGGAGGAATCCTCCAACTTTATTGGGTTAAAATTTAATTTAATTTGAAACTAATTTGAAACTTAATTTTCATGGTGGTAGATCACCAGCACTTTTGGCTGGAAAAAGTAAATCACGACCTGTTCGAAGTTGGACATGCCTGATCTATACTTAAGGGCATTTAAGTTACTTTTGTCTTTACTAGAACCTCTGTTGATATGCCCTAACATTCAACCTCTATGCTTAAGTTTAGAAATATTCCACTGCACATAGCAAGGATTGTATCATAAAGGAATTCTTGGCTCACCGATCTTGGTGTCAGTATTCTCCTCTCCTCCCTCCAGCTGGTTCCTGAGATGAACCTCTTCTATTTTCAGGCTCTCTTCTGTGGGATCCGTACAGTAGCCTCTTCTGCCTGTTAGAAAAATGGAAAAGTAACTTAATTGATAGGGAAAGGTAAGATGTCAGAAGAGCAACACTTGGATAAAAGTGGGATGATTGGAATCCTGCGAGTTCTGAAAATTAAAGTATCCTGGTAGAAAGCTTTATGAACCTTCTGTAGCAATGATATGGAACCAAGGCAGGGAACACAAAGGAGAAATTTCACTTGCTGTTAATTTCCTTTCCTGGCATCCTGCTAAACCAGTCCAGACAAGTAGGTTAAGTCCCTCTGTCAGCAGATGTTGGAGACAGAGAAAGTGTCAGAAGCCTCAACAAACAGGCTCTGGCATAGAGAGAGGCTCCCCTAGGTGTCACCCTCAGTATACTTATGTAAAAGCAGAGGAAGCCCCATGTCAACCAAAACGCATTAAAACTCCCCAGGGTCCTGGAACGGTGAGCACCAACAAGTGCAACTATGTACAAAGGGCATAGGCAGGTTAAACTGACTTCTGAGCCTGAAACTGAGATCACAGCCTGTCCTTCCAGAAAGCTGTATTAAATGAACGACGACCCAAGGCTGTTGCTGAAGGATGCAGTGAGGGGTGGGTCCTGGACTGGTCTAGCAGAATTCCCGGAAAGGAAATTTCTTCTTCCAATTCATCCTGCTAGACCAGTCCAGACAAGTGGGAAGTACCCAAGCTAAATCCCTGCTGGGTGGAAAGGAACAGCTGCTTCTACCACAATGGCCCCGAAACGCGCCTCGGTCTAAGCCGCGCCACTACCGCCTGTCGAGGTGGTAGTGGCGCATGAAAGTGGATAGAGAGGACCAGATGGCCGCACGACAAATGTCAATCGGCAAAACGTGCAAGCGTTCCGCCCAAGACGCTGCCTGAGCCTGCGTGGAATGCGCATGAAGCCCCACGAGGATGGACTTGTTATGCAGGCTGTAAGCGGATTCGATGGTGTGCTTGATCCATTGCACAATCGTAGCCTTGGGCACTGCCAGGCCTTTACGCGGCCCAACAAATAATACAAACAGGTGATCTGACTTCCGAAAGGAAGCTGTGACCTTAAGGTAGCGACGTAGAACTCTCCGGACACTGACTGCTTGAAAATTGTCCGGAGATTCAGAGCCTTGTTCCTTCGGAAAGGAGGGTAAGGAAATGGTCTGATTCACATGAAAGGGCGAAAGCACCTTGGGTAAGAAGGAGGGCACGATACGAACTGACACCCCTTCAGAAGTGAATAAGGAAAAGGGCTCTTGACAGGAGAGTGCCTGTAGTTCCAACACACACCTGGCTGATTTGCTAGTAACTAAGACCATCTTTAAGGAAAATTCTCTGAGAATAGCATGCTGGGGAGGCTCAAAGGGAGTCTTCATAAGACTCCGGAGCATGAGAGAAAGGTCCCAAGGGGGAACAAGTGGACGGAGTGGAGGCCTTAGTGTGCAGACCCCACACAGGAAACAACTGATGTCTGCGTGAGATGCAAGCGAATGCCCCGCAATAGGGCCCCTGAGGACTGCTACTTGTACTAAGAGAGAGCTGCGAGCAAGCCCATTATCAAGCCGTACTGTAGAAACGCTAGGATTTCTGGAATCTGCACTCACCATGGAGAACACTGTTGATGAGGGCACCATGACTCAAACAAGCGCCATATGCGAGTGTAAGCCAACGATCTGGATGGGCAGCGTGCTTTAAGCAGAATCTGAACCACCTTAAGCGAATAGCCTTTATGGACTAGACGCTACTTCTTAAGAGCCAAGCCGTTCCATTGCACCATCCAGTGAAGCTCAGGAGATCTCTTTTAAAGGCCACGTGGACTCTTCTGAGGTGGACTCAGTCAGAGTGCGCTTTTGTGCCCTGTGTGCTGCCACTGCCACTGGCCTGGAGGAAGAAGTGCTCACTTTGAGGGAAGCTGATATGGATGCCCAAAGGCCTCAAGCTTGCCTGAAGAGGGACATAAATTGGGCCAAATCTTTATCCATGTTGCCTGCACTGGGCTGCTGTGGCTGCTGCAGGAGTAAAAGAGGAGGAAGAGGGGCATCCTCCGAGGGAGAGAACGGAGATAAGGCCCTGGCAGCTGAGGAGGGAGCTGATGCATCTTGACGTAAATTGAGGGATCCTGCAGGCTCTTCCTCATGTAGCAGTAAAGAGAAATTAGACTTACCTGCTAATTGTTCATTGAGGAAATCCAGTCCAGTCCCTCACCTGTGGGTAGTGCACCTCCTCTCGCAGCATGGAGACTGGGCATATCAGAATTGTGATACCACTGTACATATCCTGCTGGCACCTCCCACCAGCTCCCAGTGATCTAATGACAAAGCAGACTCAAAGGAGCAACAAATAAGTAGCAATAATATTAAATACAACATCTTAACTCTAAAACTGAACTAAATCCCCCTTAAATAAGAGGATAACTCTCCCTTTCCCGCTAGAAGGAAATAGGACAGAAGGGAGAGAGAAGAAAGAATACAGAGTATACATTGTCTGAGTACAGAAAGAAAATTTGCTGATTTTCTACTGCCTGGCTGCTGTTACCCCACACAAACACAAAGACTCTGCGGAGGCTGACAAACCCCGGGCGGGAATCGGGACTGGACTGAAGTTCCTCAAGGAATAACAATTAGCAGGTAAGTCTAATTTCTCTTTCCTTATCGTACCTCCAGTCTAGTCCCTCACCTCTGGAAATTACTGGGAGGGACCTGTCCACCCGGACCGTAAAACTGCAGACCCAAAACAGGCATCTCCAGCCGCTTGAACATCTAGGCGATAATATTTACTAAAAGTATTCAAGGAAGAACAAGTGGCTGCTCTGCAAATCTCAACCGGAGGAACCAAGCTATGTTCCGCCCACGAAGTCACTTGCACTTTAGTAGAATGAGCCCCAGCCCCATGGGCACCTGACGACCTTGCAAGATATAAGCTGATGCTATTGCTTCACGGACCCATCTGGACCCATCTGGAAATTGAAGCTTGCGTTCTCATCCGAAATATCCAATACTGGCAAGAAGACAGACTGATTCACATGAAATAGCAAAACTACCTTTGGCAAACAGGACGGAACGGGACACAGCACCACTTTTTCCCTAGAGAAAGTCAGAAACGGTTCCTGACAGGACAAGGCCTGCAACTCTGAGTTACATAAGAACATAAGATATGCCATACTGGGTCAGACCAAGGTCCATCAAGCCCAGTATCCTGTTTCCAACAGTGGCCAATCTAGGTCATACGTACTGTGATAAGGAAGCTTGTCACTGTTCAAAGAGAGAGAATACAAGAAGTGAATTAGCTCTGAATAGGCAGCCTGTGCTGGATGGTAAAAGCACTAAAACTGCTTCTTTCCCAAAAAGACTACCAGTCCCAGAGTGCAGTGTTGTACAGAAGGCCTCTAGGACTGTAGAAGCAGGGGAACGTGGGTTTAATCAAGGAAGAGATGATGTAATCCCTAATCACCAATCTACTAGGGCAGGGCACCTGGATTGTCCTTGGGTGGAGAAGCCCTCAGGACACTTTAAAGGTAAAAGATTTTTACCTTACAGAGAGCTGGGAGAGCTGGAAGAGCCTGGACAGCGAAGGCTACTACATGAGCCTGAACAATGAAGACAGCTATGTGAGCTTGGAGAGGCTGAATAGCGTGGACAACAGAGAGAGCAAGAGCCAGAGAGACTGATCCGGAGGAAAGGAAAGAACAACAGAGTGGCTAGGAGGTCCAAGAGAGGAGCCCAAGGCAGTACGTATGTGGAGGGAAGTTCCAGTGGCCACCAATCTTCATTGGACTGGAGGAAGCCAGAGGCTTGGAGATATACAGCCAGGAATTCCCTGACGGCACCTTTGAGAGAGACGGCTGCATTTGGAAGGGGCCCTAAGACCTGTGCAAGAAGGTATGAGAAAAGGGACCTGAGGACTGGTAGTTCTGACTGGAGAACTGGTCACAGGAGTTACACTTCTTATTGGCCAACATATCTAGAGAGAAAACCTAAAGGCGAAGTGATCTCAGGTATGAACTCTGAATTGTTCCCTAGCTTTAAACAAGGAGGACAGCAGGGAAATAATTACTGTTCTGATGAAAACCAGTTAGGGAGGTCCTCTGAGCTGTTGAGTGAGAATGATCAAATGATAATTCGGGAACAGGGAGAAATATCAGATTTAGAGGATCAATGCATGGATTGCTCTCTGTCTAAACTGTTGTTCTGAGTTATTGCACAGAAAAGGCTCAAACACCAAAAGGACCTGGTGTTTTTTTTTCATTAGCAAGCCCAGAAAGATTTCCTAGGCAGAGAAAAGATTTTGGGCAGGAACAGCGTGGAGAAATGAGCTAACAAGTTTGGGCTTGTTTGCACCTGGGTGAAATTGAAGGCACCAAGTGCACACGTGAAGCTAAGGAGAGTTTTCTTTTGTGTGTATAAAGGAAAGCTGTGTGTGGATAGAAGAGAAGTTTTTTTATCTTTTTGGTTGTGTTTTCTCCATGCTCTGCTAAGGAGTTAATTAGCAGCTGTGAAAGACTTTTTTCTGTGTTCCTCAAAAAGTCTTTGTTAATTGAGTTCATCATTTTCAGTTTACCTTATTTGCTTTGTCCTGGGAAAAGAATATCCTATTGCTGTTACCAAGCATACTTGTGTGGGAAATAACACCCCAAATGAATAAACTTCCATTTTGTTTACAACTACAAGAACTTAATTATTTTTGTGAATGGCTGGTGATGACTGAGTGAACTACAATACCCACAATTCTTTGCAAGTTGGGACCTTAACAAGATAGTGGGACATTCACCACCTGACGGCAGTACCTAGCAGTTTCCCCAAAAGACACAGGTTCCACAATGCTTGTACTGGGTCAAGCATTGATATCCTAGGTCCAGGCTTAATAATGGTTTATGGACCTTTCCTCCAGGAACTTCCCCAAACCATTTTTAAACCCGGCTGTTAGTGTAGCTGGGTTTCCTAAATCCCGAGGAAGGGGATTAGCAAACCTTCTGCCCGCTCCCCGGAATCCTCTAAAACTTTGACCTCGAGAGGAAAACCTTCCTCTTTGAAAGCCTCCCAAACGGGAGATACGAAAACGCCTGAAATCCTGAGGTTGACCCCGCGAAGGTAACGGAGTCCAGCCCTGCTTCGGCTTATCTTCTGGCAAGCGACCCCCTTTTGATTCCCCCAAATCTTTGATCGGCTTGTCAAGATCCTCTCCAAACAAGAACTTCCTCTTAAAAGGAACTTTGCTAAGACGAGACTTGGAGGAACTGTCCACTGTCCAATTTCTTAGCCAGAGATAGTGGCATGCTGCTACCAAGAAAGCCATGCTATTCACCAAACCTCTAATAAGACCATAGTGGACACTGGCTAAATAAGCTGAACCTAACTCTAGCCTTGTCACATCCGCTAACTGCTCCTGAGTTTGTTGTGCTGGCTGTTGCAAATGCTGTGACCAGCAAAGACATGCTCTCGCTACCCAAGCCCCACAAATAGACGCTTGTAGAGACAGAACATTAACCTCAAAAGCTTGCTTCAATAAGGTGTCCACCTTCCGATCCTGTGCATCCTTCAAAGCCGCTCTCGCTACCCAAGCCCCACAAATAGATACTTGTAGAGACAGAACATTAACCTCAAAAGCTTGCTTCAATAAGGTGTCCACCTTCCGATCCTGTGCATCCTTCAAAGCCGCTCTCGCTACCCAAGCCCCACAAATAGATACTTGTAGAGACAGAACATTAACCTCAAAAGCTTGCTTCAATAAGGTGTCCACCTTCCGATCCTGTGCATCCTTCAAAGCCGCTCTCGCTACCCAAGCCCCACAAATAGACGCTTGTAGAGACAGAGCATTAACCTCAAAAGCTTGCTTCAATAAGGTGTTCACCTTCCGATCCTGTGCGTCCTTCAAAGCCGCACTGCCTTCAACCAGAATGGTAGTCTTCTTCGTGACCACTGAAACTGCTGCATCTATACGCGGAGAACGAAACACCTCACGTTCCTAATCAGACAAGGGATAGAGACGATTCATAGACCTCATACCTCGCAATCCTACCTCCGGCAAATCTCATTCATCCTGAATCATCTGCTTAACCAAATGGTGAACTGGAAAATCAGCTTGTGACTTCCGTACAGCTTGAATGAGAGGATCCTCCAACCCCTCATCCTCCGCTGGTACCACAGATGAAAGGTTGAGAGCCTGAAGCGACTCTGTAATGAGCACTGTCAGCTCCTCTCTCCGAAAGACCCGGATAATCCTCGCCTGATCTTCAGGTTCTTGAATCTCACCTTCCTCTAGTTCCTCCATTCCAGCTTCTGGCTCCATATCGAAGTCCTCTCTTTCCGGCCAGTCCAACCCAAGAGGCTGATCCTCCACCAACCGAGCCCTCTTAACCGGTCTACCGGCACCACTTCCAAACCTTTCTATGGTCGTTTGGCCTCCTGCGGCCCCAAGTAGCGAAGCATCCGCAACAGCCCCCTGTTGCCGCAAACAGTAAGCCTGATGAAGCAGCAGCAGCACAAAATCCAGGGAACCCACCCCCCTGAGAACTGCTCCAGCCGCCATTGGAGTAGTGGAAGCACCGGGCAAAGCCAGGTTTGTAATAATAGGAGCGGATAGAGACGCTAGTAGAGACTCCACTTCTGCAGAAGCTGTAGGACCCTGCGCCACCAAAGGAGTCCCTCCTTTAGACTTATCCTGCCTGTCTTACTCCATAGTTAGCGCTTCAGATGCGCAGCCACGACCCCCCCCCCACCCGCATCCGAGAGTGAGCCCCGATGGGAACTACACACGAGGCACTGAAGACGCAGTCATTAGCGCTACGGAATCCGAGCCCTTTAAGAGCTCAAAACAGTGAAAATTAAAGAACCTCCTGCAAAATTAAACAAAATTTAACCAAAACTAACCAAAAAGCTAAATCGTTTATCCCAATAAAGCTGTCTGTGAGAGAAAAAACTAGTACTGTGATTAAAATTAAAAACGCATCTATTCCAATGTTACTACAACCAGATGTAAATCCCAGGGGGATGGAAGATGAAGTGATAAGTTATATGTAAAAATGTAAATATGTTAAGTAGAATCTCTTTTGTAAATTATGTAAATATGTTAAGGCCAATCTCGAGACCCTATTCTGTGTGCTGTGTTTTACCCCTGAACTATTGTATATATGCCCCAACTTTTCTGTCTTGATTTTTGACAAATCCCAAAGATGTAATCAAACCGCTTCTGATCGCTGGACGTAGCGGTATATAAGTGTTTACTAAATAAATAAATAAATAAAAAACATGGGGAAAACGACCTGTGAAGCTCCTCAGCACTGCTAACTGCCAAAACATGTTTTCCATGCGTTAGCAGGCATCAAAACATCCCCCGACAATAACAATAGCGATCGGAGCACTCACCTCCGCCTCCGGGACCTCTAGATCCTTCCCTGCACCTCGAATAAAGCAAAGGGAATCCTGCAAGCAGCACAGCTGTGAGATACTGACAGCCGGCAGCAGCAGCAGACAGAAAGAGGGGGAGGAGAGATGGAAAACAATCACTGCGACTCTCGTTCAGCTCAGCCGTCAGTTGCGGAAGAGGGAAGCAGGGAAAGGCAAGTGAGGCTATATGCCAGAGCCTATTCGTTGAAGCTTCTGGCACTTTCATGTCTCCAACATCTGTTGGCAGAGGGACGTAACCCACTTGTCTGGAGTGGTCTAGCAGGATAAATTGGAACAGGATCCCACAATTCCTTGCTAATGAAAACTGCTTCAGAATATGCCCAAGAGTCCCACTTCCCTTAAAATTGCAGCTCAGGGCAGGCCTGAGGTTTCTGCTGTCCTAGGCAGAAGCCCCGGCTGTGCCACATTACACCTGGCCGTGCTGCCCCCTCCCCTGTGCTCAGCCGTGCCACTGCCCCCCCCCCCCTCCTCCGCTGCTGCTGATTCTGGCAGCCAGGAGACTGCTCGGTGGCAGCAGCAGCAGGCTATGTGTTTTGGCACACATGGCCTGTTACCTCTGACTCCCTTCCAGAACAACTTTGTGGGGGTCAGAAGCATCAGGCCATGTGCACAGAAGCACACAGCCTACCACTACTGCCGAGACACTCCAGCCGTCTCAATCAGTGGCAGAGGAGCTGCGATACGGCTCAGCACAGGAGGGGAGGGAGCGCAATGCCATGTGTGCCAAAACACATGACCTGCTGCCAACAGAGGTCTGCCATCCTAGGCGGCGGTCTCATGGATGGTCCAGCCCTGCTGCTGCTGCTATAAATGGGGGCCTTCCTCCCTCCTGCTGCTTCCATTGAAAGTCTAGCTGCCTCCCTCCCTTTTCTTACTTCCAGTGGAGGCGGGAGGAGGGTCAGCCTGCTGTTCCTCCCGGCCTCCATCCATCCGACTAATGTCACCCTTCCTCGTTCTTCCTGCGGATCCCAATAGGGGGCGTCTCTCCATCTTTCCTCCAGCCTCTTCCAGTACGACCACCCTGTTGCCTCTCTCCAGCTACCAGCACTGTCTGGTTCACAGAAAACAAAACCCACAAACGGGTGGGAGGAAGCTTCAGCATCTTGAAACAGCACCGAGAGGTCAGAAATAGTAAGAGATACAAGGAAGAATATAAAAACCGATAAAGGATGAGAGACAGTAGATGTTGAAAGAAAATGAAGGGATGGGACAGAGATACATGGCAAAATGATGAGAGAGAAGGAATGAAAGACATAAAAAGAAAGATCTGAAAATTAAGTTAGACAATAGATAGTAAGGAAACATAAAAAGCACATTATTCACACAACAAAGCTTAGAAGCCAGGGCAGTGACTATAACACCTCACTCAGTTTGCCTGGCCCAGACGAGGCGTCTTTCCTGTAATAAATGTTTGCATCAATTCATCACTAGCTTTAATCCAACTTCACTACCTGCTTCATATAGCTCCTCATTTCTGCCAGTGTTGGGCTGGTTTCCTCTTTCCTCAGATCCCTGGGGCTTGGTCGTGAATCCATCTTGTTCAAATTGGATTAAAAGGTCAGGTTTGACAGTGGGGAAGCCTGTGGTGAGAAAAGATAGTTCAATATGTTTAGAAAAGTTACCCCGGAGCCTGTCCTATTGATGCAAGTGAGCTCAGAGTTGTGCCATTTTCATAGACACTGCCACCAGTGCAAAACGAAGAAAAGAAGGGTGCTGCTGTCCTGATCGTCATCAGAAATCCATTCTAGCAGTACCAGGATCATTTTAATACTGAGGTGGCCAACTCTATTCCTCAAGCATAAACACAATGACAATTTCTGCCATCAGGAACAAGTTTTGATACATTTCATTCAACTACCATAGATCAGAAATTCGATTTTGCCTGGTATGAGTAAGGGGAAATCTAACGCATAATGATTCGATGAGACAGGATTGGAGATGTCTTAAGCCCCAGACTATTAGTACTACAGAATTGCTAGGTTTGAAAGATATTGATTACCAGACAGACCAATCATTTCATTTACTTCACTTCCTAGATCAGTGCCCTTCATTCATATGCCTCCGAGCCAGTGGTGGTGCCCTTGGACTCCTAGGGGGACCCTCACTGTTGTGGTTAATTTTGTGTTTAGTTTGGGCTCTTGAGGGTCAGCAGAAAGATGGAAGTCAGAGATCTGTCTTGTGAGAAAGGAAGACTGAAAGAGTTTGCTGCAGGACTTGGTGAGATATGAATGCTGCAGGAAGAGCCCTGGATGTGAGCAGCTAGACCAAGGCCTGCTTCCGCTACTAGTATTACAAAAATGCTATAAACATTTTTATAAATAAATGTAACACGTCATTCAAAATGGTTTACAATTTGAAAAAAATAATGCATTTATTTAACAGGTTTTTTTTATTGCGTTACCATTTCAGTCAAAGCTGTTTACGTTATAACTTAAATTTGGTAATGTACATTAAACAGGGACGTTGATAACATGGAATGGTGGTAAAGAATACAAAAGGTATGGAGAGGCAGAAAAAACAAAATTCCCTTTTATTACCAATTAGATTTAAAATAATTCACTTAAGAGGTCATTCTAGAACACAAATTAGCCCTTTGGATGTGTGGGATCGATGTTTTTCTCATGAAAAGGTCTAGAACTGCATTCTGAAACCACGTGGCCCTGCACATAGATGACGTTAAAAAGGGTCTTTCTGAATGTATGCAGGAGGGGACGTAATGGGGGCGTGGTAAGCTGCGAGATGTATAAAGCACATTCAGGAAAGGCCCATGTACATCCTGAGAGAGGGACAAGATGCAGTTGTAAAGCAAGTAAGAAGTTGTGTCGCCACTGGCAGCAAATCTTTTGTAGCTGCTTTAGCAGCAAAGTTTGTTGAGAGTGGGTCTTAGCAGTGCAGATTGTTTGACTGGCGTTTTCTGAGAGCGTTGTGAAGTTTTTCAGAGACAGCATTAAGATATGTAGATAAGCTATGCTTTTTTTATGTCTTTCTGAACTTTACTTTATTACCTCTTCCTCAGGGCAGAGCTTTAGCTTTTAAATTTAGCTACTCAACCAGACATCATCAAGCATCCAGTGGCTTTTTTCATAATGCAGACGGAACAGACAACCTGATATCTATCTGACTGCCTCAACTTCCAGCCCCCAACCCTGCAAAGACTCACCGGACTCCCATCCAAGTAAACGCTACTGTCACCGAAGAACACATTGCCTCCAAATCGTGCTGCTTACCTGAGCTGAGAAAAGCCCTGCAGCGGGAAAATCTAGCTTCTTCTACCCACCGACTCTAGCCCTATCGACGGCTCCACTGACCTCTTTAAAAAAGCGGGGTCAGGGACCTATGTGTACACGCCACTAGCACTAGTCCATCTGGTGCTCAAACAACCCTTCAGCTTTATATCACATGCTGCATTCCCACCCTTCATTAGCCAAGGTACATTTTACCTGCTGATCTTATAAAACCGTCTCAACCACTGTTATCTCATTTATATATGCCTCAATGATCCCTCTCAATATCCCAGCATTAACTCAACATTGTGATCCAACTGTATTGATTTAAGCACCAACTTATATAACTGGATTTCACCGCTATTATTCCTTGATTTAAGTACCAAGTTATAAAACCAACTTCACCGCTGTTTAATTTATGCCTCAACGATTTCTAGCAAACATCTCAGACTAGACAACTGCTTTAAATGAATACTGTGTTTTAACTGTATCGCTTCAAGTACCAATCTTATTGCTGTGCTGTACTGACAGTCCGTTGTTATTTTTCCTCAGCTCCTTCTTGCCATACTCTCTGTCCTTACTACTCTCATTAGCAAAGCAACACCCGTCTCACCCACTCCAACATGGCCACCTCTCAGTCTTGGCTCCTAATCCTCGGCACGTACCTACTATTCTTACTCCTAATCTCAACCTTCCTAGCCAATGCTTTAGAAGTGAATCATAACTTTCATATCCCAATAATTCACTCCTATAGACCTCTGCCTATCTCTAAACAACTTCCTCACTTTTACATACACCATACCCCCCAGCAATGTAGATTAGCCAGAATTAACACCATCTCTACTGTAACACACACTCCTACACTGAAACCTAACCTCCCCCTCCCTCAATTGTGCCTTAATCAATGCCCGTTCATCCAAGACAAAGATCCCCTACTTACCGACCTAATATCTGATTACAACTTAGATAGATATCCTTTGTCTCAATGAAACATTGTTCCAGGGCACAGACTCAGTACTCATGAATCAACTATGTTCCCCTACCCATTCTATACATACCTGCAACCGTACCTTTAACAGATGTGGAGATGTTTGTATAATCTCTAAAAGAGATCTAAACTTAATCACCATTGAAACTGCATCTTCCATTGGTATGGATACCCTCAAAATCTCTAACAATGCACTCTCGCTGTGCCTAGTATACCGAGCACCACAATCATAGGCTCAAGACCTCTCTACAATCTTAGAATCAGCCTGTAATACCCAAACTTCCACTCATCCACTCATTTGCTCAGTAAAAGGCCTCATCCTTTCTAGACCCTATGGATGCACTACATTTCACTCGGATCCTAAATACTCCAACCCATTGCAAAGGTAATACCCTTGACCTTATCGTCATGCCTCAGTCCATCACACTCCACAGTCAACCCACACACTCCATTCTCCCAGTTCCCTGGTCTGATCATTCCCTGATCCTATTCGCTATTCCATCCAGACCCTAACACAACCTTCTACACAAACCCAGATGCCCCACAAATTCAAGCCATTTGATATTAACCGCGTCCTCAAACAAGTCACTTCACACTTGGACCTTCTCGATACTAATCATCCAAACCTTTCTTCCCAAATTGAAGGCTGGAGCAAAATTCTTGCCTCTGCAACCCAAGCTCCCCCAAAGCCATCCTATAACACTCACCGCAAACGAGCCCCCTGGTTTTCCAAATCATTACATGACCTTAGGACATTTGGAGCACAATTGTTCTAGAGAACCCTCTACCTACACCTCTTACTTCAAAAAACTCCAGGTCTACCGGGCTGAAACTCTAAAACGTAAAAGAGAATACAATGAGAACCTCATCATGTGCTCCTTAAATAAACCCACGAGAGTTATTTCCAATAGCTAAATCACCCAAACAACTATGCGGTCGAAGATAAAATATCCCCACAAACCATTGCTGATCACCTCTGCTCAAAATTCCCCTCAATACAACCTATAACAACTCAACACACTGACCAATCATCCCACAATATCACCTCTGTTGTAACATGGGAAACGTTTGATCTGCCATCCCTAGATAACATTACTACCACAATAAAAAAAACCTCAATGCCTCTGCATTAGACCCCTGTCCAGTTTCTTGGGTAAAAAGCACCAAGGAATCTCTTGGCCCATATATACGTGACATAATACAATCTTCCCTCTGCACTGGAATCCTGCCAATTCCCTTGAATAAGGCCTCTATTCGACCTATACTAAAAGGAACCAAACTTGACCCCACCTATCCCCACATCATATAAACCGATGTCAAGTATCTCCCTCCTGGCAAAGATAACTGAAAACAATGTCCAAACACAGCTTCAGAATTTCATTGATGATCATGCCCCTCTTGATCTTTTCCAGCACAGTTTTAAAAAGAACTATAGTGTCGAAACCCTTCTAACCTCCCTCCTAGATACAGTAATCCCATACATCCAAACTCCTACCCAAGGGTGTCTCCTAATCTTTCTAGATATATCCTCTGCATTTGACTTCCTTCCTCATAACCATCTTCTTGACAGACTCCATGACATAGGCCTCAGAGATACCACTCTCAACTGGTTCCATTAATACCAGGATCACAGAATTAAACAAGTAAGAATTGGTGATAAATCCTCCCTCCCATTCATTCAATCTTAAGGTGTTCCCCAGAGTTTTAGTCTGAGAGAATTTGAGAAGGAACTTGCTACGGAAGTGAGAACACAAAATAAAGACTTTTTCAAGTACATTTGTAGCAAAAGGCCTGTGAGAGAGTCAATTGGACCATTAGATGATAGAGGAGTAAAAGGGGCAGTAAAAGGAGACAAGGCTATAGCGGAGAGACTGAATGAATTCTTTGCTTCGGTCTTTACTGAGGAAGATGTAGGGATGTTGCCCAAGACTGAAGTGGTATTTAAAAGGTGGTACTGCAGAGGAATTGAGAGAAATATCGCTACACCGGGAAGATGTATTACAACTATTTGATAAACTGAATAGTAGCAAATCACCTGGACCGGATGGTATACATCCAAGAGTGTTGAAAGAACTGAAATATGAGATTGCAGACCTGCTATTAGTAATCTGTGAATTTTCATTAAAATCATCTGTAATACCTGAAGTTTGGAGGATCGCCAATGTAACGCCAATTTTTAAAATTTTCCAGGGGTGATCCGGGAAATTACAGACCGGTGAGCCTGACGTCAGTACCGGGGAAAATGGTAGAAACCATCATAAAGAACAAAATTACACAGCATATAGATAGTCATGGCCTAATGGGAGACAGCCAACATGGCTTTAGACAAGGAAGATCTTATCTTACTAATCTGATATGTTTTTTTTGAAGGTGTGAATAAACAAGTAGACAAAGGTGAGTCTGATATAGTGTATCTGGACTTTCAGAAACCCTTTGACAAGGTACCTCATCAGAGACTTTTGGCAAAACTAAAAAGACATGGGATAGGAGGAAGTATACTATTGTGGATTGGGAAATGGTTAAAAGATAGAAAGCAGAGGGTAGGGTTCAATGGCCAATTTTCCCAATGGAAAAAGGTGAATAGTGGAGTACCCCAGGGATCTGTACTGGGTCCGCTACTTTTTGACATTCATAAATGACCTGGAAAAGGGAATAACTAGTGAGGTTATCAAATTTGCAGATGACACAAAACTGTTTAAAGTTGTTAAAACCCAAAAGGACTGTGGAAAACTGCAGGAGGATCTGGATAAATTGGAAGATTGGGCATCCAAATGGCAGATGAAATTTAATGTGGACAAGTGCAAAGTTATGCACCTA
Source organism: Ichthyophis bannanicus (assembly GCA_033557465.1). Classification (NCBI taxonomy): domain Eukaryota; kingdom Metazoa; phylum Chordata; class Amphibia; order Gymnophiona; family Ichthyophiidae; genus Ichthyophis; species Ichthyophis bannanicus. The sequence continues at coordinate 8,479,908 of CM066033.1, read as the reverse complement.
GGAAAGAACAACCCACACTATGGTTACACGATGCAAGGTTCCACATTGGGAACCACCACCCAGGAAAAAGGTTTAGGAGTCATCGTGCATAACATGTTAAAACCCTCCGCCCACTGTACAGTGGCGGCCAAGAAAGCAAATAGAATGCTAGGTATCATAAGAAAAGGAATGGAAAATAAAACAAAGTATATTATAATGCCTCTGTATCGTTCCATGGTATGACCGCACCTTGAATATTGTGTGCAATTCTGGTCGCCGTATCTTAAAAAGGATATAGCGTTATTAGAAAAGGTACAGAGAAGAGCCACCAAAATGGTAAAGGGGATGGAAGGCTAATGCTATGAAGAGAGGCTACAAAGGTTAGGGCTCTTTAACCTGGAAAAGAGACGGCTGAGGGGAGATATGATAGAGGTCTATAAATTAATGAATGGAGTGGAACAGGTAAACGTAGATCGATTGTTTACGCATTCAGAATATAGAAAGACTAGGGGACATGCAACGAAGCTACAGGGTAAACTATTTAAGACTAATAAGAGAAAACATTTTTCCACTCAACGTGTAATCAAACTCTGGAATATGTTACCAGGATGTAGTAAGAGCTGTTAGTGTAGCTGGGTTTAAAAAAGGTTTGGACAAGTTCCTGGAGGAAAGGTCCATAAACCATTATTAAAAAGGGACCCAGGATATCAATGCTTGACCCAGTAGAAGCATTGTGGATCCTGTGTCTTTTGGGGATACTGCTAGGTACATATGACCTAGACTGGCCACTGTTGGAAGCAGGATACTGGGCTTGATGGACCTTGGTCTGACCCAGTATGGCATATCTTATGTTCTTAGTCTTTCCGCCCTCCTCTTCAACATCTTTTTCCAACCCATATGTAAAATCTTCCAAGAATACAAAATCCAATATCAACTCTATGCACAAAATATCATGTTTTTCACTCCATTTAACACAATAAAACCAAACTTCGCTAATATTATTATTATTCAAGGAAATCAGAAACTGGCTCCAGCAACATAATCTGTTCATTAACCTAAAGAAGACAGAAGCCCTCCATCTATTCACTGATCCATCCTATACTCCCCCTAAATCAATTGTCCTCAAGAATTACCCTATTTCTGTTAAAACAGAAGTTAAATATCTCGTCATTATAATTGATCAGAACCTCACCTTCCAGGAATAAATAAATAGAACAACCCGCTCCATATACTCCAAAATTAGAACCCTTAGAAACCTCCGCCCACTTTTAAACCCAGATTCCATCTGGACTGTTTGCCAAGCCCTAACTACCCCTACCCTTGATTAATGCAACTTTATATATCGCAGCCTTCCAAAACAGAGCACCTATCCACTCCAATTGGCCCAAAACACAATTTTGCATCTAATCTTCAAGACTTCCAGAAGATCCCACATCACCCCTATACTCCGACACCTACACTGGCTCCCCATCCTGTCTAGGATAAAATTTAAATCTCTTACCCTAACCCACAAAATCATCACCTTGAATCGGCCCCCTGCCTCTGCCCCCTCCTCTCCAAGCCTACTAGCTCCAGATCTCGTAGGACAAACTCTGCTAACCTACTTCACATCTCTTCACAAAATTATGGAGCAAACAACCTACTTGTAATCGGGTTTTCTCCCTCTTTGCCCCCTCAGAATTGAATGCCTTGTCCCCTGATCTATGAGGTTGCTCCGACCACACAGAGTTACGAAAAAACGAATAACATTCCTTTTCCAAGAATATTCTGGCTCCATCCCCCATGACAACCCAGATCCAATGTAACTTGCTAAACTCTCCCACTTAATCCACTTCTATAAATGCTCCTCCTTATGCACACCTGCCCCCCTCCTTTTTACTCCCTTACCCTCCCCCCTTATTCTTTCAAAATGTACATAGATGCCTTTCTGGCAATATACCGTTACTTGTTACCTATAGATAAGTTTTCTACTACAAATTATTGTTCTATGTACAACAGTTATAACTACACTGTTTATTTATTTTATTTATTTACATTCTCTTATATACCACGCTATTCTGCATCAGTGCGGTTTACATTGAACAAACTGAAATTACATTGAACAGGGCATTATAACTTGGAGATAACTATTTTACAGGGAACATGGGCTATGGAGGGTTAAGTGGCTTGCCCAAGACCACAAGGATCACCTGTGGGACTAGAAACCCCAGACCTTCCAGCCCAAGGTTGCTGTTCTCTAGTGGGATTTGAAACCCCGACCTTCCGGCCTGACGTACCTTGCCCCATCCACTAGGCCACTCCTCCACTCCACTGTTGTGTTGAGTTCTATGTAAACTGCCTTGAATTGTAGAAAGGCGGTATATAAAAACTTTAAATAAATAGTATTTGATTTATTTTTCTGTTTGCAGGGTTAAGCCCCAATCTCAAGGTGTTCTTTCCTTTAAAAATGAGCTAGCACTGCTGTGTAATTGGATTACTCTTAGTATTGTAAACGGGGGTGCTTGTTGTGAAAGTTCCACCATCTTGGCTAGGCTATGAATTAACTTGACTTGCAAAGGATTGTGGGTGTTGTAGTTCATTCACACAAAACCAGCCGTTCAACAATAATAAAGAATTGTAGTTGCTTGAGAGTAAAGCAGAAAATAGAGTTTATTTATGGGGTATTATTCCCTCACACAGATATGCTTGGTAACATTAACAGGATAACTTCTCCAGGTGTTTTATTCCAGAAACAAAACAAAATAAGGCAACTGATTCTTATGGAACAAATTAGTAAAGACCTTGGATGGAACAGGAAAGGTCTTTCTTCTAGCCCTTGTTAATTAACTTTCTTAGCAGTGCTTAAATGAAAGATAAAACAAAATGAAAATTCTCTTTATAGAAAAAAAAACAGCTCTCTTCCTTTCACACAGAGAAGAAGCTTTTTCAAAGTCCCACATGTGCACTTGTGCCTTGCCTTAAACACAGGTGCTTAATTAACTGCAAACAGTAGCTGGGCCACTCTCCACATGACTCTACTTTCCCTAAAGCTTTCTCTCTAAGAAACGTTTCTGGGAAGCAAAAAAAACCACAGTACAGTTCCTTTTGGTGTTTGATCCTTATCTGAGGATTACTTTAGAACAGCAGCTTAGAAAAAGAGCAATCCATACATTCCTCTTGCCCATCTGATATTTCCCCTTGCTCTTGAAATATCATGGGATCACTTTCATACACTGGCCCAGAGGATTTCTCTAATTGTGTCTGATGATCTTAAAGTAGCTAAACAGGTGGAAAAGGCGACGGCAAAAGCTAGAAGGATGCTTGGGTGCATATGGAGAGGAATGGCTAGCAGAAAAAAGGAGGTGATAATGCCTCTGTATAAGTCTTTGGTGCGACCTCATTTGGAGTATGGGGTGCAATTCTGGAGACCGCACCTTCAAAAGGATGTGAACAGGATGGAGTCGGTGCAGAGGGTTGCTACCAAAATGATTAATGGGCTTCATTATAAAGCATATGAGGACAGACTTAAGGATCTTAATATGTACACCTTAGAGGAAAGGCGGGATAGAGGTGATATGATTGAGATGTTTAAATACCTCCGTGGCATAAATGTTCAGGGAGAGAGCCTCTTTCAATTGAAAGCAAGTTCTGCTACGAGGGGACATGGGATGAGGGTGAAGGGAGATAGATTCAGGAGTGATATGCGGAAATATTTCTTTACGGAAAGAGTAGTGGATCCGTGGAATAGTCTCCCAGTGGAGGTGGTAGAGATGAGGACAGTAACTGAATTCAAGAAAGCATGGGACCAACACAGAGGATCTCTAAAGGCAAAAAGTGGACTGTTGTAGTTGTTATGGAAGGACAGACTAGATAGGCCATGTGGTCTTTTTCTGTCGTCATATTTCTATGTTTCTATGTTTCTAATTGATCTCTACCAGGATAGAAACTATTTCCCTGCTGTCTTCCTTGTGCAAAGCTAGGGAACAGATCAGAGTTCATACCTGAGATCACGTTGTCATTAGGCTTCCTCTCTGGGTATTTTGGCCAGTAGGTAGCAAAGCTTCTGTGCCCAGCTCTCCAGTCAGAATCACCGGACTTCAGGTCCCTTTTTCCATACCTCCTTAAATAGGTATTAGAGCTCCTTCTTTCTATAGATGCAACCATCTCCTTTACAGGTGTTGTCCGAGGATTCCTGGCTGTATATCTCCAAGCCTCTGGCTTCTCCCAGTCCAATGAAGAATGTTTGTTTGCCCCAGGAATTTCTCCCAACATACGTACTGCCTTGAGCTCCTCTCTTAGACCTCCTGGACGTCTTGCTGTTATTCCTTCTGTCCACAATCCTCTGCTCTCTCCGTTGCTGTCCTCGCTGCTGCCGTTGCTGCTCCACGATCACTTCTTTCTGCTCTGATGAATTTCTTCTAGTTTTAAAGTGCCTAGATGGCCACTCCACCCTAGCACACTCCAGGTGTTCTGAATTAAGCCCTGCCCTAGGAGATGTGTGATTAGGGATTACATCATTGCTTCTCTGATTAGGCACACGTTTCCCTACTTCATCTCTCCTAGAGGCTTTCTGTAAACCAGTGCATTCTCGGTCTGGTAGTCTTTTAGGTAAACAAGCTGTTTTAGTGCTTTTACCAGCCAGCACAGGTTGCTTATTCAGAGCCAATTCACCTCTTGTATTTCTCCCTGAACTATGATAAGCTTCCTTATCACATACCCCCCTGTTTAAGTTATTACGGACTGGTGTAAACTGTGAAACCTCTTCTTTACAGTCTGTAATACATGAAAGGGCATCCACGTTTTTGTGTAATTTTCCAGCATGATGTTCCACTTGAAAATCAAACGCCTGTAAGGCCATGTACCAGCTTGTCAACCTGGCATTGTGGTTCTTCATCTGTTGCCACCACTTTAGTGGGGCATGGTCTGTAACCAGTAGGAACTTCCTCCCTGTGAGATAAAACCTTAAGGCCTCCACTGACCACTTTATGGTTAAGCATTCCTTCTCTACTGTGGAATAATTCTGTTCAGCCGGTGACAATTTCCTGCTCAGGTACATCACAGGATGCTCCTCCCCTTCATGACATTGGGATAACACGGCTCCCAGCCCTACATCCAAGGCATCTGTCTGAACTAAGAAAGGATTTCTGAAATCCACCCCTTTCAGTACTGGTCCTGTACACAAGTTCCCTTTCAGCACTGAAGATGCTTTTTCAGCTTCGGGAGTCCATTTCAGCTGATTTGGGCAATTCTTCCGCAGCATATCAGTAAATACTGCACTTTCCTCTGCAAACTGTGGTATAAATCTGCGGTAGTAACCGATAAGCCCTAAGAAACTCCTCAGCTGTTTCTTCGTGGTTGGGGGAGGAAAATTCTTGATACCATCCACCTTGCTCATTAGGGGTTTAATTTTCCCTCTTCCCACCAGGTGGCCTAGGTATTTTACCTCTCTCTTAGCAAAGGCACACTTCTTTGGATTCAAAGTGATTCCCGCTTGCTTCATGGAGCATAAGACCGCTCTGATTCTCTTTAGATGTTCCGCCCACGTATTGCTATGGATTATGACATCAACCATATAGGCAAAGGCATAATTTTGATGGGGTCGAAGTACCTGGCCCACTAACCTTTGGCAGGTAGCTGCCGCTCCATGCAGTCCAAAAGGCATCCTTTTGAATTGAAAAAGGCCAACGGGGGTGCTAAAAGCAGTCTTCGGCTTCAACTCCCTGGTTAGAGGGATTTGCCAATAGCCTTTTGTCATATCAAGAGTGGTTAAATACTGGGCTTGTCCAAGCTGGTCCAATAGATCTTCAATTCTTGGCATTGGATATGCATCAAAAACTGATATTGCATTTACCTGCCGGAAATCAATACAGAATCTTTGGCACCAAGACTATGGGGCTATTCCAGGGACTCTTGGACTCCTCTATTACTCCCATGTCCAACATTTCCTGGACTTGTGCCACTACTTCCTGTCTCTTTGCTTCAGGCAAGCGGTATGGCCTTTGTCTAATTAACTTCCCAGGTGGAGTTATAATTTCATGTGCAACCAAATGTGTCTCTCCAGGTATAGGAATCAAAACATCTGGGAATTCTTTTAGTAATTTCCTTAGTTCTTCTTGCTGTACTACTGACAGGTCCTCACCTATTTGGGGTTCTGAGTTCTCCTTACACTCAGACACTTGGGGTCCCAAATCCTCCTCTTCATGCACCTCCCTTCCACGCTCACAGGTGGCAGCTAGGCTCTTAACCCCTTGTCTTCAGCTGAACCAAAGCCCTTGGTTCCACGCTCAGAATTGGACAAAGTTGTGACTTCCTCCACAGGTGGAAAACCCAGTCTCTCACATATCAATTGAGTGATTCGATCTCCCGTCCTTACATGGTAATCCTTCTGCCCAAAATTAAATAACAGAACTTCAACACTGCTCCTGTAATTGGGATCAATCACTCCAGCTCCCACATCAATGAAATACTTCAGGGCTAATCCTGATCTTGGGGCTATTCGCCCATAGCACCAAATGGGTATTTCAACTTGGAGTCCAGTGTCAACCAGGGCTTTCCCTTGGCCAGGTATAGTCACATTTTCCACACTGCAAAGGTCAAACCCAGCAGCTTGAGGGGTTGCCCGCTTAGGAGCTTGGGCCTTCTCTGTGACCCTACAGTATTTCAAGGTGAAAATCTGCTTCTTGGTAGTTTTGTCTTCTGGAAGTTTAACCATTTTTTAACTGGGGTCTGAGGACTTCCAAACAAAAGCCCGGGAGCTACTACTATCATTCCATCTCCCTCCTTTTGCCCTAGTCCTTTCACCAACCCTTGCTTAAATTTTGGCCAGTCTCTTCCTAGAACTAAATCAAATGGAAGCCTAGGAACCACTGCTAAAGGAATTTCCTCTTGTACCCCCAAGCCCTTAATCATTAGCTTGTACGTGGGATATGATGAAGCAGCACCATGAATGCATCTAATATAAACCTTGCTTTCAGGGGTTCTAGGCTCAAATCCTTCTTGGGCCTCTATCCGCTTCCAAAGCTTTTTAGACAGCATACTCTGGTCTGCCCCAGAGTCTAACAGAGCATTCGTGGTAATTCCCTGCACATCAACCACCAAAAGGAACCCTTCTTTAGGCTGTTTTAAATCAACACCTATCAAACTAGTGTGAATCTGGCATCCCTTTTCCAAATGTCCACATTTTCCACATTTGTAACATCTCTTCTTACTCCACTTTATAATCTGGGTAGGTACAGTACTATTCTCAGAAACAACATTTTTAACCATTTTCTTTTCTGATACAGCACAGCTTGCCCCAGCACCAACCTTCAGAGGGTCACCCATGCTATGGCAAGCCTGCGTGGCTTCCAAGAACCGCTCTGCTAACTTGGTTGCCTCTCCCAGGTTCTGGCAATTTTGCTGTATAAGGAAAGTGTGCAAGTCTTTTGGCACAGCAGACATGAATTGTTCAAGCATAATAATGTCCAATAACATTTCCATATTCTTTCCCTCAGGCTCCAACCATTTTATAGCCAATCCTCTGATTCTTTGACTCAGAACCCTGGGTGTTTCACCCACTCTTAATGCAGTAGCTCTAAACATTCGCCTATATTCTGAAACAGACAACCCTAGGCGATCTCTTATAGCAGATTTAACATCTCTATAATTTAAAGCTTGAGCTGCTGCCATTGCTCTATAGGCTACAGTTCCAATTGATCGTTCAATTTCAAATTCAATGCAAGTTAGAAGAATACTTTAAAGCACTTCAAGAGGTCTCAAAATCAGTTTCCATTCTTTTTATGCTCATTTTCCATCTTCTTTATATTAAAAAAAGTTATCTCCACCGACCCCAGTGCTCAGGAAATCAATATTGTTAAAAAATAACATCTTTATTAGAGGACTTTCTTTAAAATCTTCACCCCTGTGTTCATTCTAAACGAGCGGATCTCGACGCTCTCATGGGGCGCCTTTGCGGCGTTTCAACAACTAGTCTTTCTTCAGGAGATCCTTACCCTTACGACTGATGCTGCCCACGTCCAACCATTTTCACATTGTATGAAGTTGTTGTATTAATGTTAGTTATTGTAGTTTTGAGAGTAGTTTTTGATATTAAGTTGAAGTTGGTCCAGTTATCAACTGTAGTTTGCTTTAATTGTGTTTTAATTTGTGGTTGAGTAATATTTGATGGTGTTATTTGTAGGTTTGTTTTGTTGCTATAGTATTGAGCTAATTCTTGTGGGGAGATATCTATTGATATTTCATCATTATTTAGAGTTTTGTTGTTAATTTCTGTACTATACAGAATAGTTCTCTTGGTCGATTAGTGGCTCTTGATATTATATTAGAATAATAATTTTGCTTGGAGTTGTTTATTGTTTGTTTATAAATTTGTAGTGTTTTAGTGTAATTCTCATGATTTATTAATGATTTTGATTGTCTCCATTTCCTTTCCTCTTTTCTTAGTTGTCTTTTTAATGTTTTGATAGATGTATTAAACCATGGAGTATGTCTTTTTTCAATTTTATTGTTTATATTTTGGTTTGATTGATTTGGGTTATTTTCTGCTGCTTTGGAGATTATATTGTTCCAGTTTTTGATAGATTCTTCGAGATTTGTGGGTGTTTGTGTAAGGTGTGGTATTATTTGATCTAAAAATTCCTCTTCATTGAATTTTCTGAATCTTTTAGTTTGAGGAGGTTGTGGTTTTTTAGTATGATTGTTGTATGTGAAGGTTATATTGAATTTTAAAAGATAGTGGTCAGACCAGGGGACTGGAATGTTTGAGAGGGATTCAGAGTTATATAGGTTGTATATAGAGTTTGGTAGGAAGACCATATCAAGTGTTTTTCCTTTATTGTGTGTTTGTTCAGTTATTATTTGGTGAAAATCCAAATTATTTATCATTTCTAAGAAGTGATTAGAATGATTATTGGGTGTTGATGGAAGGTTAAAGTCTCCCATAAGTATTACAGGATTTGTGTCTGTGGATGATGCTAGTAATTCAATTAAGTTGTAAATTTTATCTATGTAGTATTCTGGTGGTCGATATATTAGTGATATATTTATGTTTTTAATTTTTATGGTGAGTATGTCAACATTGTCTATATTATTAGATGATATTAATTTTGCATTGAGGTTTTTCTTTAATATTATAAGTACTCCTCCTCCTTTTTTTTGTATTCTGTGAGTATGGAAGATCTCATATTCAGGTGTCTTTAGTTGGTTTAAGAATACTGAATCAGTATCTTTGAGCCAGGTCTCTGTTATACAAAGGATATCTGGTTTATCATCTTTGATAATGTCTATAAAAATTGGTAGTTTGTTTTTCATAGATCTTGCATTAATGAGTTGGCAGGTAAGATTTGTGTAGTTTTGTATATGAGGTGGGTGTGGTGTGTTGCATATTTTTGTTGTTGTTGTTATATATAAGTCTAGATTGTCTGGATCTAAGGTTGGTTCCTATTTTGAATGGGTTTGTTAGATTATCAAGTTTTGATATGCTTTGTATTATGGGGATTGGTCTATTATTCTTATTATCTATGGATTTTATTAGATTTATCAGTGTCAGGATTGTGATACTAATAAGTATAGTTTTGATGGGAGAAAGGAATTGTTTATGCATTGTTTGTTTTGTATTTAGTTTTACTTTTATGTTTTAATTAGTAGAGTTCCAATAAAACAGAATAGTGTTATTAATTAATATTAGTGATATTACCTGTAATAATGATATTAGTGATGATACTAGAGTTTCAGTGATAGTAGTATTACTAAGGCTTATATTGAGATAGAGTAACTTAACATTAATACCATTGTTTCAGTGATAGTAGTATAATTGCAGCTTACAGGGTGAAAGAGAAACTATTCAGTGATAGCAGTATAATTGTAATTTATGAAAAATGACAAACTAAAACTATAACTGTAGCATTAAAACCAGGGTTTCAATGATAGCTGTATAAATGGAGATTATAGATTGAAAGAGAAGCTATAACATTAACATCAGTGGTTAATACCAGTGACAAAACTTGATAAAGATGCTAGTGATAATATCAGTGTTTCAGTGATATCTGAGGCTTACATGGAGAATGAATAACTATAGCAAAAATATATTGTTTCAGTGATAGCAGAATAACTGCAGCTTATAGGGAGAATAAGAAACTATAACATTAAATACTGGTGTTTCAATTATAAGAGGATAATTGAAGATTTACAGGGTGGAAGAGCAGCTATAAAGTTAATATCTGTGGTTCAATGATAGTAGGATAATTACAGCTTATAGTGTGAAGGAGAAGCTATAATAAACAGCAGTGTTACAGTGATAGCAGGATAACCTCAGCATAACAGTTGAATGAGAGGTTATAACATTGACACCAGTTATGATATTAGTTACTTGCAGTTTCGATATTATTGATTTAAACAGAGTTGGTTGACATAACTTTATGAAATGTAGTCTCCATCAAAGTGCTCCGTCTAAGGGCCACGCCAAAGGGCCCTTTGGCGTGGTCCTTAGGCGCGGGCCCGACAGGCGCGGGCCTGCTTGTTGGCAGTTGTTATTTAAATGCCTGGTGCACCTCCCCCCTCACAGCCCCGATCAGGCTCGATTCAGCAGAGTGAGGTGGAATCTGTCTCAGGGCTTAGCTGATGGTTTGCTATGTTCCCCGGTTGCTGGCAGTTGTTATTTAAATGCCTGGTGCACCTCCCCCCTCACAGCCCCGATCAGGCTCGATTCAGCAGAGTGAGGTGGAATCTGTCTCAGGGCTTAGCTGATGGTTTGCTATGTTCCCCGGTTGCTGGCAGTTGTTATTTAAATGCCTGGTGCACCTCCCCCCTCACAGCCCCGATCAGGCTCGCATCAGCAGAGTGAGGTGGAATCTGTCTCAGGGCTTAGCTGATGGTTTGCTATGTTCCCCGGTTGCTGGCAGTTGTTATTTAAATGCCTGGTGCACCTCCCCCCTCACAGCCCCGATCAGGCTCGATTCAGCAGAGTGAGGTGGAATCTGTCTCAGGGCTTAGCTGATGGTTTGCTATGTTCCCCGGTTGCTGGCAGTTGTTATTTAAATGCCTATGTTTGGATATGTAGCTGTACAGACCCATTTCAGGATTTTTTGGCCCAGTCTTAGCATTGCAAATACGGTTTTCAGCGATGACCACTGTAAGAATAACCAACATCTCATTTTCCACTGGCTTTTACAATAGTTTTGGTGCGCTTAGATAACCTTGTAGTGTTCTGGGCATGCAACAGACTAGTATATATGGTCTGATTTGCAAGAACGTATCTGTTTCATTAGTATTAATGTTACGTTTGCATGAGCACAACACTGTCAGTGTGAGAATCAGCTTCGGAGATGTACGTTTTGCCAGCGGAGGCGTGCCACATAGAGATGGGAAGCATCTTTTCAAAATAGGGTGAGCACGGGGACGTCCAGGCCGTTTCTGTGTATACCTGTGTCTCATTATAACAGCGAGGGCCTGCATTTCCCGAGGCGGGCTGTTCATGCATCTCCCTGATTCTGGAACTGCGGCCGTGTCTATATCCGCTATTTCGGAATCAGGTTTATAACATGCCCATTTTCAATTTAGATGTTTCTGCCAGCCAGACGTGGATGTTATAGAATTGCGCTCATACCAGAACAGAAACACAAACAAGCAGAAGGTCCAATGCCCCCTGGTACTCAAGCGATATCAGGGATGCAAAGCGCAATCTCCGAAGACTGGGGAGAAAATGGAGGCGGAACAAGACGCATAACTCCCTGATTCAATACAGAGCAATTAAGGAGAACAATTCACCTAGCAAATGTTAGAAGAATTCCTCAATTGTAATTGTAGAGTTTTGAGCTTCTAAAACCATGGGGGGAGGGGGTATCCCTTGAGCATTCTCAGACATCTGGCCAGCGTCTTGATTGTGTTTAATGGATAACTGACCCTATACTATGTGTATGTCACCTGATGGAACTGGATGTCTTTGCAACAGGATACAGAGGGTACCTTTCTCAGCCAGAGGAGAGGAACACAGGGATCTCTTCCATGGAGCTGTGGTTTCTAGTCCCACAGGTGCTCCTTGTGGTCTTGGTCAAGCCACTTAACCCTCCATTGCCCATGTTCCCTGTAAGTATTAGTGTATGTGTCTTATATCCCCTCGTGTTAAATGTATCCCCCAATAATGTTGTGACCACTTTGACTGAAGGATAAGGTGGTATACAAAACTGTCTAAATAAATAAATGGAGCGGACGCATTGCCTGGAAAATCTCTCGATTGAGAAGTCTCTCTTGTCTGGCTGACTCAGGGATCCATTTGGTCGAAGTGTGACATGAGATGAAGTTCAGAACTCTATCGGTGATGTATTATTCTCCTGTAATTACTTGCTTTCTAGTTATCTTTTCTAACTAATCATAGGTAAATAAGTGAATTACTTGCCTTTCTAAATAAGTTATAAGTAAATAAGTTAAATAAGTGAATTTCAAGTTATCCTTGCTTTGTTTATAAATAAACTCCTTGTCTTTATTACTAGGTGTGCTAGCCTTTATTGAAGCAAAGCACCACGGTGCTTCGCAAAGAAGGGATTTTGGTCCACCCGTACCTCGACAACTGGCTGATCCGGGCGAAGTCCAAGGCGGAGAGTCAGAAGGCGACAACCAGATGGTTGGGCTCCTAGGGGAGCTAGGGTGGGTTATCAATCTGGCAAAGAGTAGGTTGGTTCCCGCTCAGGAAATCGAATATCTTGGGGCAAGGTTCAACACCGGCAGGGGCAGGATGTTCTTGCCGGTTCAGAGAACAAGGGATCTGAGGCACCTGGTGCAGCAGTTTCTTGCCTTGCCGGCGCCTTCGGCCTGGCATTTACAGGTTTTGGGGACCATAGCGGCAATGATCGAGTTGGTGCTGTGGGCCAGAGCTCACATGCGGCCGCTTCAGCGGGCTCTGCTCCGTCGATGGTCCCATCAGCATCAACCCTTGTCTGTGGAGCTCCCCTGCCCCTCAGCAGCCAAAGGGTCTTTGCAGTGGTGGCCCTGCCCAGGGAATTTGGAGCGCGGAATGCCCCTCGAGCCTCCGCAGTGGCTGCAGTTGATGACGGACGCCAGTCTGACTGGTTGGGGGGCTCACTGTGAAGGACGTTTCGCTCAGGGCCTCTGGAATGCGATGGAAGCCCAGTGGTCCATCAATAGATTGGAGCTGTGGGTGGTAGCTTTAGCTCTCAAAGCATTCAAACATTGGGTCTGCCAGAGGGCAGTCCGGGTGCTGTCCGACAATGTGAGCACAGTGGCCTATATCAATCGGCACGGTGGCACGAGCAGTCCCCTATTGGAGGAGGAAGCGGAGAGCCTGTTGCAGTGGGCCGAAGCCCATCTAACGTCCTTGTTGGCGCAACATGTGACTGGGGTAGAAAACGTCACGGCAGACTATCTGAGCAGGTACAAAGTAGATCACGGCGAGTGGGAGCTTTGTCAGGAAGTGTACAAACAGGTGTTAGACCATTGGGGGGATCCGGTCATGGACCTCATGACTTGGTGGGAGTCGGCCAAGGTGAGCCGGCTCTTCAGCCGGAAGAAAGGAAAGGATGTCAGAGGGCCTGGATACTCTGATTCAGAAATGGCCCATGGAGAGCTCCTGTATGTGTTTCCGCGTTGGGCTCTCATAGGAAGGGTCCTGCAGCGAGTAGAGGCACACCAAGGGTTCGTGATTCTCATAGCCCAGACTGGCCGAGGCGGTCGTGGTATACCGACCTCGTAAGGTTGCTGGCCGATTGTCCCTGGCATCTCCCGTGTAGAGACGATCTCCTGGCTCAGGGGCCTGTGCGGATGCCTCAGGTGGATCGATTCTCGCTTACGGCCTGGCTATTGAAAGGGCAAGGCGCCGTAAGCGAGGATATTCGGGAGCGCTGATCACGATCTTGTTGAGTGCTCGCAAGTGCTCAATCTGCCTCTTATGTGAAGATTGGTGCATTTTTGAGGGCTGGTGTTCAGTCCAAATAAGAACCCCCTCACGGTCTCGGTGCCGGAGGTTTTGGAGATTTTACAGGCAGGTTTCGAGAAGGACCTTTCGAGTGCAGTTGGTGCTATTTCCTGTTACAGGGGCAAAGTTCATGGGAAGGCGTTAGGAAAGCATGCAGACATAGGTAGGTTCCTGTGGGCGGTTGTGGCGCCTGCGGCCTCAAAGGTCATTGGTCCCTCCTTGGGATCTCAGTTGGTGTTGAATGCTTTAGCTGGGGAACCTTATGAGCCAGTGGGGAAGGCTTTCTTGAAAGACTTGACTCTCAAGACAGTTTTTCTGGTGGCTATCTGTTCTGTTAGGCATATTCAGAGCTTCAGGCTCTTTTATGTCATCCGTCTTTCATTTCTTTTTTTAAGGTGCGTTCTTGCGAACGGTACCTTCCTCTTGCCCAAGGTGATTTTGCCCTTCATGTGAATCAGTCCTTCCGTTTTCTCTCCCTTCCTTTTCAAAAAGGGGGGCTGGAGGCGGACAATGCGTGGTTACGCTGCCTGGATTGCAGAGATTGCTGAAGCCCTACCTGAGTCGCACGGTGACGTTTCAGAAGTCAAGCGCTTGTTTGTTTTTTGTTTGGTGGACCACATAAAGATTAAGAAGCGGCGGCCAAGGCATCCATTTCTAGGTGGATCAGGGAGGCCATTGCGTCTGCTTACATCCTGAGAGGGAAAGCGGGTTCTGGAAGGGTTCCTGGGCGCATTCGACCCAAGCCCAGGCAGCCTCGTGGGCGGAGTATAGTTTTATTCCACTGCTGAACATTTGTAGAGCGGCCACTTGGTCATCTTTACATACTATTGCCAAGCATTACTGGTTGGATGTTCAGGCAGCAGCGGATGCTGGGTTTGGGAAAGCGGTGCTTTGGTTCAGTCTTGCAGGCCCCTCCTAGGCTTGAACTGCTCTGTTACATCCCACGGCAAAGGGAATGGACTGAAGGGAAGCTAAGGAAAAAAGTAATTAGGCCTTACCTGCTAATTAGTGTTCCTGAAGGAACTCCAGTTCAGTCCCTGATCCCGCCCGGTTTTCAGTGTTAAGTTTCAGTAAACATATTGGCCAGCCCGAAGCTGTTGATAGGGA
>CM066033.1:8342520-8464419 GCA_033557465.1 Ichthyophis bannanicus | reverse complement strand
GGAGATGACCTGGTCCTCACGCATGCCCTGGAGCTGGGTCCTGGGCTTGTAGAGGCGAGGCTGGTGAGCCTGCACCTCTGCATGTCTCCTGCCTGTCTTACTTCAACAAAGGCTAACACACCTTGGTAATGAAGACGTGCAGTTTATTTATAATACAAAGCAGGGATAACTTGAATTTCACTTATTTAACTTCTTAATTTGTACTTATTTATAAAGGCAAGTAATTCATAAATCTACAAATTATTAGTTAAAAAGATATCTTGAAAACTATTATAATAAAATCACTTAATTACATAATTGATAACTAGAATGCTAATTACAGAAGAAGAATATACTTCACCGAAAGAGTTCTACTTCATCTCCTGTCACACTCGATTGAATGGATCCCTGATTCAACCAGACAAGAGAGACTTCTCAATCGGGAGTTTCTCTAGGCATGCGTCCATTCCTAGATGAATCCATTTCTCTCTGTCTAGCTGAAAACAGGTACCACATTTTTTCCTGTTGCAAGAACAATCCAGTTATTTCCTATCATGTGACACATACGTAGTATAGAGTCAGTTATCCATTAAGCACATCCAAGACACTGGCCAGGTGCTTGAAAATGCTCAAGGGAACCCCCCCCCCCCCCAGGTCTACATTAAAATTGATGATTCTTAGGAGAAATGTTTCCAAGGCAAGGTGAATTGTCCGTTTTGTACTGTTAAGTGGTTTCAATTTGTCTGCTAGTAGAAAGGCTCCTAGGTGAAGTGTTCTTTTGTTCTCTGTAATGGGTCTCCATTTGCTTGCTAGGAGAAGGTCTCCTCCCTGATCTTTCCAGTATCTGTAGTTATGTAAATTGTTTCAACAGTTTCAAGTGCCCCTATTTACAGTTGAGGCATATTCACTACTGAGGCATAATCAATAGTCAAAATTCATCTGTACCACATTCGGTCCTTTGACTATTGCCCTGCCTATAAGATACTGGTAACATTGTGGGGACTTTGGGTGGATGAAATATAGTAATGAAACTGGGTATGCATTGAATAAAACAACATATCATAATTAATAAACAAATACAAATAATAATTCCCCCAATGATTTGTCTGAGGCTACCCATACTGGGCAGCCATCCAAATACCCAATCCCACCAATTAACATTAATATCTTGTTTAATATCTTTGGCTAGTTCTTGCAAAGCTTGAATATGAGACTGAATGGAAGTAGCATGGTCAGTTAAATTAAAGCAACACATGCCTTCAAAATGTTCACATCCATAATTGTGTTTTAAAAGTAAATAATCTATTGCTACTCGATTTTGCAAGACTGCCTTCCTAGTACTACTTAAGTCAATAAATAATTCTTGTAAAGCAACTGAAGTATGATTAAGACTTTTTACCATGGTTGCAAGCTAAAGCATTAATTGTGCGAGTGTTATATAGGGCTAAACCAGGCACTCCCCGAAGGGAAACGGCTGCCACTGGTATATTCTACTTTAGAAAGTAAAGTGACTTTTGAATCACAATCTGCGGGTATCATAGCTGTTATTGTTCTTCTCTTTCTAATTTTAGTTTTAGGAGAGGGTGGCATAATCAGTCTAATCGACTAAGAGTGCAAGGCCCCCCTGTGAGATTTCCTGGAATATATGTTATAAGTGGTATTACCACAAGACAATAACCACCCTATTGGCAGTTTAACATTTCTACCATAACTAGCTCTTACTATTGTATTATTACAATTCATAGTATTAGTTACATTTCTACATTTCCTAGTTGCATCACATAAAAGTATTATATCAATGTCCTTGGCAATTTCTTGTTGCATCTTTAGTTGTTGGCCATTTCGTATTTCCTCAGGATACATGTCATGTTATAACATACATCGCCTGGGGCGATAGTATGGGTGATTATTTGAGTCATGTTATCCCAAAAATTGAAATTAGTGGGACAAATCTCTGCAATATTCGTTATAGCATGGGGTGTGTCCTTATATCTTCTTCATTTGCCCAACTGTCATTTTGTGTAGCTTTAAAATAGTAACAACAAAACTCGAGCTGGTGTGGGTATTGCAATCAAACATGTAGTTAACAGATCCACTGGATTACGCATGTCCGAAAGGCAAAAGTTAGAAATATTTAAAACTTTTCGGGCTAAATAAGTCCAGATATTCTGAGGTGGTTCTATCGCATCTGCTAAACGCTTGGGCAAGTGTAATTCGGGTTGGGTTACCACTTGCACTCTCCAGTAATAGACTTTCCATGTACCAAAGATCAGGCTGGTAATGAGTGCCCATGTCACTACATGGCATATGAAAGCTTGCTGGAACCGATCCCGGTCCTTGATAGAAATATGCTGGTTCATTGGTTCAGAAGGTGTAGAGATAAAGCCAAATGGCTTGTAGGTCTCAGCTATCTTTATCAGTTCCCCATGCAGTGGGGGACTCATTTCACCTGCACATTCAGAACTTTTTCCCACTGTACATTCTGCCCCATAGACTCTAATAACTAAAATTCTGGGGAACAGGTGACATAAGCAATTGGGCACATGATGTTCAGCAGAAAAAATCTGAGATACTAAAATTACAGTTACTTTCCAAGGAAACAATAACAATGACATACAGGAAAAAAAAAATCATTCACAAAAAGTCCACAAAAGTCCAATAGTCCTTTTCCTATGTTTCAGATAATTTGGCCTGCTTCTCAGCAGTTTTTCAGGACTCCGTAGCGTCATTTTCACCTTTCTCTGAAGTTTAAACTTGGCCTCTCTCAACAGTTGAACCTCTCATTCTCGTAGGTGGAACATCTTGGCCTTTCTTCCATTGCGACACATTGAAGCAGATAGGGACTTCCTCACACGTTTCTGCGGTGCGTAGTCCAGATCTCTCGGGATGGTCTGCTCCATCTGGACTCTGGCCAATTCCCTCTGCCGGACTCTCTGGCTTTCAATTGGTGACATGGCTCCAGGCCTCATTCAGAAGAGCAGCGCCAATATTAAATGAAAAGACTAAAAATTCTAGATTAGACTTCACAATAAGACAAACTTAATGTCATCTATATTTACTAAGATCATATCCTACAAATAATAAATATTGCTTTTATAACTTTCAGTGTGATCTACTAGTAACTATCTCGTATGGTGTCAATCTTATCTCGCAGTTTGATTAACTCTTTGTCCTCTCTATCACTGGAAATTCATTTTGCTTGTAGGAAATATTCCCATTTTGCCCTTGAATGACCTTTACATGTTTCAGATCAACAAGCTGCACATACGTGTTCTGCAATTTGATAAGTTTTAGAATTATACCCAATTGTGTGAGAATTTGTCATCAAATCATCCCCCTTTGCCTCTGCATGCCTGGCCAGGACATACAGAGGAAAAGTGAGGCACAAAGCATCCGGAAGTACCACATGGCCAGTGTGGGTTTTCCAGAGCTCATCAGGGTGCAAGGTGCACCTAGCCTGTCTCCAAATATCTATTTCTTCCAATTATTGAGTATGACTTCCTGAATTGAAGCTTCTGGAGACGGCACAGTCAAATAAAGTGCTCATAATTGTTTTGTTTACATATTCATTAGGAAAATACATCACTTCAAATTACCTTCATCAGTTTATTGTCTATCACAGTTTCTCCTTTAATATTCCACTTCATCCCTCCATAACACAACACTTTTTCATCACCTGCATCATTCCTACCAACTACTTACATAGGTCCTTTCCTGTTTCTTTTATACCACACTAATGTATCCTTATTTGGCAAGGCTGCTAAGAATATCAAACAATTGTTAATAACTTAAATTTAGATTCCTCAATGAGATAACAGTATGAGTAAACAGTGTCCCTTTCCCATCAACTTAATTGGTCCAGTGCTAAGTGGACATATGCTCATTCTAAAATAGGAACAATCTGGGTAAAATCCTTATAATATAAAACTATCATTTTGCAGCATTCTATAACATCAATCCCAATAGAAAGAAATATGGCTCATCTCTCACGTATAACTAGAATCTGTCATATATCCTGTCCTCAGTGAGAGTGCTGTTAGACTGATTTTAAAAATTGCAGTGTTCACAAGGATTTGTATAAGCTACTCATTAATTACGGTGTCAAAAAGAGATCCTTTTGAGGTGAGAGATCCGAGAGGGTACAAGGCATTGGTGGCTAGGCCTCATCTTCAGGTTCTTCTTTGGATTGCAAGGCATTCATGACTATCCTCAGGTTCTTCTCGGCCTATGCTCCCCCTGCCTATTTATGTCTCTTCAGAGGCATAAATATGCAAGGTTTCCTGTTCTTCAGGCCTTGTGGGTCCTCAAGGAGTCTTAGAGCTTGGTAGCCCAGATCATCACACTGGAAGCAGCACATTTAGCCTAGGCTGTGGCCTCACCTTTCTGCCTCTCTCTCTCTCTCTCTTATTCTTTTTCTCAAACCTCTCCTGGATCATTGCTGACAAGCAAGATTTGGTTTTATCCAATCAACTCAAGTTCTCATTATTTTCTGGGAACTCAGTTCCATCTTTAATCTATATTTGTTCTATATGGCTTGAGAACAGAGCAATTTCATATCAGCCTCTGTCTAAAATTTCATCAAACTTATTAATATTTTAATTGCTGTGTGTGTACTGGACCTCTGCGTAATGTACTATTACCACAAGTGTCATAAGTGCAAGTGTATAAACTACCAACTTAATATCTCACAATGCTGCAACATATATCTGTTTTATATCTATTTTCTCAGGAACTGTACTGAAAATGAAATATAAACTTTTAGAACAAAGTACACTTTTTCTCTAGATAAATACAGGAAAACAGGTGTCCCTCAGTCGTTAGCACAAAGCTTAAAGTAATTATCTTGAACCTCACAGTTCAGGCTCAAGTGAGGTGAAACTTCTAAAAGGTGTTACTTTTCTTGGTTACATTTAAATTAACATGTTATCTTCAACACAGCCAGTAGAACGAACCATTGTCTTGTGTCCTTCATGCAAATGTGGCTAAACAATTAACCTATAGTTATAGCTGTTTATGTTTAACTATGCCCCCTGGGGTGCTTGCCACAGTTTAAAAAAAAATCCTCCTTTAACTTTTAAGTTTGTTTGGTAGCATATACAGTCAAAGACAAAGAATAGATGCATAACATATTAATGATAAAGATTACCCTCTCACTTACTCAGGATTCAATGCCCCACCGTCCTGTCAGGATTCTCAACCTCCACTTTGGAGGCAAAAAAAAAACAGTTTCATGCCTCGTTTGTTTGATCTAGTCACTTCAGCATTCAGGGACTATAAAATCTACTGGAGTAGCCAGTAATGAAAGAAAAACAGTTTTTTACTACAAACATTTGAATACAGAACAAATCAAAGCTTACAAGTGCTTTATACCTAACAGCTTATCTGATCAGAGTTTCTCTTAACCAGGGACCTTAAAAAAAAGTCTTCACTTCTTCATAATCTTATAAGGATTTTCCATAACAATTAATACTAACTGTACAGGATAGGCATTTTGTTCAAAGCACTGAAATTAAACATCTTTGCAGCACAAGGTTACATATTTTCCTAAACAAAACTGATCTTGTATCAGTGGGTCAGAACTAATCATACAGAACAAATCAAAGCTTATAAGTGCATTATACCTGATCTTGTATCAAGTGGTGCTCAGAACTAATCAAACAGAATTTCTTATCACCATGATCTATCATTAATCTCTTGTTGATTAAAATCCTCCACAGTATCTTCTAGATTAACTCCTCCAGGATTTTGGGGAGTACTCAGCACTTTCCTCCTATAAATTGGTTAGCAATAGACGTGCATTTTCTTTTTCTTTCTTTTTCCCCGTCTCCTACGGTATTTATACTGAGCCACCCTCTCAGCAACTTGCTGATAAATGTCTATTTTATCCGTCAACAAACGGATTTGGCATTGTAGCATTGTTATCATATTTTGTAAATCACAATTCTGTTTTTCAAGTTGCTCAATCAAATCTACTTTGCTGGATTTTGTCTGATGTATCTTACGATATGCAGACAGCAAAAGCCAACCTCTCCTCCCCAACACACTCAATTCTATCCCTTTTTCAACAGGTATTTTTTGCAAGCATGTAAGGAGATTTACAGGTTCCGCATCTTTTAAAACAAAATTCCCAATTCTCACTTAGTCCTGAACCGCAAGACCATTCTCTAGCTAACATTTCATAAGGCGCCTGATCCCATCCGGGGATATTTACAAAATCTTTATCTTCCTTTACAGTCTTTGTACTATTTACATTTTTTACTCTTCTTTTCAACATTGTTTATAGCCTTTCTTTTTATCGCACCCCACTTCTGGTACCAAATGTCTTACTTCAACAAAGGCTAACACACCTTGGTAATGAAGACGTGCAGTTTATTTATAATACAAAGCAGGGATAACTTGAATTTCACTTATTTAACTTCTTAATTTGTACTTATTTAGAAAGGCAAGTAATTCATATATCTACCTATGATTAGTTAAAAAGATATCTGGAAAACTATTAGAATAAAAGCACTTAATTACAGAATAGATAACTAGAAAGATAATTACAGAAGAAGAATATACTTCACCGCGGGTACAGCCCCTGCCTGGCCTGACCCCACAGCTGCAGGTCTGTGTTGCAGCGGGTCTACACCCATGCCCTGTGCCTCAGCCCCAATGACACCATCTCCCCCATCAAGCAACCGCAGCCCCTGCTCACTCCCCTCTGCAACTGCAGCAACTACGAAGGCTGCCATACACTCAACCTGTCGAACCTCTCAATGATACTCAAACACAGACACTCACCTCACTAACCAAGCCGCACACCGTTCACACCACACACACACAGCCAGCCACACAATCCAAACAACACTCACAAACACAGCCACTACACACAATACACCCTCCTTTGACTCTCCACAAGCTTCACATGGCACGGCCTCTCACTCTCCTAAATAAACCCCTCAATGTGACTCAAGTGAACAGGTGTATTTAATGGGTATACTTACATTGTGCGTGTTGTGCATGCACAGCCACGCGAGCGCAGCATTTGCACGCGTTGCGCATGCACAGCTACATCAGTGCGGCAGTTGCGTGTGTTGCGCATGTGCCACAGGGAAGCGGAAGCTGCATGCGTGCGACACCATTACACATGCGCTGTGTAAGCGTTAGACATGCGCATGTGCTGTGATGTCATGTGCATGTGCTACGCCCCACGTGCACAGTGTTTGCACGGCGCATGCGCAACACGCGCAGCCGCCGCACGTGTGCAAATGCGCAATGTGCGTTACGTAAAAAAACCCTATAAATACACCTGCAAACCTGGGTCACGTTGAGGGTTTTGTGTAGGAGAGAGAGAGAGAGAGAGAGAGAGAGAAGGTGTGTGGTGTTAGCGAAGGTGAGATAGTGCTTGGAGAAGGTGCAAGGTGTAGGTGGTTGCGTTAGTGAGTAATGGTGGTGGAGAGAGTGAGGGCAGTTGGAGAGGTGTTGGAGAGTGCAGAGGCAGGTGGAGAGGTGTGTGGCCAAGCAGAGGAGGAAGAGGAGGGGAGGCGAGCAGCAGGTGAGAGAGACAGGAGAGGTGAGTAGCAGACAGCAGGGAGAGGACGGGGGGTGGCAAGTAGGTGTGAGGTGGAGCCCAGGGGGTTAGGAGCAGGAATGAGTGATAGGGAGGGAGAGGGAGAGGAGCGTAGGGTGATGGAGCAGCAGCACATGGCTGGAGTGGGGGAGGGGCGGCCACCTACTCAGCAGGGAGGGAGTGGTGGGCTTGGAGTGGTGGCAGCAGGCACATCGGGTGGGTCCCACACAGGGGCCCCTCCACTGCCAAGAGAAGGCGGATACCGGTGCCAGCTGCAGAACGGAGGAGGGCTGTGCGGTACAGCCCTCAGGAAAACCATATCCTGCTGGCCAGTGTTCTGGAGAACTACGAGGTTCTCTATGGGCGGCTCAGCAGCACCACCACAGTGGCCACATGCACAAGTGTGGGAGGAGGTGCAGGTGGCTGTGGCAGAGGCAGGGGGGGCACCCAGGGACCTTGACAGCCTCAGGAAGCGCTTCAACGACATAAAACGTGGTGTGCGAGCACACATGGTTGCCGAAAGGCAACACGCCATGGGCACCGGTGGGGGTGGCCCCTTCACTCCAACCCTCACAACCCTGGAGAAGGAGCTGGCTGACCGGCTTGGGCCAATATACCTGTGGGGACTGCCAGAGGCCCTGGACACCGCCCATCCCCAGGCAGGTATGTATGCAACGTACACCTTGATGCTCCCAACCCGCGGTGTGGTCAGAAGACTCAGCATTTGCAAAATAAAGATAAGAATAAAGTCATTAATATGGGTGGGTCCCTGGGAGGATATGCAAAACCAAACAATACCATTTGCGATGGAAGGGTATAAAAGGTGGTAAAAGGATTAAGTCACGGGCAGCCTCTCCTCCCACTGCTCTGGAGATAGGGAACGCTGCCTGCACTCAGAATCCCTAGAGAGATGCTGGTGTGCATGTGAGCCCTGTTTGTACTTAGTTCAATAAATGAAAGCTGGCTTCTTTGCAGACAAGTGCCTTTGGTCTGAGTTCTTTCCTAATGAGGGGGAATTAATAGAATGAACCCTACAGGCTAAATGGCCAATTATCCCAATGGAGAAAGGTGAATAGTGGAGTACCTCAGGAATCTGTGCTGGGTCCGCTGCTTTCTAACATACAGTACAATAGTCATAAATGACCTGGAAACAGGAATAACGAGTGAGGTTATAAAATTTGCAGATGACACAAAACTATTTAAGGTTGTTAAAATCCATGAGGACTGTGGAAAAGTGAGGATCTTGATAAATTGGAAGACTAGGCATCCAAATGGCAGATGAAATTTAATGTGGACAAGTGCAAACTTATTCACCTGGGAAAGAACAACCCAAACTATGGTTACACGATGCAAGGTTCCACATTAGGAACCACCACTCAGGAAAGAGATTTAGGCGTCATGGTGAATAATATCCTTTGTTTTACTTCCCATTCCTTTCCTTATGATACCTAGCATTCTATTTTCTCTCTTGGCCACCGCTACACACTGGGCGGAGGGTTTTAACATCTTATAATGTCTTTGTATCGTTCCATGGTGCAACTGCACCTTGAATATTGTGTGCAATTCCGGTTGCCGTATCTTAAAAGGATATTGCTTTATTAGAAAAAGTAGAGAGAAGAGCCACCAAAATGGTAAAGGGGATGGAAGGATACCCCTATGAAGAGAGGCTAAAAAGGTTAGGGCTCTTCAACCTGGAAAAGAGACGGCTGAAAGGAGATATGATAGAGGTCTATAAATTAATGAATGGAGTGAAACGGGTTAATTGTTTATGTCATCGGAATATAGAAAGACTAGGGGACCTGAAAGGAAGCTACAAGTAACCTAATTAACACTAATAAGAGAAAATATTTTATTATATTAAATTGCTAGCTCTCTGACTGGGAGTTCTTAATAGGGTTTTTTTTGTATAATTTTTAAAGCAAGGTTACTTTCTTTTTGGTGCTTTAGTGGAACTTTCCTTGAGCACAGTAGGTTGCTGAACTCTAGTAACCTCCTCAGCTTTGGGAACTGCTAACACCTAATCAGGTGTTAGTTCCCTCTCTAACCCACTCTAGTGAGCAGCCTTGCTTTATAGGGCACCTCCCCATTTAACAAATCACAGAGAATTGGACCAGCACATTTTGAATATAATTAAAGAGATTTAACTGCTTTTTCTCTGAAAGGACAGCTGGGAAGCAGGCTGGTACTTTGTAGATCCCTCTATTTTGCTTTAACAGATACCTAAGCTCCACGAATAAAACAATGGCTGGGAAAAATCGTATCGCTAAAGCTGTTGCCCCCATTACAGCTTCTGCCTCGGTCCAGAGTGAGGTCCTAATACCAGTTGAAGGACGGGTTCCATGTGCAGGGTGCCTGCATGCTGAAGCTCTGAGGAAACAAGTGGAGGAACTCAGAGAGGAGGTGGCGAGGCTGAGGAGCATTCAAGACAGTGAGAAGTACATTGATGAGATGCTTCTTGCAGCAACCAAGCTCTCCAGCAGAGGAGAAGAGGGGTGCCAACAGAATGTCGATGGTTGGACACAAGTCACCAGGGCCTGCAAAATCACCAATCCAACTTCTCCAGACCTTGAACTGAAGAACCATTATGCAGCCCTGGAAGTGGAGGAGGTGAAAGCATCCCTGGAAAGGGAAGAACCAGAGCTCAAGTATCCCAAAGTTGCAGAATCAGTGACCAGAAGGAAACGAAGGGTAGTGGTGGTTGGAGACTTTCTTCTGAGGGGCACTGAGGCGTCCATCTGCCGACCAGACTTGATGTCCAGAGAGGTATGCTGTCTGCCTGGTGCCAAAATCTAAGATGTTACAGAGAGTTTGCCAAGACTCATCAAGCCCACTGACTATTACCCAATGTTGCTAATCCATGTTGGAACAAATGATATTGCCAGGTATACCTCGGAACGTATCAAAAGTGACTTCATGGCTCTGGGACAGAGTGTGAAGCAGTTAGGTGCACAGGTGGTGTTCTCTTCAATCCTCCCTGTTGAGGGTAAAGGCCAAGGCAGAGAGGCTCGCATCCTGGAGATGAATGCATGGCTGCGTGGATGGTGTCATCGAGATCATTTTGGTTTCCTAGACCATGGGATGCTGTTCCAAGGGTTGCAGAGCAGAGATGGCATCCATCTGTCCAAGAAAGGTCAACGCGTCTTCGGTAGTAGACTGGCTCATCTACTGAAGAGGGCTTTAAACTAGATTCGTTGGGGATGGGTGAAGAAAGCCCCCAGGTAGGTGAAAGCCCCCAGGTAGGTGATACATTAAATACCTTTATGGAATGGGTAACAGGGGTAACATATGGAAAGCAGTGTGTATAAATGCCCGTAGCATGGGAAATAAGATCCCTGATGTTGAAGCTTTGGTGGGAGTGGATGACTTGGATTTAGTGGCAGTTACAGAAACATGGTTCACAGAAAACCATGATTGGGATGTAACTATACCTGGCTATACTTTATTCAGAAAGGACAGGGTAGGAAGAAGGGGAGGAGGAGTGGCACTATATGTAAAAACTACTATTAAAGCTTTAGAATTACAGAGCTTAAAAGGGAGAGAGGAGGCATTGTGGGTTAAACTAGAAAGAGGGAAAGAGAAATCTATTTGCATTGGTGTGATATACAGACCTCCCTCACAAGAGGAAGAAGTGGACAGAGAGTTAATTGAAGACATACGCAGCATTGCTAGGAAAGGGGAAGTGCTACTGATAGGAGATTTCAATATGCCAGATGTTGATTGGCATATTCCTGCTGCAGTATCATCTAGAAGTAAGGAGATCCTGGATTCTCTACAGGGAGAATTATTCAGGCAATTGGTAACAGACCCCACACGTGAAGGGGCCATACTGGACTTGGTGCTTACCAATGGTGAAAGTGTTTCTGATGTTGTAGTGGGAGATCATTTTGCATCCAGTGATCACCAGATGGTGTGGCTCAGTATTAGGACTAGGGCTATTAGAATCCATTCAAAGGTGACGATCTTAGACTTTAGGAAGACTAACTTTGCGAGGATGGGCCAATACCTCAGGGAGTCATTAGTGGGATGGGAACAGCTGGGGGATGTAGAAAAACAGTGGGCAAAACTGAAAGGGGATATTTTAAGGGCAACCAACCTTTTTGTTAAAATGGTAAATAAAGGTAAAAGGAAAAGGAGACCGCTATGGTTTTCGAAAGAAGTAGCTGAAAAAGTGAAGAAAAAGAGGGAGGCCTTCATGAAATACAAGAGATCACAGAGAGAGGAAGACAGGCATCTGTATTTGGAAAAACTTAGAGAAGATAGCAAAGTAGTCAAGAAGGCAAAGATTCAAAAGGAGGAGGAAATAGCCAATGCAATAAAATGGGGGGATAAGACATTTTTCAGATATATTAGTGAGAAGAGGAAGGGCAAAAGTGGTATTGTCAGACTCAAGGGTGCAGGGGAGGAATATGTAGAAGCTGATAAGGATAAAGCGGAATTGCTTAACAAATATTTTTGTTCTGTGTTCACGGGTGAAGAACCAGGAGCAGGACCTTAGAAAACACCCACAAATAGGAACAGAAGCAAGGGACATCTTGAAAAATTTTCAGAAGACTGTGTTTGTGAGAAACTAGCTCAACTTAAAGTAGACAAAGCGATGGGACTGGATGGGATACACCCTAGAATACTGAGGGAACTTGGGGATGTTCTAGCAGCTCCACTGACTGACCTTTTCAATGCCTCGTTGGAATCGGAAGTGGTGCCAAAGGACTGAAGAGAGGCTCATGTGGTGCCTTTACACAAAAGCGGAAGTAAGGATGTGGTTGAAAACTACAGGCCGGTTAGTTTAACTTCAGTGGTGAGTAAATTATTGGAAACGCTGCTGAAAGAGAAAATAGTGAGGTTTCTGGAGTCCAGCGGATTACAGGATCCGAGGCAGCATGGATTCACCAGAGGCAGGTCTTGTCAGACAAATTTGACTGGGTGACCAGGGAGTTGGACCGAGGGAGAGCCCTAGATGTGATGTATTTAGACTTCAGTAAAGCCTTTGACACTGTTCCTCACAGGCGACTTATAAACAAACTGAGCACCCTAGAAATGGACCCTAAAGTTACTGCTTGGGTTAGAAATTGGTTGGGTGGGAGGCGACAAAGAGTACATGTAAATGGAGCTCACTCTGAGGAGAGGGATGTTGTCAGTGGTGTGCCCCATGGATCTGTCCTTGGTCCGATTTTTTATTTATTTATTTATTTACATACTCTTATATACCGCGCTATTCTGCATCAGTGCGGTTTACATTGAACAAACTGAAATTACATTGAACAGGGTATTATAACTTGGAGATAACTATTTTACAGGGAACATTCTTTTTAACATCTTTGTTAGTGATATAGTGGAAGGGCTGTCAGGTAAGGTTTGCCTCTTTGCGGATGATACCACAATCTGCAATAGAGTAGACACCCAGGAAGGTGTAGATAACATGAGGAGGGATCTAGCTAAGCTTAAAGATTGGTCTAGAATTTGGCAGCTGGGATTTAATGTTAAAAAATGTAAGGTCATGCATTTGGGCTGCAGCAATCCAAGGGAGCAATATAGTATAGGGGGTGAAGTACTTTTGTCCACTAAAGAAGAGCGGGACCTAGGCGTGGTTGTGTCTGATGATCTTAAAGTAGCTAAACAGGTAGAAAAGGCGATGGCAAAAGCTACAAGGATGCTTGGGTGCATACGGAGAGAAAAGGCTAGCAGAAAAAAGGAGGTGATAATGCCTCTCTATAAGTCTTTGGTGAGACCTCATTTGGAGTATAGTGTGCAATTCTGGAGACCGCACCCTTCAAAAGGATGTGAACAGGATGGAGTCGGTGCAGAGGGTGGCTACTATCATGATTAGTGGTCTTCATTATAAAGCATATGAGGACAGACTGAAGGATCTTAATATGTACACCTTAGAGATAGAGGTGATAGAGATAGGGATAGAGGTGATATGATTGAGATATTTAAATACCTCCGTGGCATAAATGTTCAGGGAGAGAGCCTCTTTCAGTTGAAAGCAAGTTCTGCTACGAGGGAACATGGGATGAGGGTGAAGGGAGATAGATTCAGGAGTGATATGCGGAAATATTTCTTTACGGAAAGAGTAGTGGATCCGTGGAATAGTCTCCCAGTGGAGGTGGTAGAGATGAGGACAGTATAAGGAAGTAGGGGTAGTAAAAGCCAAGGACTTGTTGAATTCAAAAAAGCATGGGACAAACACAGAGGATCTCTAAAGGTAAAAAGGGGACTGTTGTAGCTGTTGATATGGAAGGACAGACTAGATAGGCAATGTGGTCTTTTTCTGTCATCATATTTCTATGTTTCTATGAGTTCTAGTAGGTTTATGTGAAGACAAGTCTCCTGCTGGGTCCAGAGACCTTGAGTGGAGAGATTGTCCAAATGAGCTCCCCAACCCAACTTGGACGCATCCATCGTCAAGGTAGCTTGGCGCAGTGGCTGCTGAAAAGGTGACCCTACGAGTAGGTTTTCTAGAGACTGCTACCACTGAAGGGACGAAATGAAGCATGTGGAATTTCAGATTTTTTCCCCAAGATGACCCGACGTCTGAGTCCACTGAGAGTCTAGGGTCCACTAGGCTGCTTGCATATGTAGTCGAGCATAGGGGACCACATGTACAGTGGACGCCATATGACCGAGCAACTGAAGCATTTCTCGAGCAGTCAGGACAGTTTTCATGGCTGCTTGAGAAGCCAGTTGAATTATTCGAGCACAGCGGAGCTGTGGCAGGAAAGCCCTTGACTGCCGCATGTCTAGAAGAGCCCCTATAAACTCTCGGGACTGAGTAGGGGTAAGATGGCATTTTGGGAGGTTTATGACCAATCCCAGATATTGAAGAAGTTGCATTCTGCAGGAAAGAGCAGATCTGGCCTCTGGAACTGTTGATGCTCGCATCAGCCAGTCGTCTAAGTAGGGGAAGACAAATATCCCTAGAGTCCTTAGAAATGCCGTTACTACTGCCATGCATTTTGTAAAGACTCTTGGAGCGAAAGCCAGGCCAAAGGGTAGAACCCTGTACTGGTAATGTCTTCCCTGAAAGAGGAATCAAAGAAACCTCCTGTGTTCTGCATGAATAAGGATGTGTGTATATGCGTTCTTTAGGTCTAGAGAACATAGCCAATCCTGACTCTGGATGTAAGGGAGAAGTGTTCCGAGAGAGATCATTTTGAATTTCTCTCGGAACAGAAACTTGTTTAACTCCCTGAGGTCCAGTATGGGCCTTTACCTTCCTGTTTTCTTTGGTATAAGGAAGTAGGGGGAGTAAAAGCCAAGGACTTGTTGAGAAAGACGTACGTCCTCTATCGCACCCTGAGTAAGGAGTGAGGTAACTTCCTGATACAAGAGAGTGGTGAAGGGGGGGGGGCGAGAACTGAACTCTCTAGTAGTGGAGGGGGGCATACTTTGGAAATGGAGTTTGTACCCCTCTTTCACTATGGAGAGAGTCCAATGCTCTGATCTGCTGCCACCTCTTGGCAAAGTAACAGAGTCTACCTGGAATGTTGAGTGGCTCTGGAATTCTTAGAGGTAGGATGACTATGTTCTCTAGGAAGGAGTCAAAGACCTTGTGGAGGCTGTGTCTGCTGAGCTGGTTGAGCTCTGGGGACTTGAGCCTTTCTTTGTTGTTTCAGCTGCTGTTGCCCCTTCTGGGAAGCATGGACTGGGTGTAAGAAGGATAGACTTTCTTTGTCTTGTTGAAAAAGGGTTTAACCGTCTTTTTCTTAGCTGGATTGGCAGTGGTCCTTGAGAGCCTTTTTAAAATAGTGTTCTCAGACTCTATGAACTTATTTTGGCCGATAACATAGAGACCTGAAAACATCGACGACGAAAGGCATTGAGAGTTCTTGCCTCACGGCTTGGAGGATTAGATAATTGTGTCTTGGCATTTTTAATTCGTCGCATTGCCGATTCTACAACCATGGAATGGTGTGGTAACTGCATTTTTTGGAACCTGGGACACTGTGGTACCCGGTACATTGTATAGAGTCTTTGAGAATGTGGAGACACCGTTAAAGGTGTCTCCCAGATCCTAAGCATGAGGTCATGCAAAATACGATGTATGGGAAGGGTTACAGCCTCTTTAGGGGCTGCAGGATACTGAAGAATTTCAAGTTCTTCAGCTCTCTGTTCCTTCTCGGGGCCATGGTGATTGAGACGCCCCGAGTCACATCCCGTGTAAAGTCTTGAAAAGATATGTCCTCCGAAGGAAATATCTGGTGCTGCGGGGAAGGAGAGAGATCCTTCAGAAGAACCGCTCCAGTACCGATGGAGTCATCAGAAGAATCGGAAGACTCGAAGTATCGATGGGTCAGATGCTCCCGCACTGCCTGTCGACAATACCGAACGAAATTGGCATCGGAATGCCTCGATACCAGACCTTCCATGCCAGACACCAATTCTAGGGCCGGCATGAGTGGTAGCGTGGAGAATAGTGCAACAGTAAATTCAGATACATCCGGTACCGGTATTGATACCGATGACTGCGGAACCGATTGCAGCAGCTTTAGCAGTACGGAGACTGCTAGCAAGGCCGCAAGACTCCGCTCAATGGCTGGGATATGTTGATCCATGGAGCCTGCCGATGTCTGGGTGTCTGCACTGGCAGAGCGGGCCACGATCCCAGAACATGGCACCAAGAGCTCTCCAGAGGTGGACGCCTTGGGAACATCTTGGGACCCCGATAATGCTTTGGAGGCAAAGACCTTCCACCGGGGTTGTTTGGCCGGTGTATTCTCCTTGAGGGCAATGCTAGAAGCATCTCGATACTTAGAAGGAGATATACCCTTTGAGGACTGGCCAATCTTCGAGGAAGACCTGGGTTTGGTTACCTGAGATTCATGGGAGGAAGATGAAGCCATAGAAGACATCGATGCAATGGACATTGCATCCGAGGCAAAAAGGATGCCAAGTTTCACAGCTCTATTCTGCAGGCCTCTCTTAGTTATCTTTCTGCAGAGGAGACACTCCGATGGAGAGTAGTCTGGGCCCAAACATTTAAGACATCAGTCATGGGTGTCGGTACATATGAACATAAGATATGCCATACTGGGTCAGACCAAGGTCCATCAAGCCCAGTATCCTGTTTCCAACAGTGGCCAATCTAGGTCATGCATACCTAGCAGTTTACCCAAAAGACACAGGTTCCAGAATGCTTGTACTGGGTCAAGCATTGATACCCTGGGTCCCTTCTTAATAATGGTTTATGGACCTTTCCTCCAGGAACTTGTCCAAACCTTTTTTAAACCCATCTACACTAACAGTCTTTACTACATCCTCCGGTAACAAATTCCTGCGTTTGATTACACGTTGAGTGAAAAAATATTTTCTTTTATTAGTCTTAAATAGTTTACCTTGTAGCTTCATTGCATGTCCCCTAGTCTTTTTATATTCTGATAACGTAAACAATCGATCTAAGAACATAAGAACATAAGATATGCCATACTGGGTCAGACCAAGGTCCATCAAGCCCAGTATTCTGTTTCCAACAGTGGCCAATCTAGGTCATACGTACCTAGCAGTTTCCCCAAGGGACACAGGTTCCACAATGCTTGTAATGGTTCAAGCATTGATATCCTGGGTCCCTTCTTAATAATGGTTTATGGACCTTTCCTCCAGGAACTTGTCCAAACCTTTTTTAAACCCAGCTACACTAACAGCCTTTACTACATCCTCCGGTAACAAATTCCAGAGTTTGATTACACGTTGAGTGAAAAAATATTTTCTTTTATTAGTCTTAAATAGTTTACCCTGTAGCTTCATTGCATGTCCCCTAGTCTTTCTATATTCTGATAAGGTAAACAATCGATCTACGTTTACCCGTTCCACTCCGTTCATTAATTTATAGACTTCTATCATATCTCCCCTCAGCCGTCTCTTTTCCAGGTTAAAGAGCCCCAACCTTTTTAGCCTTTCTTCATAGGAGTAGCCTTCCATCCCCTTTACCATTTTGGTGGCTCTTCTCTGAACCTTTTCTAAAATCGCTATATCCTTTTTAAGATACGGCGACCAGAATTGCACACAATATTCAAGGTGCGGTCTCACCATGGAACGATATAGAGGCATTATAATATCTTTTGTTTTATTTTCCATTCCTTTCCTTATCATACCTAGCATTCCATTTGCTCTCTTGGCCGCCGCTGCACACTGGGCTGAGGGTTTTAACATGGTATTCACAAGGACGCCTAAATCTTTTTCCTGGGTGGTGGTTCCTAATGTGGAACCTTGCATCGTGTAACCATAGTTTGGGTTGTTCTTCCCTAGGTGCATAACCTTGCACTTCTCCACATTAAATTTCATCTGCCATTTTGATGCCCAGTCTTCCAATTTATCAAGATCCTCTTGCAATTTTCCACAATCCTCCTGGGTTTTAACAACTTTAAATAGTTTTGTGTCATCAGCAAATTTGATAACCTCACTCGTTATTCCACTTTCCAGGTCATTTATGAATATGTCAAAAAGCAGCGGACCCAGCACAGATCCCTGGGGTACACCACTATTCACCTTTCTCCATTGGGAAAATGGCCATTTAGCCCTACCCTCTGCTTTCTATCTTTTAACCAGTTCCTGATCCACAGTAGTACACTGCCTCCTATCCCATGACTCTTTAGTTTTGCCAAAAGTCTCTCATGAGGGACCTTGTCAAAGGCTTTCTGAAAGTCCAGATACACAATATCAACCGACTCACCTTTGTCCACCTGTTTATTCACTCCTTCAAAAAAACATAACAGATTAGTAAGACAAGATCTTCCTTGTCTAAAGCCATGTTGGCTGTCTCCCATTAGGTCATGATTATCTACATGCTGAGTAATTTTATTCTTTATGATGGTTTCTACCATTTTTCCCGGTACTGATGTCAGGCTCACCGGTCTGTAGTTTCCCGGATCACCCCTCGAACCCTTTTTAAAATTGGTGTTACATTGGCGATCCTCCAATCCTCAGGTATTAGAGATGATTTTAATGATAGTTCACAGATTACTGATAGCAGGTCTGCAATCTCAAATTTCAGTTCTTTCAACACCCTTGGATGTATACCATCCGGCCCAGGTGATTTGCTACTCTTCAGTTTATCTAATAGTTGTAAGACATCTTCCCGATGTATCGATATTTCCTTCAATTCTTCCACACCTTTAAATACCACTTCAGTCGTGGGTAACATCCCTACATCTTCCTCAGTAAAGACCGAAGCAAAGAATTCATTCAGTCTCTCCGCTATCGCCTTGTCGCCTCTTAGTGCTCCTTTAACCCCTTTATCATCTAATGGACCAACTGACTCACAGGTTTTTTGCTACGAATGTACTTGAAAAGGTCTTTATTTCGCGTTTTTGCTTTCGCAGCAAGCTTCTTCTCAAATTCTCTCTTTGCCTGCCTTATCAATGCCTTGCATTTGACTTGCCAGTGCTTGTGCTGTTTCCAGGTTTCATCATTTGGCTCTTTTTTCCATTTCCTGAAAGATGCTTTTTTGGCAACAACAGCCTCTCTGACCTCACCTTTAAACCATGCTGGCAGTTTTTTGGACTTCCTTCCACTTTTTTTAAAGCGTGGAATACAGCTGGTCTGGGCTTCCAAGATAGTATTTTTCAACAACACCCAAGCTTGATGTACGTCTTTAACCTTTGCAACTGCTCCTTTTAGTTTTTTCTTAACTGTTTTCCTCATTTTATCATAGTCTCCCTTTCTAAAGTTAAAGGGTAGTACTGTGGATTTCCTTACTATCCCTCCTCCACTAATTAAATCAAAGGCGATCATGCTATGATCACTATTGCCAAGTGGCCCCAACACCCTTATCTCTTGCACTACATCTGGTGTTCCACTAAGGACTAGGTCTAATATTGCTTCCCCTCTGGTCGGTTCATGAACCAGCTGCTCCAAGAAGCAGTCATTTATTTCATCTAGGAACTTTATCTCCCTAGCATGTCCTGTTGTGACACTGACCCAGTCGATGCCGGGGTAATCGAAATCACCCATTATTATTACTGCACTGTAACTTTTGCTAGCTTCCTTGATTTCTTTGAGCATTTCATCATCCATTTGTTCATTCTGGCCAGGCGGACGATAGTACACCCCCACTGCCATCGCCTTCCCCTTTTTACATGGAATTTCAATCCATAGAGATTCTACAGCAAATTTTGTTTCTTGCAAAACTTTAATCCTTTCTGACTCAATGCCCTCTCTAACATAGAGCG
This sequence comes from Ichthyophis bannanicus, assembly GCA_033557465.1. Taxonomy (NCBI): domain Eukaryota; kingdom Metazoa; phylum Chordata; class Amphibia; order Gymnophiona; family Ichthyophiidae; genus Ichthyophis; species Ichthyophis bannanicus. The sequence continues at coordinate 8,444,724 of CM066033.1, read as the reverse complement.
CAACCCTCCACCAATTTGATCAGCTCTATCATTTTGATATAGTTTGTACCCAGGTATCACAGTGTCCCACTGGTTGTCCTCCTTCCACCATGTCTCTGATATTCCAATCATATCTAACCTCTCGTTTAGTGCTATATATTCTAACTCTCCCATCTTGTTTTGTAGACTTCTAGCATTTGCATACAAGCATTTTAGAGACTGTATTTTATTCATATTAATTTGGCTATTGGTAGACATGGGTAATTTGGGATCTTTAAGTTCTGTCTGCTCCATACTCGAGGGCATTTGGGCTACTTTACTCTTTTTTGGAACCTCTCTGCTTTTTGTAGTATCCTTCAAGGATACATTCTTCCAAACCATGCGCTCTTGGGCGACTGTCGGCTTTCCCCTATTATCTAGTTTAAAAGCTACGTTTACCCATTCCACTCCGTTCATTAAGTTATATACTTCTATCATATCTCCCCTCAGCTGTCTCTTTTCCAGGTTAAAGAGCCCTAACCTTTTCAGCCTTTCTTCATAGGAGTATCGTTCCATCCCCTTTACCATTTTGGTGGCTGTTCTCTGAGCAGAAATAGTACTGCTACATTTTGAACATTTCTTGAAACCACTAGTTGGTTTCTCTATTTTAAGAAAAAGCAGGGCCTACAGCCCAATATGGTGCCGAAGCACCAAGAGGGGAAAGACCATCAAGAAAAAAGCGTTTTTTTTTTTAAAGAAAGAAAATAGATAAATGACAAATTAACAAACAAACAAACACTGATGGTACCGATGTCAGTGTCTACAGGAAGGCAGATGCGACCTGTAAAAGGGGGTGCTTGTGTTGAAAGGTACCATCATCTTGGGAAGTATGTAAATTAACTGTCTTGCAAAGGATTGTGGTTACTGAAGTCCATTCACACAAAGCTTGCCTTTCAACTGAATAAAGAAGCTTGTAGTTGGTTGAGTAAAAGGCAAAAATTAGAACTTATTTATGGGGTGATTATCCCACACACAGATATGCTTGGTAACACCATCCAGATAACTTCTCCAGGGTTTTCAAACAAGGCAACTGAAAAGCTTAATGCAAATTATTATCAAAATCTTTTATAGAACAAAAGGCTTACTTACAGCCACTGCTAATAAACTCCTTAGCAGTCTTGAGTTGGCAACAAACTAAAGGAAAACTTCTTTTTATATACAAACATAGCTCTCTTTTAGACACACAGAAAAGAAGCTTTTAAAATCCACGTGTGCTCTGCTGGTGCTGTGCTCTGCTTCTACCAACAGGTGACAATTAGCAGCAATCAGCAGCTTGTTTTAAACCACACGGGCAAACTTCCCCATAAGCTGTTTCTTTCCAATAAAACTTTATGGGAAGCCGATACTTAGAATGTTTCCTTTTGATGTTTTCTCTTATTTTTAGGCTTTTTCCTAATATAACAACCTACTCAAAGAACAGTCCATATAAATATCTTCTGCATCACACATCAAAGTCTGTTCTTCAAATTCCATGGGTTCATTTCCATTACTTGTGTGAGAGGGCTTTCCTAACTGACCTCTATACGGAGAGTAACTATTTCCCTGCTGTTTGCATTGCCTTAAGCTAGAGAAATGTTCATAGTTCATACCTGGACCCAGGCTGGCATCAGGCTGATTCTTATGCTATTCTGGCCAGTATGCAATAGAGCTTCTGTGTCCTGTCCTCCAGTTGGTATCACTGGACCTCAGGATCTCCTCTCCAGACGTCCTCCAAGAGGTATTTGGGCTCCTCTTTTTCTTAGCTGCCACAGACCTCTTCCTAGGTGCTGCTTGAGGGTCCCTGGCTGTGGATCTGCAGACCTCTGGCTTTTTCCAGTCCTCTGTAGATTGTTTCCCCCAGGTATCTCTCCAGGCATACGTACTTCTCTGAGCCTCTCCTGGACCTCTCCTGGACCGTCTGCTTCCTTGTTCCTTCAGGTTTCGGTTGTTCTCCGTCTCTCTCTCCTCCCTCTATCTTCCTGAAGATGCCCTTCTAGTTTTAAACGGCTTCAATTGCAACTCCTCCCTTGCATTCTTCAGGTGTAGTGAATTGAGCTCTCTCCTAGAGGCTGATTGATTAGGGATGACATAATGCTTTTTCTGATTAGACTCATGCTTTTCCACTCTAGCTCCCCTAGGTACTTTCTGCCTACTGGTGCATTCTGGAACATGTAGTCTTTTTGGAAAACAAGTTGTTTTGTTTCTATAACCTGCCAGCACAGGTCCCTTTATCAGAGTAAATTCTGCTCTTTTGTCATTACTCCCTGAGCTTTGATAAGCTTCCTTATCACAGACCACAAAAAAGAACATTTTGTGCAGTGATAGGGAATGCAGCCTGTCAGCTCCGCAAAAAATGAAAAACCGAAGAGGGAGAGTTGGAAAGGCAGAAAGGCAGCAGCACAGGCACAGTGGGACGCTCCCAAAAGCTTTCCTATAAGACGCTGGGGAGCGTTCCCGCGTGGGCTCCATCGATGCCGACAATACCCATATGTGAAGACTACATTCCTGCTTGTTCCTGGAGATTATTCTATGTAGAGCTATTCCCTTACTAATATATGCTGGATTGTTACTTCTTCTACTCTCTGATATTTATTTACATCGTCCTGTTCAAGTTCATTTATATCACATTAAGCCGTGAGAGACATATTTTAAGTTTTCCTCAATTTTCCTCTAAGGCAGTAGTTTTTAACCTGGTCCTCTGGGACCTCTAGGCCAGTCAGGTTTTCAGGATATCCACAATGAATATTCATGAGACAGATCTGCATACTATGGAAGCAGTGCATGCAGATCTATCTCATTATGGATATCCTGAAAACCTGACTGGCCTGGGGGTCCCATAGGACTGTGCTGAGAACCACTGCTCTAGGGTAATGTTTTAGCACATTTCTCCAGGCGAAAAATCATCCTGATGTTATCTAAAAAACTTTTCACTAGATGAAATGATTCCACTAAGTATTGATCATGAGACCCTTAGAGTGGACTATGTCATGTTTTCATTGAGGAGATGTTGAATGAAAACATATCACATTAGGAACATAAATGGTTTCTCTCCAGTTTACCCTTTCAAGAATTCCTAAGATAACTTAATTAGCAGAGCTTTTATCATATTGTAAACAATTAAGTGGTTCTCTTGGGGCAATTTATCCAAATGGGTTAGTTTTGCACATAACATGATAGTCATCACTTCTAAAAGAGGGTATGTGCAGAATGATCTCAGTCTCTCAAATTTACTGCTAATGCTTGCATCGTGCCAAAGAGAGCCTCCTGCTGGAGTTCATACAACGTAATATGTATTGGTAATTTGTTACGATGTGGCTTAAAGTTCTCCTTTAGCAGGCCTATGGCTCCCAATATGATGAGAAATATTTCTGTATCTTTGTCTCACATTTTCTTGGTCTCTGACTGCATTTCTCAATACTTCAGGATCTTCTCCCTCTCTATGCAATTCATAGAATAGTTCCTTGGAACAGACACCTCTATTATCAATGCCGTTCTAGTGTTTCCTATATTGGGTTTCCTTGCATCCAGTTTCTTATCCATCAGAATGGAAATGTCCCAAGTTTGTCATAACTTCTTCATTCTCTGTAATTCTCTTTTCTGTTACAGTTTTGTTACAGTGCTTACAGAGTTTCCAGTAGATGAGACGTGCCACTTTGTTGTGCCTTTCAGTACACAATTCTCTGCCATCTGTACTTTACAATCAGTGACAAGGTGAGTAACCATTTTCTGCTCTTTCTTATAAAATCTGCATGTGTTTACCAGTTTTCTCTTTGCTCACTGTGAACCATCTTGTCCGTAATCCATTGTCCTGGGCTGTAACCATCAATCTCTTATTCTTAAGTTTCAATTAACCTCTTTGTAACCACTCATGTGTCCTTGTTTTTTTTTTTTTATTGAAATTTAAAAAAAAAAAACTTACAAAAACAAGCATAAAGAAACCACAGATGTTTCTTAAAGCAAAAAAAAGCAATATAACAAATATTGACAAGAAAACACCTAATAGGTAGCAATACATCATCATAGCCCACAATCCGGGGAGAGACTTTTAAAGAAAGAAAACACTTCAAAGAACAATATAGAGCAGACTCTAAATTATCAGGCAGCTTAAACTAAACCCACACACCTCCAGTTACTAATTACCCAGTTGTTCCTTATCAGCTAGAAATACCTCAAGCTGAGAAGGATCAAGAAAAACAAACTTTGAACCTTGATACAAAACCAAACATTTGCAAGGGTATCTGAGAAAGAAAGTAGCAGAAATAGCAAGCAGTCTAGGTTTAAGGGCCAAAAAGGCCTGTCTCCTAGTCTGTGTCACTATACTGATATCAGGAAACATTTGAACCTTGGCACCACAGAACAGAGCTGACATATTTTTAAAATAACTACGAAAAACAAGCATTCTATCCTGGTCAGAGAGAAAGGATACCACCAACGTGGCTCTAGAAGAAATAGTATCCCTAGAGTCCTCTAGGAATTTGGTAAGGTCCAGGGCATCCATGCCCTTAACCTCATCAAACCCAACCAGAGAACCAGTAGCCAACCTTTTTCCAGTAAGGTAATAGAGAGAGCAATGGAGTCAGCCGAAGCCAACCCCAAAACCTCTCTAAAGTACTTTCTTAGCAAAATTTCAGCCGAAAGTAAATGAGAAAAAGGAAAATTCAACAATCTAACATTTTTTGCTCGAAACAAATTGTCATACTGTTCCATCTTAGTGTGCACATATAAACTTTCCTTTATATGAGAAGAATTAACAGCTGAAAGGGCCTGACACTGGGTTTCACACTTAGCAACCTGGGTAGAAAGAGACTCAACCATTCAATCCACTTCAGACAGCCTAGTGGTAATCTCAGAAGAGAAGCCATAAAGCTGTACTACAGTGGGCACCAAGGTGTTTTCGATACGGGTGACTACTTTCCAGATATCTGCCAGGGTGACCTGGTCATCCTGGACCACGCTGGCTTCGTCTGGAACAGGCACCCATAACACTGGTTTCAGCTTTTCCCCAACATCTATCGGGGTACTCCGCTGAAACTGGGTGCCCAGAGGAGTGGACAAAGGTGGAGATACATATACTGGAGGAGATGGTGGTGAACGGTCCAGGGAACTAAGAGAAGCCGGGGACGATCGTAGAACAAGAAAGTCCGGGTCAAGCGATACATTGGTATTAGACACTACCTTGACATGTTTGTCCATAGGTCCAACAGCTACCTCTGTTTGTTCTGCCGGCAGGATCTTCTTCTTTCTTTTACCCATCTAGCCAACGGCTACCACAACGTAGCACTTGAACCAGTTCTCCCATTCTCCTTCGTGGCTCCCAAGGGGCCTGATATGCCCCTTGTATCTAGCCCCTTATATCGCTGCCACGACTAGCGCCTCCAGCTGCGCCTAACCTACCAGGCTTTTAACCTCTCTCCGGACGCTGAAATCAGCTGTGCAGAATTTAAAGGGCCCCTGATGACGTCGGAGCCCTGGGAAAGGAAGCCCGGTATCTCCTGGACCTCAGCGCTGCCTCCAACCTCTCTCCCGACGCTGAAATCAGCTGTGCAGCATTTAAAGGGCCCCCGATGACGTCGGAGCCGCGGGAAAGGAAGCCCGGTATCTCCTGGACCTCAGCGCTGCCTCCAACCTCTCTCCCGATGCTGAAATCAGCTGTGCAGCATTTAAAGGGCCCCCGATGACGTCGGAGCCGCGGGAAAGGAAGCCCGGTATCTCCTGGACCTCAGCGCTGCCTCCAACCTCTCTCCCCTCATGTGTCCTTGCTTGATCAACAAATGGTTCCTGGTGTAATGCTTTATATTTCCCACACTATTTATGGAATTTGCCACTTGGTTTTCCTTGTTTGCTGATCTAATTCTTCCAAGAGATTTTTCTCTTGTTTTGCAAATTTTGTTGCTTTCTTCCCTGTATATATTGGTGGCTTCTCATTCATTCCTTCTGCTTGTTGGATGCCTCTCCTAGTTTAATAATGTAGACAGACTCTGGATTTTTATTTTTATACTTTTATGAGGGAGCAATTTCTGAAAATGGGTGAGTTTTGCACATACTATGACACTCATGAACCTCACTCCTAAGCCAGGGTATGTAAAGTATCAACTCAGTCTCTAGGATTTACTGCTAGCACTTGCCTTAGTAGTTGCATTGTGCCAAGAGAGTTTCCTTCTGGAGTTCATATATGGGCAATTTGTTAATATGTGACTTGAAGTTCTCCTTTATCAAGCTTGTGGCTCCCACAATGATAGGATATATTTCTGTCTTTTTGCCACATTTTCTTGGTGCTTCAGAATCTTCTCCCTCTCCACATGAGTCACAGAATAATCTCTTGGAATAGTCACCTCTCTCCAGTGTGTATGCTGTCATTAATTCTCAGTCTAGCTAGCTTTGTTAGCAATCTTTTTATCACATTCAAAACATGTAACTGGTTTCTCTTCAAACAGTTTCTCTAAATGAATTAGTTTTGTGCATATTAAAAAGGCTTTAACAAGTGATATCTGTGAAAATTATTTCCCATAATGATTTGTTATTCAATACTAGTGACCGCTGAAGAGAGACTTTTTAACATAAGCAGCCTATATAGCAGTTTTTAAGTAACATATGATCCTATTCTTTTTATTCTTAAACATGTTGAATTTCAAGTCTTTTTATACATACATTTGTTAGTATTAAGAAAGGATGATGACAGCTTTTCTATATCTTTTTTTTTTTTTTGAGTCTTTTGGTTACACTCCTGAAGAGCCTTCCTTGCGCTAAGCAGCCACATCGAGTGTACCACTACTAGCTTCAGCTGTGAAGATAAGTTTTCAAATTGTTTGATGCATTGATGATTATAGGCTTGCAATCAAATCAAATCAAATTAGTTGTAGTGAAGGGGTGCTTATGACTTATGAGGATGAGTGACCTAGAACCAAACAAAGGATCCTAATTTTGATTTAAGGCACAAAACTGAGGTCCTTTCCCCTTCTTTTATATAAGGTTTTTCAATTTGTTTGAGTTTTTTTCAAATTGCATTTGGTGTCATCATTAGGGTGAAAGAATAATTAGAAAAAAATCATTTTGGGAACAATATTCATAGATTATTTGCGTTGTTAATTATTAGTTTTGCGCATACCATGACAGTCATGAACCTCACTTCTAAGCCAAGGTTTGTGGAGTGTGATCTCCAGTGTGGATTCTTTCATGCATGTGCAGATTACTTTTTTGATTGAAGTTTTTATCACATTCAGAATATTTAAATTGTTCCAGTCCACTATGAATTATTTCATGCTTTCTTTGATCTGATTTTGATATAATAAAATGTTTATTACATTCAGATCTCAACTCATTTCTCTCCATATTGTACTCTTTCATGAATTTTTAGGCCAGTTTTATAAGTAAAGTTTTTAATACACTGAGAACATTTAGATGCCTTCTCTCCAGTATCTATTCTTTCATGAATTCTTAGGCTAGCTTTGTTAGCAAGCATCTTATTGCATTGTGAACATTTAAATGTTTTTTCTCAGGGTGGTTTCTCCAAATGGGCTAGTTCTGCACATACTATAACAGTCATGAACCTCACTTCTAAGCCAGGGTGTGTGGAGAATGATTTCAGTCTCTCAAATTTACTGCTAATGCTCAGCTTAGTACTTGCATTGTGCCAAAAAAGCTTCCTTCTAGAGTTTGTAAGATGTAACCAGCATGGCTAATTTTTTGCTAGTATGTATTCTTTCATGCATTTTTAGATTACCTTTTCGCTTTAAGCTTTTATCACAGTCAGAACATTTAAATTGTTACACACCAGTGTCTATTCTCTCATGCATTTGCAGACTAATTTTTTAATTGAAGCTTTTATCAAAGTAGGACATTTAAATGGTTTCAGTCCACGATGAATTTGTTCATAAATTCTCTGATCAAATTTTGCTATGAAACATTTATCACATTCAGAACACTTAAATGATTTCTCTCCAGAGTTTACTCTTTCATGACATTTTAGGCCACTTTTACAAGTAAAGCTTTTAACACTTTGAGAACATTTAAATTGCTTCTTTCCAGTGTGAATTCTTAGGCTAGCTTTAGTAGCAAACCTCGATCACATTGTGAACATTGACATGGTTTTTCTCCAGTGTGTATTTTTTTCATGAAATTGTAGATTACCTTTTCGATTGAAGCTTTTATGACATTCAGAACATTTAAATGGTTTCTCCCCAGTATGTATTCTCTCATGAATTTGTAGACTACTTTTATGTTTGAAGCTTTTAGCACATTCAAACATTTAAATAGTTTCCTGCCAGTGTGTATTCTCATGACGTTGTAGATTACTTTTTTAAAGCTTTTCTCATATTCAGAACACTTAAATGGTTTCTCTCCAGTGTGTATTTTTCCCATGAATTTGTAGACTTCTTTTATGTTTGAAGCTTTTATCACATTCAGAACATTGAAATGGTTTCTCTCCAGTGTGTATTCTCTCATGAACTTGTAGATTACCTTTTTTCATGAAGCTTTTATCACATTCAGAACATTGAAATGGTTTCTCTCCAGTGTGTATTCTCTCATGAACTTGTAGATTACCTTTTTTCATGAAGCATTTATCACATTCAGAACATTTAAATGGTTTCTCTCCAGTGTGTATTCTCTCATGACTTTGTAAACTACTTTTATGTTTGAAGCTTTTCTCACATTCAGAACATTTAAATGGTTTCTCTCCAGTGTGTATTCTCTCATGACTTTGTAGATTACCTTTATTTGTGAAGCTTTTATCACATTCAAAACATTTAAATGGTTTCTCTCCAGTGTGTATTCTCTCATGAATTTGTAGTTTACTTTTTTGTTTGAAGCTTTTCTCACATTCAGAACATTTAAATGGTTTCTCTCCAGTGTGTATTCTCTCATGAATTTGTAGTTTACTTTTTTGATTGAAGCTTTTCTCACATTCACAACATTTAAATGGTTTCAGTCTACTATGAATTATTTCATGGCGTTTTTGATGTGATTTTGATTTAAAACATTTTCCACACTGAGAACATTTAAAGAGTTTGGCTCTAGTGTGGTTTCTTTCAGGAGTTCTTAAGTTAACTTTTTGATTGAAATTTTTATCACACTGCAAGAATTCAATTGGTTTCTGTGTTTTGAGAAATTTCTGATAAATTTTAAGTTGTGACCTGTGTGTAAAATATTTTTTACTTTCTGTACCCTGGAATGGCTTGACTTGACTGTGAAACAGTTTTTCTGCTGTCAGGTTTGGCTTTTCAGTGAATCTTTCTTCACATGCTGTACATTGCAATGGTTTCACTTCTTCATTAAGTCTCTTACTTTGTTCAAAATTTGGACACTGATTGGAATTATCCTCTTTTTCAGTGTATGTGCTGGGTCTCTCTCTTTTTTGAGCTTTTTCTTTCCCTCTTGGCAATGTTACGGTACCAATACCTTCTTCACAGTCAGCTGAAGGATCTGTTCTGGTGGGGTCCCTCTGTTTCCATTTCTTCCTCGGTTGCCCATTAAACATTTCCATTCTCTCACTGTTATGTCTGGATCCATTACCTATTGAATATAAGTGAAAGTAAGATCACTAATTTTACAGCTATAGAGAAGGACACAGATAAGGAATTATTCCCATAGAATTCTTCAAAGATATTTGCTGGGCTAAGGAGCCATACAGTATAAAAGAAATGGGAGCTGGTTTTGCTTGTAGACTGGTACAAGTCAGAAATAGCACATGAAGAGAGAAGAACAGACCACTGGATTTCATCCTACTGGTTCAGGGTGTCTCATCCTCACCTCTAGCCTCCGCCCTCAATCCCTTCACTCACATTACAGCTACTAAAGTCTGCTAAGAATTTGCGAAAGACTCTGCAACTCCCAGATGGACTAGTCATATTCATAGGAACATAAGAAATGTCATACTAGGTCCAAGATCCATCAAGCCCAGTATCTTTTTTCCAACAGTGGCCAATCCAAGTTACAGGTACCTAGCAGTTTTCCAAAAAGACATACAGGTTCCAGAATGCTTTTATTGGGGCAAGCACTGCATTACCCGGGTCTCCTTTGTTAATGGTTTATGGATCTTTCCTCCAGGAATTTGTCCAAAACTTTTTCAAACCCAGCTACACGAGCAGATTTTAGTACATCCTCCAGTAATGAATGCTAGAGTTTGATTATGTGTTAAATGAAACAATATATCCTCTTATTAGTCTTAAACGGGTTGCACCATATCTTCATTGCATGTCCCCTAGTCTTTCTACTTTTTGATGGCGTAAAGAATTGATCTACGTTTACCTGTTCCACTCTATTCATTAATTTATAGACCTCTATCATATCTCCCCTCAGCCGACTGTTTTCTAGGTTGAAGAGCCCTAAGCTTTTAAACTTCTCCTCATATTCAAGGAGTGATCACACCATGGAATGACAAAGAGGCATTATAATATTCTTTGTTTTATTCTCCATGCCTTGCCTTATGATTCCTAGCATCTTAGTTGGCTTCCTGGCTGCTACTGCACACTGGGCGGAGGATTTCAATGTGCTATCCACGATGACACCTAAATCTTTTTCCCAGGTGGTGGTTCCTAATGTGAAACCTTACATCATGTAACTTTAGTTTGGCTTTTTCTTTTCTAGGTGCATAACTTTGCATGTGTCCACATTAAAGTTCATCTGACATTTGAACGTCCAGTTTTCCAATTTATCAAGGTGCTCTTGAAATTTTTCACAATCCTCTTGGGTTTTAACAACTTTGATTAATTTTGGGTCATCTACAAATTTGACTCCCTCACTTGTTATTCCCATTTCCAGGTAATGTATAAATATGTTAAAAAGCAGCAGACCCATCCCAGATCCCTGTGGTACTGCATTATTCACCTTTCTCCATTGAGAAAATTGGCCATTCAGCCTATCTTATGCTTTCTATCTTTTAACCAGTTCCTGATCCACAATAATACACTACCTCCTATCCCATGACTTTTTAACTTCAACAAGAGTCTCTCATGAGGGACCTTGTCAAAGGCTTTCTGAAAATACAGATACACTATTGCCTGGCTCATCTTTGTCTACCTGTTTATTCACACCTTCAAAAAAAATATAACAGGTTAGTAGAACAAGACGTTCCTTGGCTAAAGCCATGTTGGCCGTCTCCCATCAAACCATGACTATCTACCTGTTCACTAATTTTGTTTTTTATAATGGTTTCTACCATTTTGCCGGCAACTGAGATCAGGCTCACCAGCCTGTAATTTCCCGGATCACCCCTGGAACCCTTTTCAAAAATTGGCGTTACATTGGCTATTCTCCAATTTTTAGGTACTACAGATTACTAATAGTAGGTCTACAGTCTCATATTTCAGTTCTTTCGGATGTATACCATCCAGACCAGGTAATTTGCTACTCTTTATCAAATAGTTGCAATATACCTTCATGATTTATTGCTATTTCTTTCAAATCTTCTGATGTATCATCTTTAAATACAATTTCATTCATGGGTAACTTCCTTACATCTTCTTCAGTAAAGACCGAAGCAAAGAGTTCATTCAGTTTCTCCGCTATGGCTATGTCCCCTCTTAGTGCCCCTTTTACCCCTCTATCATCTAATGGTGTAACTGTCCCAGGTTTTTTGCTATGAATGTACTTGAAAAAGTCTACACTATCAGGGTCGTCCATTCCTGCTATTCGCCCCCTCTGCCGACCCCGACTAATTTCCCTGCATTTTGTATGGGGTGGTTAGATGGGGGTGGCGTGAGGGCGGGAAGTGGCCCCGGATATACAGAGCCGATTCCAATGTCGGCCCTGTATGTCCGGGGACAGCAGACTGTACGGGGAACTTATTCCACCTCTGAGATAGAATAAGTTCCCCTAATCGGCAGGGAACGGCAGGCCTGGGTATTGAAAGAAGTAGGAGGGGGTAGAGGAGATTCCTCACAGACCGAACCTGGCCTTGGGGCGCCAGATTGGGGGTTGGGCTGCGGGGAATTCAGAATCTGTTTGGGGGCCAGGGATCACGGTTCCTGAAAGGAGACACGGTGCCATAGCGCCTGAACGTCATGGTGCCACGGCTGCATTCATGAGCCCTGACTGAGTTATCCGGGCAAGGCCTGTATGTGCAGGCTGACTGGGATCGAGGTCCCGTCCTGCACGTACAGGCCAGTACGCAATTCTGATCCCACAGGGCTAGACGTGCCCCACATGATCAGAATCATGGCTAACTCTCTGTGTCCGATTCTGACTGGGCACACAGAGGGCCAGGACATCCAGGATGGAATCGGACCATATGCATTTTTGCCTTCACAGCAAGCTTCTTCTCAAATTCTCTCTTTGCCTGCCTTATCAATTACTTGCATCTAACTTGCCAGTGCTTATGTTGCCAGTTTTCATCTTTTGCCTCCTTTTTCTATTTCCTGGATTATTTAATGGACCACCCAAACAATCAGACCCCTACAGATGGCACAAATTTCTGCTGCCCTCATCATCACCGGATCATAAATTCCTCCCTCCCCCCGAGCCAACTGCATTGGCTTCCGATCGCCTCCGGGATCAAATTCAAAATAGATCTCAACATATACAAGATCCAGCACAACTTGTCCCCTGACATTCTCGTCAACATGAACACAAGCACAAGACCCAGACAACGCAACAGAGTGGAAACCATTCAGACCTCTAGCATCTACTCTAAAACCACCCAATCCACATCTGCAAGAGCATTATCACTAGCAGAACCGGCCCTCTGGAACTCCCTTCCATATGACCTGAGAGCACCACTGATGCCAAAGTCTTCAGGAAGAAACTCAAAACTTCCCTTTTCAGAGAACACTACGGACCCGTCACTTAATGCACAACTCCCCTTCCTCCCATTGACCGCTCCCTCCCCCCAAAAAAATCAGCTGACTCAAATCATGATATTTGTAAATATTGTCTATACGCCTCTTTGTAAATAAGTTGCTATCAAGAACCTCCCGCATGTCCCCAACCCCACACGACTATGTAATGTATAACTGCCATGTACCATGTTTTTTTTATCATGTAAACCGCTTTGATTATAGGACAAGGCAGTATATAAAACCTGTTAAATAAATACATTTCCTGAAAGATGTTTTTTTTGCTACAACAGCCTCTTTGACCTCACCTTTAAACCATGCTGGCAGGTTTTTGGACTTCTTTTCACTTTTCTTAAAGCCTGGAATATAGCTGGTCTGGGCTTCCAAGATAGTATTTTTAAAACAACACCCATGCTTGATGTAAATTTTTAACCTTTACTGCTGCTTCTTTTTAGCTTTTTTCTTGACTATTTCTCTCATTTTATCATAGTTTCCCTTTTGAAAGTTAAAAGGCAGTACTGTGGATTTCCCTGCTGTCCTTCCTCCTTTATTAAATCAAACGCGATCACGCTATGATCACTATTGCCAAGTGTCCCCAATATCCTTATCTCTTGCACCAGATCTTGGGTTCCACTAAGGACTAGGTCCAAAATGGCTTCCCCTCTTGTCGGTTAATTAACCAGCTGCTCCAAGAGGCAGTCATTTATTTCATCTAGAAACTTTATCTCCCTAGCATGTCCTGCCATGACAGTGACCCAGTTGATACCAGGGTAAATGAAATCACCTACAATTATTACTGAATTGTAACTTTTGTTAACTTCCCTGATTTCTTTGAGCATTTCATCATCCATCTGTTCATTCTGACCAGGTCGGTAGTACACCCCCAATGCCATCGCCTTCCTCTTTTTACATGGCATTTTAATCAATAGAGATTCTATAGTGTATTTTGTTTCCTGCAAAATTTTAATCCTGTGTGACTCAATGCCCTCTCTAACAGAGTAGATAAAATGGGTGGAGGGGTTGCGCTCTGTCATTATGATATAATTTGTACCCAATATCACAATGTCCCACTGATTGATATCTCAGAGATCGGATAGAAGGAGGACAATCATATCTAACCTCTCATTCTTAAGCGTCTTTCCAGTCCAATCCCTTTTCTCTGGGTGTGCTCCCGTTCCAGCAGCTTGGAGACTGAGTACGTCATCCTTTTGATGACACTGGAGCATATATACCACTGACACCTCCCACCAGCTCCAGTATACTCAGTCTCCAAGCAGTTAGGGAGCAGTAAGCCAGGAGATTAGGCTTACTGGAGAGACATTTAGGAAGATAAGTTCCTTTAGTTTCTTTAATTATTTTCATCTTGGGTCTCCCTTTTAGACAGGCAGGCAGGTGTGTGAGCAAAAGTGGGAGAGGGACCCCCTTCCCCCCTTCTCTTTTGCCCTGTCTTAAACGTTCCGGCAGAGCAGGAGGAGGCTTCTTGGGATTTGTCAACGCCTGGCAATTCCCGATCCCTGCTAGGGTGAAGAGCCATCTTGCAGTTTAATTTAACTGCCAGGGCTGCCTGCTGTTCCGTTCTGCCGCGGTGCTGAAGCCCTTGTGGCTGCTGAGCACGCGGGTGGAGCAGCATAGCCAGGGGAGTCTGCTCTAAGAAGCCACAAGAAAAGAAACAGCTGAGCAGAGAGCCATGGCGGCAGACCGCATGGAAAAGTAGAACACACGGTCGCCAGCCACATGTTAGCAACAGGGCTACCGCATAGGAGGCAAAGGAAAGGAACATCAGCGTCGGAAGAGGTAGGCCTGTTGCGTTTGCGCTCTTTTTTCGCACTTTTTTTGCCATTGGAGGCCCGATTCTTAACCGAGTTTCAAGAAACATAGAAATATGATGACAGAAAAAGACCACATGGCCTATCTAGTCTGTCCTTCCATATCTTGCTTTCGGGGCTGGTTGGCACGGAATCCCATTAATTGGGGGAGTGGGATGCTAATAGTCCTTGTTGGTCCGGTGATCCATTATTTCTCGATTGTGTTAGAGGTAAAAAAAAAAAAAAGTTTGTCCAGAAACAAGGTTTGGCAGCAGACTCCCTGAGGACTGTGCATTGGCATTCTGTTGGCTCAGAGCAGTCCAGACACCATGCCAATGAGGCCGCAGTGTTTGGTGTCCGGTGTCCAGTGGGGAGCGATGTCAGAGACAGGAGTGTGCAGAGGCTGCGTAATGGAAGCGGCGTCCTTGGAACAGGGTACCAAGCAAGTATAGACTAGGAATCCCCTTTAGCCCTCTCCCAGGAGTCGGCGGGACCTGGGGTCACAATGGTTGAGTCTGGGTCAACGCCATCTTCTCTGTCAGATCATCCTGCTCTCCCTCTGCCGCAGCCCAGGCCCTCCACTTCGAAGGGAGTGGAATTGGGGGGAGACACTGTGGTGGTTTTTTTTTTTCCCAGAGTTTGTTTTATTGCTGCACAGAGGGTTTTGTCTGAAGCAACAGAGTGTACTAGATCAGGAGCCAGCACAGGAGGGTGCGGCAAAAAGGGGAGCTGACCACAAGGAGCTGGAAGACGCAGAGGTGTCTCTGAAACGGACTAGGCTGGTGAGTGAGGAGGCTTTACACTCCCCTTGATTGGAGGCTCATGAGGAGGAGTCCTCGGACTGGGAAAGGGGGGAGGACGAGGAGGAGCTCAAAGAGGGCGAGATTCCAGAGGAGAAACAGGCCAGGATTGTTCGGGTGTTCTGCCGAGATTAGTTGCCGGGGTTAATCAGTGAGTCCTTGAAGACCCTCAATATCTCCGCAGGCACCCCAGCGGAGGAGGAGGCATTGGAGTATCCATTTATTCAGGCAGTTAGGAAGTCACAAAAAGTCTTCCCATTTCACCGAGTGGTTCGTCAGATGATCCAGGAGGAGTGGGACCAGCCGGAGTCTGGCTTAAGGGGAGTGCGGTCCATGTTGCGATTATACCCCTTGCTGGAACACGAGAGAGATTTACTTCGGTCCCTAGGGTGGACGCGGCCATGTGGGCAGTTACCAAGAAGACAACCATCCCTGTTGGGGCAGTGCGGCCCTTAAGGATGCCCAGGACAGGAAGCTAGATACGTTATTAAACAAGCCTTTGACATCAATGCCCTGGCTCTCCAGGCATTCGTGTGCAGGGCTTGGGTGGCCAGGGCTTGCCTTCGATGGTCTCAGCAGCTCCAGCTGCCGAGTGACCTCCCTGCTTATCAGGAGTCTGGCGAAGAATATGGCTTCGGTGGTGGCCGCCTGTCGCTATCTGTGGCTCCGCAAATGGGCGGTAGATGGTTCCTCTAAGGCTCGACTCAGCAAGCTCGTCTTCAAGAGAAAGCTTTTGTATGGGAAGGACCTGAATAAATTGGTTAAGGAGCTGGGAGAATCTAAGGGAGGCAGACTCCCAGAGGATAGACCGAAACAGACTCACATCCCCGCGCCTGCACTGTCTCAGCCATGTGACTTTCGTAAGTTTCGGTCAGCTCGCACAACATCTTTCAGAGCGGACGCTTTCCCGCAAAAGGACAGAATTTCCAGGGGTTTCAGGGGGCAGGAAAGGGATTTGGGGTCTCTTCCTCCACCTCGGATCCTAGGAAGCCACAATGAAGTGAGGGAGACCCGGACCGGCTGGTGGAGGTGGGGCGCCTGCGGCAGATTTTTCTCTGCTTGGATTGGGTCACTTCCAATCAATGGGTTCTGGAGGTGGTTTGAGAGGGGTATGCCCTCGAATTGGCAAGACCAATCCCCCCATCGTTTGTGCAGTCGCCTTGCAGAGCCCTGTCCAAGGCCTCGGCAGTAAAGGAAACCTTGGCGCAGCTTCTGCTCCTGGGAGCGGTCGTGCCAGTTCCCAAAAGCCAGTGCAGCTGCGGTCGGTACTCCATTTATTTTGTGGTTCCCAAAAAGGAGGGTTCCTTTCATCTGATTCTCGACCTCAAATGAGTCAATCATTGCCTCAGGGTTCCTCACTTTTGCATGGAAACCCTGGGGTTGGTAATAGTGGCAGTATGGCAGGGAGAGTTTCTAACGTCTCTCGACCTCACGGATGCGTATCTCCACATTCCCATCTGCTAGTCACACCTACAGTTCCTGCTGTTTGCGGTATTTATGGGACACTTTCGGTTTCAGGCATTGCTGTTCAGACTGGTGACGATGCCTCGTACCTTTACCAAGGTGATGGTCATGGTGGCAGCAGCTCTTCACAAAGAAGGGATCGTGGTCCACCCATACCTCAACAACTGGTTAATCCACACCAAGCCCAAGGAGGAGAGTGTAGAGGCAACAACCAAGGTGCCGGGGGTGGGTAATCAACTTGTCCAAGAGCAGATTGGTTCCCTCCCAGGAGATCAAGTATTTCGGGGCAAGGTTCGACACCCAGTTAGGCAAGGTGTTCTTGCCAGTTCAGAGGACGAGGGAGCTTTGGCGTCTGGTGGGTCAGCATCTGGCCATGAGGGTGCCCACCGCTAGGCATTATCTCCAAGTTCTGGGGACCATGGTGGCGATGATCAAGCTCATACCCTGGACGAGGGCCCACATGAGACTGCTCCAGTGATCCCTTCTCCGTCACTGGTCTCATCAGCATCACCCTTTGTCCATGGTGCTACCATGTCCTCTGGTGACCAGGAGAGCCCTGGACTGGTGGCTCCAGCTAGGGAAGCTGGAGCAGGGGATGCCTCTCGAGTCCCTGCAGTGGATTCAGTTGATGATAGATGCCAGTCTGGTCAGCTGGGGGGCTCACTGCAAGGGGCACTTTGCCCAGGGGTGCTGGAATGCCCCGGAGGCTTGGTGGTCAACAAACAGGGTAGAAATGCGGGCAGTAGCACTGGCGCTCAGAGCGTTCGAGCGCTAGTTCCGACAGAAGGCAATCCAGGTGTTCTCGGACAATGTCACTACAGTGGCCTATATCATTCGGCACGAGCAGTCCTCCCCTGAAGGAGGAGGCAGAGCGAGCGGCTGCTTGATTGGGCCGAGGTCAATCTCCAGGCTTTGTCGGCGGTGCATGTAGCCGGGGTAGAGAATGTCACTGTGGACTACCTGAGCCGGGTCAAGGTGGATCATGGAGAATGGGAACTCTGTCAGGAAGGGTTCGACCAGGTGGTACACCGGTGAGGTCCACCTATCATGGACCTCATGGCAAGATGGGGGTCGGTCAAAGCAAGCCGCTTCTTCAGCAGAAGAAAGGAAAGGATGTCGGAGGGCCTAGATGCTATCGTTCAGAGATGGCCCTCGGAAGGGCTTTTGTATGTGTTTCCTCTATGGGTCCTCCAGAGCCTAGAATCCCATCAGAGACTGGTAGTTCTGATAGCCTTGGATTGGTCACGGAGGCCGTGATATGCCGACCTCGTGAGGCTACTGGCCGATTGCCCCTGGTGACATCCGGTGAGAGACAACCTCCTAATTCAGGGTCTAGTCCGGATGCCGCAGGTGGGTCGATTCTCGCTTATGGCTTGGCTCTTGAAAGGGCAAAGCTGCAAAAGCGTGGGTATTCCAGGATGATGATCACGACCTTACTAAATGTGCAGAAGCGTTCGACCTGTCTCTCATAAGAACATACGATATGCCATACTGGGTCAGACCAAAGTCCATCAAGCCTAGCATCATCTTTACAACAGTGGCCAATCTAGGTCATACTTACCTAGCAGTTTCCCCAAAAGACACAGGTTCCACAATGCTTGTATTCTGGTTAAGCATTGATATCCTGGGTCCCCCTTTTAATAATAGCTTCATACACCCGCCAAACATCAAGATACAAAACTCCACTATTCCAATAAAATCAGAAGTGAGATACCTTGGAGTTACTCTGGACAACAAGCTAAACCTCAAGCCACACATAGACAAAACAATACAAAAAGTCTACTTCAAGAGGCGAATCATCAGGAGACTGAAAACCACTCCTTGCCCCAGAACACTTTCGTACCGTCCTCCAAGCACTGATAACCCCAATACTGGACTTCTGCAATCCGATATACTTGGGACTACCGAAACAAGCCCTCAACCACTCCAGCTAGCACAAACACTGCCAGCACGAATAATATCCGGTACTGCAAGACAGGACCACATCACACCCACCTTAAAGACTTACACTGGCTCCCAATCGGTGCACGCATCAGATACAAAAAACTATCATAAAACCTATTTTAAGATAAATCAGCACACATCAGCCAACAGCCTACACACCCTCATTCAACCAGACAACAGCACTCGTCCTAGAAGAAAACAACACGCAACCGAGTCAGCACCCCAGGTGAATTCAAACACACACGCAAGGACACAACAGACAGAGCTCTCTCCATGGCTGCTCCAACTATATGGAACAAACTACCAGCGACTTGAGGACAACTACAGACCTCAAAAGACTTTAGAAAACAGCTAAAAAACCCATGCTGTTCATAGAACACTATGGACACATCACATAACCTAAGAGAATGTATAACAGCACATATATTGCTGCCTGTACAGATAATGTTTACAGCACCACTGTATATAGCCCACACTGTACATAGCTCAAACCATTCCTAGCACGCACACACCACACCTGTACATAGCTCACTCCAATCTAGCACACGATACAACACACACTCAACTAAATTGCACCCTCACTGCATGATTAACACACTCACTTTACCCGATTGTTTGCTGTGATACCACCTTGATTAATAAGATAAGGCGGTTTAAAAATACTGTTAAATAAATAAATAAATAAATTTCCTCCAGGAACTTATTTTCTTTTATTTCTCTTAAATAGTTTACCCTGCAGCTTCATTGCATGTCCCCTAGTCTTTCTATATTCTGATAATGTAAACAATCAATCTATGTTTACCCATTTCACTCTGTTCATTAATTTGTAGACTTCTATCATATCTCCCCTTAGCCGTCTCTTATGTGAGAGTCTGATGCATCTTTGAGGGTTGGTGTGTGGTCCGGGAAAAGAGGCCTATGGCGGTCTCTGTGCCGGACGTCTTGGACTTACAGGCCGGGTTTCAGAAATGCCTGGCTGCCAGTTCCTTAAGAGTGCAGCTAGCAGCTATTGCCTGTTACCGGGGTAAGGTTCAAGGTAAGTCACTAGGGGTACACCCAGACGTCGGGCAGGTCCTTAAAGTGGTGAGAGTTTTACAGCCTCAGCAAAGATACTCACTTCCTCCTTGTGACCTCAATCTCGTGCTTAACGAACTAGCTGGGAATCCCTTTGAGCTGATAGGGTGAGCCTCCCTGAAGGACTTGACCCTCAAAACAGTATTTTTGGTCGCGATCTGTTCAGCTAGACATATTTCAGAACTCCGGGCAGTTTCATGTCGGCCTCCATGCATGAGCTTTTTCAAGGAAAAGGTGGTCCTGTGGACGGTACCTTCCTTTTTGCCCAAAGTAGTCTCCCCCTTTCATTTGAATCAACCAGTTTCTCTTCCGGCCTACTCAAAGGAGTACCACAGGACAATGGATGCTCGTTTGCACCGAGTGGATGTGTGCAGGGTCCTGAAGCACTATATTGACAGGATGGTAGCATTTCGTAGATCAGTTTGTTTGTTTGTCTTGTTTGCGGGACCACAGAAAAAGGAGCCGGCAGCCAAGGCTTCAATTTCCAGATGGATTAAGGAAGCCATTGCTGCGGCATACATTCTGAAAAGAAGACCCATGCCGGGGGGTTTCAGGGCTCATTCTACGTGGGCGCAGGCGGCCTCGTGGGAGGAATTCAGTCTGGTTCCGCCGCTAGACATCTGTAGGGTGGCTACGTGGGCCTACCTGCATACATTCACCAAGTACTTTTGCTTAGATGGTCAGGCAGTCGGAGATGCTGAGGTTAGTGGAGCGGCTCTTTGGTCCGGTATCGCGAGTCCCTCCCATTCTTAAAATGCTCTGTTACATCCCAGAGAAAAGGGACTGGACTGGAGGGACGCTTAGGAAGGAGTAATTAGAGCTTACCTGCTAATTAGCGGTCCTGGTGGAACTCCAGTCCAGTCCCTGATCCCACCCAGGTTTCTGCGAAGTGGCGTCTTAGGCCCGAAGAGGTTATATGCGATAGTGTTATTCCCTTTCAGAAGACTCATCGCTGAGAGGGTGGACTCAGAGCAGCAGAATGGACCAGTGGGTGCCCCCTGTCCGGAGACTTTTGGGGGGCAAATTATGATTCAGGTAAGCCTCCTCCTCTTCTTCGGGGAGGTGGGGAAATCCTCCTGGGGTTAAGGGGGAGGTAGTACGAATAGTGATAGGAGAAAGGTTAAGAATGGTTTACAATTTTTCCGGTTAGTTATAGCTAGTGGAGCTTTTAGTTTTACTCTGTTTCATTGTTTCTCCGTTACGTTTGCTTTGTCAATAGGATACTGGAGGTGGTGGGAGGTGCCAATGGTATATATACTCCATTGTCATCAAAAGGATGACGTACTTGGTCTCCAAGTTGCTGAAAGGGGAGCACAACCCAGAGGAAAGGGACTGGACTGGAGTTCCTTCAGGAATGCTAATTAGCAGGTAAGCTCTAATTACTCCTTTAGTGTTATATATTCTAACTCTCCCATCTTTTTTTTTTAAGACTTCTGGCATTTACATACAAGCATTTTAGATGTCATAATTTATTCATATTAATCTGGTTATCGGTTGTTGTTATTGTTAAGTGTCGACTCATGGCGACCTTCTGGATAGTTGTTCTAAACTGTGTTCGGTCTTCAGTCAGGCGGCTCACTGTTGACAGAATGGCATCCATAGTTGCTGTTATTGTATTGATCCATCTCATTGCTGGCCTTCCTTTTTTGCGTTGACCTTTCTCTAATGATCTCTCTCTTCGCATGACATGTCCAAAGTATGAAAGTCAAAGTCTTGTCATCTGAGCTTCTAAAGAAAGCTTATGTTTGATCTCTAGTATTGACTGATTTGTTCTTCGGGCAATCCATGGTATACGCAGTATTTGTGACCAGCACCATAATTCAAAGGCATCAATTTTCTTCCTGTCCAACTTTCGAATCCATATGACATTATTAAAAATGCCATGGCTTGAACAAGTTGAATTTTTGTATGGAGAGAGACATCTCTGCTCGAGAATTTTGTCTAAGTCCTTCATAGCCATTCTACCAAGAGCAATGCGTCGTCAGATTTCTTGACTGCTTGTTGCTTCTTTATTGATAGTTGATCCAAGTAGGTTACAGTTGTTCTTTATTTCATGATTTTTGTCTTCTTTACATTAAGGTGCAGACCCATTTTAAGACTGTTCCTTGATCTTGAGAAGCGAATGTTTCAGATCGTCTTCATTTTCAGCCAGTAATGTGGTATCATCAGCATAGTGAAGGTTGTTGAGTCTTCCACCAAGCTTAAACACCTCTCTTGTTTTCATACAATCCTGCTTCTCTGATGATTTGTTCTGCAAATAAATTAAACAGGTGGGGGAAAGTATGCCCCCTTACACCTTTGGTGATTTTAAATCATTCTGTTTCTCCTTGTTCCATTTGAACTGTTGCTTCTTGATCAATGCAAAGGTTGTGCATGAGAACAATCAGGTTTTCTGGTACACCCATGCTTCTTAATGTGGCCCAGAGTTTCTCATGGTTTACACATTCGAAAGCCTTGCTGTAATGTACACATAGATATCCTTTTGGTATTCTTTAGTCTTTTCAAAGATCCATCTTATATCCATGATGATGTCTCTCATTCCTCGCCCTTTCCTGAAACCTACTTGCACTTCAGGTAGTTCTCGTTCCAGGAATGGTGTAGTCTCTGTTGAATAATCTTCAGTAGAATCTGGCTGGCATGTGGGATCAGAGCGATTGTGCGATAATTTCTACAGTCAGGTGAATCACCTTTCTTTAGTGTTGGTATAAACATAGATCTTTTCCAGTCAGTTGGCCATGATATTTCTTCCAAATTTCCTTGTAAGTATGGTAACAGCTGTATCAGACTGCTGTAATACTTCTATGGGAAAGCCAATCTAGTTCTTCCTCTAATAGTTTCTGCTTCTATTTCCTGTCATGTGTCATTGTAGTACTTCTCCTTGTCTTGTCTTTCTGCACGTTGAAGATCTCTGAATTCTGTGACTGCCTTTCTTTCTCCTTTGACTTTTGTTTCTCTTCGTTTCTGGGCAATTTTCAGAGTTTCATCAGTCATCCATTTTGACCGTTTTTGCTTTTTCACCTTTTGTAGAGACTTCTCACTTTCTTCCAAACACAGC
Source organism: Ichthyophis bannanicus (assembly GCA_033557465.1). Taxonomy (NCBI): domain Eukaryota; kingdom Metazoa; phylum Chordata; class Amphibia; order Gymnophiona; family Ichthyophiidae; genus Ichthyophis; species Ichthyophis bannanicus. The sequence continues at coordinate 8,421,815 of CM066033.1, read as the reverse complement.
CTTATTGATCTCTTCCCATAAGTCTTCTGGAGCTCTGTCATTTGTATCTAAAGCAGCAAATCGATTTTGCAGTCTTTAAATTCCAGTGGTATATTCTCAAGGTCATATTTTGCTACTTTCATAAGTGGCTTGACCTTTTTCAACTTTAGCTTGGGTTTGTATACTAGTAGATGGTGATCTGTACCATAGTCAGCTCCAGGGTTTGTCTTTGTTGATGGGTATAGAGTATTTTCATCATTGATTTCCACAGATGTAGTCAACTTGATTTTTGTACCATCCATTGGGTGAAGTCCATGTGTACAGTCGCTGCCTGTGATGCTAGAAGAAGGTGTTTGAGATGAATAGATCGTTGGTCTTGCAGAATTCTATCAGTCTTTCTCCAGCTTCATTTCTGTTGTCAAGTCCATATTTTCCAACAATTTTGCCTTCTTCTTTGTTGCCAACTTTTGCATGACTATCAGAATATCCTGTTTGCATGTTCTATAAACAAGTACAAGCTGAAATTGACACAACTCATCAATTTCATTCTCTTCTGCGGCTGTTGTTGGGGCATATACTTGAATTATAGTTGGGTTGAAAGGCATTCCTCATAGACAAAAAGAAATTAAGCAATCACTGACTGCATTGTTTTTCATTACAGTTCTTGCAAATTTCTTCTTAATTATACATTCAACACTACTTCTTCTTTGTCTTTCATTTCCAGCACAGTAGACCATGTGATCATCTGATGCAAAATGCACAGTGCCAGCCTATTTTAGTTCGCTGACACCCAACAGATCAAGTTGAACATGTTCCATTTATTTTAGACCACCTCCAACTTCCCTTGGTTCATGCTTCATATGTTCCATGTCCCAATATGTTAGACATCTTTGCAGCTTCTGACTCTCATTTCATGCACAGCTACATCAGCAGTCAGTCGTCCCGCGGATTTTGATCCAACCACATAATAAATGCTGGCTTTAATCTGAAAAGTCTTCAGCTCCTCCCCAATAGCTAGTTTAGTGCCTTCCGACCTGGGGAGTCTCATCTTCCAGCACTATGGAATTTGTGCAATTTGTTTTGTTGTGACTATCCATTGGGTTTTTGTGGCAAGATACGGAAGTAGATTGTCAGGCCTTTCTTCTGCACTGTTTAAGTTTAGTGCTATTGCTGATGCCACAGAAATATGGTCCTCTGCCGCCAACACTGTCCCATTCTACTGAGGCCCAGATGGGTGGTTTGTCTTGGTCTGGCACCTCAGCTGAGACCTGTCCATCTTGGGAGACCCTGCCAGTAGTTAAACTACCGATAGCTTAGCCCTCAGCATCACTGATGCACACAAGCCCTCACAGCATGACACGCTGCAAACCAAGTGAGGGCTGGTTATCGGTAGACAAGAGTAATTTGGAATCTTTAAGCTCTGTATTTTTATTTAATTTATTTGTTACATTTCTATACCTCCCCTTCCAGAGATCAGGGGCGGTTTACAAGGAACAAAAATAAACTTTTTACAGGTAGCCTGATTTGCAGGTAGGGTCAGTGGGTTGGCGTTACAATTTTTTAGGAACTATGTTCAACTTGGCTATATACAGGAATTTTCATGCTTACGTTTGTTTTATACGGCCTTTATCTGGGTTGGGTGAGCTGTCCCTGTGGTGCATGTGTGTTTGGATATGAGTTTTCTGTACCAGAGTGCATAGTAAAGAGGTGGGTTTTTAGGTGCTTTTTGAAATCTTTGAGGTCTTTTGTTGTGCGGATGTGCAGTGGGAGGGTGTTCCAGATGTTGGGTGCAGCATAGGAGAATGCTCTGGAGCTGCTGGTTTGCTTTGTTTTTCGGATGGAGGGTGGGATTGTTAAGGAGTGAGTGGCATTCTCCCTGTGTGTTCTGTTTGTTGGGGTGAGGAGGAGGGTTGAGAGGAAGGAGGGAGCAACATTGTTGATGAGTCTGAATGATGTTACAAGTAGTTTGTATCTGATCCGGCTTTCTATTGGGAGCCAGTGTAGGGTATATAGGAGGGAGTGACATGGTCAGTTAGTCTGGCTTTGCAGGTGATCTTGGCTGTGATATTTTGCATTCATTGGAGTATGTGGAGACTCTTTTCTGGTAGACCCTGCAACAGCCTGTTGCAGTAGTCGAAGTGTGGGGTGATGATGGATTGAATGACCGCTCTGAAGTCGTTCTCTTCAAGGAGAGGTCTTAGTTGTTGTATGGACTTTAATTTGTAGAGGATTGTTCTGGCTGTTCGTTTCAGGTGGGGTACCATGCTGAGGGAGGTATCTAGGACAACACCGAGGTATTTAACTTCCTTTTTGACTGGTATTGTGGTGTTGTTGATGGTGATGGCTTGGGGTAGGGCTGTGTCTTGGTTTCTTCCGTCTTTTTGTAGTTTAGGCTGAGGTTGTTGAATTTCAGCCAGGAGTCAGCTTCCTTAATACATTCGTCCAGGTTGTTGTAGTTGGGGTTATTTACATCTATGGGGAGCGACAACATGATGTCATCCACATAGATGTAGTAGTGGATGTTGTGTTTTTGGAATATGTGGGTGATAGGTTGAAGGTGCAGTTTGAAAAGGAGGGCAGAGAGGGCGGAACTTTGTGGTATGCCTTGTTCTTGTGGAAAGGTGTTTGCGGGTTTTTTCCCTATTTGGATCGTTAACTTGCGGTCTGAGATGTAAGATTTAAACCAGAGCAGAACTAGGCTGCCCAGGCCAATATATTTGAGCCTTGCAATGAGGGTTTCGTGGTTTATATTGGTTTATATTGTCGAATGCTGAGGCGACGTCTAGAAAGATTAGGAGGAATGCTCTATACCAGGCATGTCCAACAGGTAGATCGTGATCTACCTGTAAATCACGGAGGGGTCAGAGGTAGATCGCCAGCCCCACTTGGCTCCATCTCTCCAGCAGCTCGCCCCGTCACTAGGAGAGAGCTCGTGCCGGCAGGTCGTCTGCCGAGGGTTTGCCACCGCTTCTGATCCTTTGCTTGTCTTTTTTCCCTGCCTGCGGGAATCTTGCCTGCAGGTGTATTGGGGGCGCTTGTAGTTTTTGTGCCAACAGTTTATGGGTACCCCTGGGGACCACCGTCTGTGCCCTGCGACGAGACGCCACAGTCCTGGTGTCATACCTGGTCTCCTGCCTCTCAGAATCACCCATTCCTGCCCCCGCCCCAACACCCCTTACAATTGTGTTATATACCGGGTGATATCCATTCCCCGGGCTTTAATGGAATACAGTTACCGTATTAGTTGTGTTGTGTGCTGGTCGTTGGTCGCATTATAGTTCACTTTCATTAAACTTTTTCGGGCAGACACAAGAAAGTGTCAAGAATTTGGTGATTTTGGCAGGGTTTTCCAATTTTGTTCTAACTTGCCTATGCCTTGCCTTCGAATTGGTTCAAACCACTGTGACCTTTGCTTGCCTCTACAATTTTATTTCGCCTTGCCTATGTGTTGATTCTACAGTGTGTGCAGAATTTATTAAATTGCGTGTGGTGGTATTTGAACTTGTTTTGCGGTATTTGATTTCATCTGCTTTGCTGGACAGGTGTTTGAGTTACTTTGATGATTGTTTGGTGGTATTTGATTATGGTATCAGTATGATGAATTCTTATTTTTACTTTTAGAACTGCATGTGTGGTTTTGGCATCTCCAGTCCTTGTATTGCACATCATCCAGAGGTCTTCAGTTCCTGTTGATCTTTAATACTATGGGACAGTGACAGTTTTGGACCAGATTCAGCCAGTGTTTATACAGTACTAACTTAGCAGCCACCCCAGTATAACGAAGATGAGTGTTCCAAAGAAGAGCAAAACCTACCACTTTCATGATGAATGGGAAATGGACTATTTCTTCATCATGGTGAAATTGTTGTTGTCTAATTTGTAACGCCCCAGTATCCTTGCCCAAAAAGGGTAATCTGTGGAGGAGTGGCCTAGTGGTTGTGGCAAGGTACTTCAGGCCGGAAGGTCGGGGGTTCAAATCCCACTAGAGAACAGCAACCTTGGGCCGGAAGGACTGGGGTTTCTAGTCCCACAGGTGCTCCTTGTGGTCTTGGGCAAGCCACTTAACCCTCCATAGCCCATGTTCCCTGTAAATAGTTATCTCCAAGTTATAATGCCCTGTTCAATGTAATTTCAGTTTGTTCAATGTAAACCGCACTGATGCAGAATAGCGCGGTATATAAGAGAATGTAAATAAATAAATAAATAAAAAAAATCATTATAAGGCTCAGCATAGCAATAGGTTTGATGCTGATTTTCTACCCAAAAGTGAAATTCGTAAGAACTTAAATTGAAATTGGCTACTCAGCCAAGGTCACATTCGGTCAATGCAAGCATAGAATCCTTCAAGGTCAGCAACTGGATTGCAAAGAAATGCAAACCTTTCACTGAAGGAGAATTTGTAAAAGATTGTTTTCTTGAAGCAGCTTACAATCTTTTTGAAGGATTTAAAAATAAGAAAGAGATCATAGCTGCTATTCAAGATGTACAATTATCAAGAAACGCTGTCATGCGGCGAAAAGAAAAGATGTGTGGAGACAGAACTGAACAATTGTTGAGGATGTTTCAAATTGTGTTGCTTTCTCACTCCAACTGGATGAATCTACAGACATAAGAGACATAGCCCAGTTACTAGTCTTTATCCGAATGGTTTTTGAAGACTTCAGTGTTAAAGAAGAACTACTTGGAATGATTTCTTTAAAAGGGAGAACTACCAGTCAGGAAATATTCAGTTCTTTCCATTCTTTTGTGACAAAGTGTAATCTTCCATTGCATAGACTTGATTTCATCACTACTGATGGAGCAAGAGCAATGACAGGTGAGGTTAACGGTTTCATAGCCCTCTGTAGACAGCGTGACGACTTCCCAGATTTCCTTTCTTACCACTGCATCATTCACCAGCAAGTTTTGGCAAGCAAGAGACTCAATACAAGGACTGTCATGGACATCACTTTCAAAATTGTAAATTCAGTTCATGGAAGATCACTTCAAAGACGGCTTTTCAATCTTACTCTTGATGAAGGGGCAGTGGGAATCATTATGCACACAGATGTAATGTGGCTAAGTAGGCACAAATTTCTGCAAAGATTTTGTGATTTGCTGAATGAAATAAGAAGTTCTTTCAGGGAGAGGGGAGATGACCAAGCAGAGTTGGAAGATGAGGAGTGGTTATGTGATCTGGCTTTTCTCGCTGACTTTACAGGCGAACTAAGTGATATGAACCTTGAATTACAAGGTAAAAACAAATGCATTGGCAAGATGATGAGTACAGTTTCATCCTACAAGAGCAAATTTGAGCTAATGATGACTGACCTTGTAAACAAAACTTTTGATCATTTTCCTAATACACAGGACCTACCACTACTGCCGAGACACTCCAGCCGTCTCAATCAGTGGTAAAGGGGCTGCGATACGGCTCAGCACAGGAGGGGAGGGAGCGCAATGCCATGTGTGCCAAAACACATGACCTGCCGCCCACAGAGGTCTGCCATGCTAGGCGGCCGCCTCATGGATTGTCCAGCCCTGCTGCTGCTGCTGCTATAAATGGGGGCCTTCCACCCTCCTGCTGCTTCCATTGAAAGTCTAGCTGCCTCCCTCCCTTTTCTTACTTCCAGTGGAGCCGGGAGGAGGGTCAGTCTGCTGTTCCTCCCGGCCTCCATCCATCCCGCTAATGTCACCCTTCCTCGTTCTTCCTGCGGATCCCAATAGGGGGCGTCTCTCCATCTTTCCTCCAGCCTCTTCCAGTACGACCACCCTGTTGCCTCTCTCCAGCTACCAGCACTGTCTGGTTCACAGAAAACAAAACTCACAAACTGTTGGGTGGGAGGAAGCTTCAGCATCTTGAAACAGCACCGAGAGGTCAGAAATAGTAAGAGATACAAGGAAGAATATAAAAACTGATAAAGGATGAGAGGCAGTAGGTGTTGAAAGAAAATGAAGGGATGGGACAGAGAGACATGGCAAAATGGTGAGAGAGAAGGAATGAAAGACATAAAAAGAAAGATCTGAAAATTAAGTTAGACAATAGATAGTAAGGAAACATAACAAGCACATTATTAACACACAACAAAGCTTAGAAGCCAGGGACAGTGATTATAACTAGATAAACCAAATCTAATCACATCCCTGCCAACACATACACACCACTCTGTACACTGCATGAAAACATTTGCCCCCTTGATTGTTTGCCGTGGAAACCGCTTTGATTGAATGATAAGGCGGTATATAAATACCATTAAATAAATAAATAACACCTCACTCAGTTTGCCTGGCCCAGACGAGGCGTCTTTCCTGTAATAAATGTTTGCATCAATTCATCACTAGCTTTAATCCAACTTCACTACCTGCTTCATATAGCTCCTCATTTCTGCCAGTGTTGGGCAGGTTTCCTCTTTCCTCAGATCCCTGGGGCTTGGTCGTGAATCCTTCTTGCTCAAATTGGATTAAAAGGTCAGGTTTGACAGTGGGGAAGCCTGTGGTGAGAAAAGATAGTTCAATATGTTTAGTAAAGTTAACCCAGAGCCTGTCCTATCGATGCAAGTGAGCTCAGAGTTGTGCCATTTTCATAGACACTGCCACCAGTGCAAAGTGAAGAAAAGAAGGGTGCTGCTGTCCTGATCATCATCAGAAATCCATTCTAGCAGTGCCAGGATCATTTGAATACTGAGGTGGGCAACTCTATTCCTCAAGCATAAACACAATGACAATTTCTGCCATCAGGAACAAGTTTTGATACATTTCATTCAACTACCATAGATCAGAAATTTGATTTTGCCTGGTATGAGTAAGGGGAAATCTAACGCATTATGATTCGATGAGACAGGATTGGAGATGTCTTAAGCCCCAGACTATTAGTACTAGAGAATTGCTAGGTTTGAAACATATTGATTACCAGACAGACCAATCATTTCATTTACTTCACTTCCTAGATCAGTGCCCTTCATTCATATGCCCCCGAACCAGTGGTGGTGCCCTTGGACCCCTAGGGGGACCCTCACTGTTGTGATTAATTTTTTGTTTAGTTTGGGCTCTTGAAGGTCAGCAGAAAGATGGAAGTCGGAGATCTGTCTTGTGTGTAAGGGAAGACTGAAAGAGTTTGCTGCAGGAAGAGCCCTGGATGTCACACTTTACTAGCGGCAACATGGAATAACGCCAGGACGTAGATGATTTCCTGCTCTGATCTTCAACGTGTCCCATATAGATGAATGGATGTGAAATTCTGTATTGAACTGCTGTCTGAACCGGTGTGTCTGCTGTCTGAGAGGGACAAGATGCAGTTGTAAAGCAAGTAAGAAGTTGTGTCGCCACTGGCAGCAAATCTTTTGTAGCTGCTTTAGCAGCAAAGTTTGTTAAGAGTGGGTCTTAGTAGTGCAGATTGTTTGACCGGCGTTTCTTGAGAGCGTTGTGAAGTTTTTCAGAGACAGCATTAAGATAAGTAGATCAGCTGTGCTTTTGTTATGTCTTTCTGAAGTTTACTTTATTATCTCTTATTATCTCTTTCTCAGAGTAGAGCTTTAGCGTTTAAATTCAGCTGCTCACCGGACAAAGATCTCTTCCTCCAGCCATCCAGCTGAACTCGATCAGGCATTGGGGGTAGAAGCGGGAGCTGCTTGCCCCTCCCGCTCCCCCCGACCCAATCAGGGCACAGCTTCAGCTTTTAAATTCAGCTGCTCACCCAGGCGTGCCCGCACCTGGCTAGCCCATGCCTGAGGGCCTCGCCAGAGGGCCTTTTGGCGTGGCCCTTAGGTGGGGCACTTAGGCTTGATACACTCCACCTTCTCCTGGTGATAGTATTCACTCACCATGATTTATTCTGACATCATCAAGCATCCAGTGGCTTTTTTCATAATGCAGATGGAACAGACAACCTGATATCTATCTGATTGCCTCAACTTTCAGCCCTCAACCCTGCAAAGAGTCACCGGACTCCCATCCAAGTAAACGCTACTGTCACCGAAGAACACACTGCTTCCAAATCGTGCTGCATACCAGAGCTGAGAAAAGCCCTGCAGCGGGAAAATCTAGCTTCTCCTACCCATTGACACTAGCCCTATCGACGGCTCCACCGACCTCTTTAAGAAAGCGGGGTCAGGGACCTATGTGTACACACCACTAGCACTAGTCCATCTGGTGCTCAAACAACCCTTCAGCTTTATATCACATGCTGCATTCCCAGAATTAACCAGAATTAACACCATCTCTACTGTAACACACACACTCCTACACTGAAACCTAACCTCCCCCTCCCTCAATTGTGCCTTAATCAATGCCCGTTCAGCCAAGACTAAGATCCCCTACTTACCGACCTAATATCTGATTACAACTTAGATAGATATCTTTTGCCTCAATAAAACATTGTTCCAGGGGACAAACTCAGTACTGATGAATCAACTATGTTCCCCTACCCATTCTATACATACCTGCAACCGTACCTTTAACAGATGTGGAGATGTTTGTATAATCTCTAAAAAAGATCTAAACTTAATCACCATTGAAACTGCCTCTTCCACTAATATGGATACCCTCAGAATCTCTAACAATGCAATCTCGCTGTGCCTAGTATACCGAGCACCACAATCATAGGCTCAAGACCTCTCTACAATCCTAGAATCAGCCTGGAACACCCAAACTTCCACTCATCCACTCATTTGCTCAGTAAAAGGCCTCATCCTTTCTAGACCCTATAGATGCACTACATTTCACTCGGATCCTAAATACTCCAACCCATTGCAAAGGTAATACCCTTGACCTTATCGTCATGCCTCAGTCCATCACACTCCACAGTCAACCCTCTACCTACACCTCTTACTTCAAAAAACTCCAGGTCTACCGGGCTGAAACTCTAAAACGTAAAAGAGAATACAATGAGAACGTCATCATGTGCTCCTTAAATAAACCCCAAGAGTTATTTTCAATAACTAAATCACCCAAACAACTATGCGGTCGAAGATAAAATATCCCCAGAGACCATTGCTGATCACCTCTGCTCAAAATTCCCCTCAATACAACCTATAACACCTCAACACACTGACCACTCATCCCACAATATCACCCCTGTTGTAACATGGGAAACGTTTGATCTGCCATCCCCAGATAACATTACTACCACAATAAAAAAAAACCTCAATGCCTCTACCTCAGTATTAGACCCCTGTCCAGTTTCATGGGTAAAAAGCACCAAGGAATCTCTTGGCCCATATATATGTGACATAATACAATCCTCCCTCTGCACTGGAATCCTGCCAACTCCCTTGAATATGACCTCTATTTGACCTATACTAAAAGGAACCAAACTTGACCACACTATCCCCATATCATATAGACCGTGTCACCAGGTGACCCTAGTGGTTGGTTGGAGTAAGGGCATCTGGCACATTTAATTAATTTTTAAGGAGTGATTGACCTAAAGGGCCTAGAGGATTCTGGTCCTTGTAGTGCAGAACTCCTTATGAAGAACGATTCAAGCCAAAGTGTAGAGTAACAAGGCTTTATTTCCCCGGTCAACGCTAAGGTCCAGTAAGACACAAAGAAAGTAAATACAGTCCTTCTCTTTAACAAAAAGGTTCCACCAACATTTCAAACAATCAACTGTTACAGGTTTCACAGTTAAGTGTAAGTCTGGGCTAAGGCTTCTTTCAAATCAAAACAAATCAATATATCAGCAGAGAAATGGTTACAAGCTTCACCATCAGCAGAGTTCTTCTCTCTCTATAAATCCTGCAGGGAATTCACGCTAGCTGCTGAACAAAGATTACATTCCATTGGCTCCTCCTGAGGAATGGGAATACTGTTTTCATATTCAAAGTCCATTGACTCAGGGTCACTGCCCTCCTCAGATGAATGATAATTTTCACTCCCTGTTAACTCCTCACAGGGATTCTTTTGCTTCCCATAAAACTCTCTTACTAAGCTTTGGGGAAATGCTTTTAAAAGGTCAGTTTTACTTCTTCTCCCCTTATAAAGTTTAACTCTTTGAACAGGGTTTTCATCAGTAAAACTTTCTCTTAGAATTAAGGACTTTGCATACCTTGGCTTCTCTAAGCTGCCACACCCAGAGCTCTCCTTGTAACGTGCTTTCTCAGGCAGACAAGCTGTTCTATGCAGTGCTCTGCTTTCAGGGCTATCAGGCAAACCCGGTATGAATTTCCACCCTTTGTGGTACTTAGCAAAGGTATCTCTGTAGTAGGAACTTCCCTTCCTTGTTCCTTGCTGGTTTGATACAATGAACTTACTTGGGCTAGGAGAGTTGCTTTTATCCGGCAAACTGCTTCTTCTGTTTGCTTTGCTATGGACTCCATCCCAATATGTTTGGCCTCTCTGGACTCTATCCCTTTGAGTGAAACTCCTTTGGATTCTGTCTCTTTGAGTTGGCTGCACATGGAAGCTGTCCTGTTCCAGGTTCCTTTTCCCACAGCTATCCAAACTACTGCTCCAGGCTGTGCTCCGTCCTGAGCCTCTTGCTGTGATACTTGCTGTGCTTCTGGCTATGTTTCTGGTTAGGCTGCTTTCGCCGCACCCGCTGCTTCCACGGCTCTTACTACTGCTCTCCTTGCTGTCTTTTCCTTCTACCATCTGGTTTCCTTTATAAAGGGATTTTTGGTTTGAACATTTTGGGCTTGATCTCAGGTGAAACTGCTTGCTACTAATGCAATCAGTGTCAGAGCACGTTGCTTCTGGCTCTGTGGAACTGCTCATACGCCCTCTGGCTGTGCTGCGCTGGAACTGCGCTCTCTGCATCTTCTCAGTTCCATCTAAAACAGGGTTTTTTCCTAAAGCAATTTCTTTCATAGGTTCCGCATTATGACAACCGATATCAAGTATCTCCCTCCTGGCAAAGATAACTGAAAAGATTGTCCAAACACAGCTTCAGAATTTCATTGACAATCATGCACCTCTTGATCTTTTCCAGCACAGTTTTAAAAAGAAATATGGTGTCAAAACCCTTCTAACCTCCCTCCTAGATACTGTAATCCCATACATCCAAACTCCTAAACAAGGGTGTCTCCTAATCTTTCTAGATATATCCTCTGCATTTGATTCCCTTTCTCATAACCACGTTCTTGACAGACTCCATGACATAGGCCTCATAGGTACCACTCTCAACTGGTTCCATTCATACCTGGATCACAGAATTCAACAAGTAAGAATTGGTGATAAATCCTCCCTGCCATTCATTCAATCTTAAGGTGTTCCCCAGAGTTTTAGTCTCTCCGCCCTCCTCTTCAACATCTTTTTCCAACCTATATGTAAACTCTTCCAAGAATACAAAATCCAGTATCTATGCAGAAAATATCATGTTTTTCACGCTATTTAACACAATAAAACCAAACTTCGCTAATATCACCAATTGCTTCAAGGAAATCAGAAACTGGCTCGAGCAACATAATCTGGTCATTAACCTAACCAAGACAGAAGCCCTCCATCTATTCACTGATCCATCCTATACTCCCCCTAAATCAATTGTCCTCAAGAATTATCCTATTTCTGTTAAAACAGAAGTTAAATATCTTGGCATTATAACTTATCAGAACCTCACCTTCCAAGAACAAATAAATAGAACAACCCGCTCCTTATACTCCAAAATTAGAACCCTTAGAAACCTCCGCCCGCTTTTAAACACAGATTCCATCTGGACTGTTTGCCAAGCCCTAACTACCCCTACCCTTGATTACTGCAACTTTATTTATTTATTTATTTTTGTATTCAAGTTTTTCATTAACGCACAGTCAATGAAACATAACAGTACAGGACTGGAAAAACAATATCCAACAAACCCAGGCTAAATCAAATAAGGGCCCCCACAGAACATTATGTGAACAACCTCTAATCAAATCACCACCCACACCTCCTCTAGTAACCCGTAGCCATAAACAGTAACATATCACAAGAAACCCAACTGAAAGACATCCCAATAACAATACCGCAGAAATAAAACCTCCCCTCCCTCCCCCCTCACGTCCCTTCTCCCCCATCTTACCTCCCCGCCCCCACACCCTCAGGGCCCCTCCCCTCCCCCTCCATGGAACTGTGCTCCCCCCACCGTACTGAACACCAGCAGCAAACCCCCTACCAAATCCCATAGCAAAATCCTAAATCCCACTTACCACATATCCTTACCCCAATTCCCCCTATAGCATGATCCCCCTCTCAAGCACTCCCATTACTTCAGCGCCTCCCGCCTCCATTGAATGAAGGGATGCCATTTACAGTGATATCCATTCAATTTGTTGGTCAAACGCGCCTGTAATTCTGCCATTTGACAAACAAATACAACTCGCTTTAGCACTTGGTCCACTTCCGGGTCGCCAGGGTCTTTCCATTTATAGGCTATTTCCATCCTTACTGCGATGGAAATCATCTTCAATAGATACCCCAACTCATGCCCTGACTCCCCCCATTCCGGAAAGCAGTACCTGCTCCGGCCTTAATTTCCCCTTCCAGCCCAACATAGTCCCTACCAGGCCTTGCGTCCATTGCCATATTCCTTGGACCACTGGACACTCCCACCACACATGTAAATACGTGCCCAGAGCCCCACACCCTTTCCAGCAACGTGGATCTTTAGTTTTATCAATCTCGGCTAGTCGTTTTGGCGTGATATACATGCGATACAGCATTTTATAGCAGTGCTCCTGCACCGCCGCTGAACTGGACGCAATCTTAGTTTCTTTATGAACTGATGTCCACCTTTCCTCATCCCGAGAACCACCCAGGTCCCGCATCCACACCACCTGATACGCCGCATAAGCACCCCCCCCCTTTCCAATCCCCTATAGATCTGCGATACAAGACCCCGAGATTCCCCCCCACAGAGTAACACCCTTTCAAAAGGGGTTCGCACTGTTCCTCTTTCCACCCACTTCAAACTGTTCTGCACAAAATGTGCTAATTGACAGTAAACCAAGCCAATCCTCCTTCCCCAGGGCGTATTGCTCCTGCAGGCATTCAAAAGTAGACAGCTGGCCACTCTCCGAGAACAACTGCCCCATCCACACCAAGCCCTTATCCTCCCATTTTTTATAGACCTCGGCTCTCCCCCCCTCATGGAAGCCACTACACCGTCTAATTTTCTTAAGTTGGATAGCTACCCTAACCCCCACCAGATGCACTTTCTCCCGTTTCCACACCTTTAGGGTAAGCTCCGTAAAGGGACTCATCTTCAGCTCATCCCCTGCCTTATCCCCCCTCCCCTGGCCGGTAAACCACATGTGGTCTGCCAACGCACTTTGCCCACTCTAGGCCTCCTCTGCTCGCACCCACCCTTGGGCCTCCTGCCCTATCCTCCAATAGACTAGCACCCGCAACTGTGCCGCTGTATAATATTGCAGCAAATCCGGGACACCCAGTCCACCCTCTCTTCTATGTTTAAACATCACCCTTCTATTTAGCCTGGGCGGACGCCTCCTCCAGATGAAAGAGAAAATTCTTTGCTGCAACAGCTTGAGTTGTGCCACTGACAACTCAATGGGCAATGCCAAGAACAGATAAAGTATCCTAGGCAGCAGATTCATTTTAACAATGGCAATTCGCCCCACCCAGGAAAAGGTGGCCTTATCCCACCTCACAAGATCATTCAGAATTTCGGCAACTAGAGGATCATAATTTAATCTTCTCAATTGTCGCCGGTCACAGCAAATCCAGACCCCCAAATATTTTAACTTCTGCTTAGCCCACCGAAAGGGGTAATCCTGCCTCAACTGAGCCTCCATATGGGGACCCAGCCTAATCTTCAAGATCTCAGTTTTACCCATATTCATTTTATAACCCAAAACCAGACTATATTCCCGTATTTCCGCCAATAACATTGGTAATGACTCTGCCGGCCTACTCACAGTGTAAATAATGTCATCAGCAAAAAGAGAAATTTTATATTCTCCACTACCCACTTGGATACCCCTAATGAAATCATGCTCTCTAATCCATTGTGCTAAAGGCTCAATGACTAGCGCAAACAACAGAGGGGACAAAGGACACCCCTGTCGAGTGCCCCGCTCCAGTTCAAACTCTGTTGAATAAGTACCATTCACTCGAATCCTAGCTCTCGGCTGGTCATATAATGCACCTATCCAGTTTTGAAACCCTGTCCCAATCCCCATTCTTTGTAACACAGCGAACATAAAGGGCCATTCAACTCTATCAAATGCCTTCTCGGCAATCCACCGCCACCACCAAAGAATCCAGTCCCGCCTTCTGAGCCACCCAAAGAACATTTAATAGCTTCCGGATATTGTCACTGGCTTGCCTGCCGGGGATAAAGCCCGTTTGGTCATTATTTATCAACTTAGGTAAAAAGTTCTGCAAACGGGTAGCCAAAACCTTTGCCAAAATCTTTGCGTCCAAATTAATTAGAGAAATAGGTCAGTATGACTCACTCACCCCCTTATCCTTCCCCGGTTTAGGCACCAAGGCTATACCCGCCACTGCCATTGACCACGGCAGTGCCCCCCCCCTGATGAACACCATTAAAGACCCTGGTAAGTTCGCCACAGATTTCGGAACTGAAAGTCTTATAAACCCGGGGCTTTGCCTTCCTTAAGGCCATTGATTGCCACCCGCACCTCCCCTTCCTCAATTGCCCTATCCATCCATTGCTGTTCCATCTCCTCCAATTTCGGGAGATTAAGTTTTCCCAAATATTGTCTGATCTGCATCTCCGATCCTCTCAGCTCCGCCTTATACAGGGCCCTATAATACCTACTGAAAATCGCCTGGATATTGACGGTCCCATGTTCCCATTCGCCCCTTTCATTTTTCAGCTTATATATCTGCTGCTGCACATGCCTTCTTTTGGAGGAGTGGAGGAGTGGCCTAGTGGTTGGGCAAGGTACTTCAGGCCAGAAGGTCGGGGGTTCAAATCCCACTAGAGGACAGCAACCTTGGGTCGGAAGGACTGGGGTTTCTAGTCCCACAGGTGCTCCTTATGGTCTTGGGCAAGCCGCTTAACCCTCCATAGCCCATGTTCCCTGTAAAATAGTTATCTCCAAGTTATAATGCCCTGTTCAATGTAATTTCAGTTTGTTCAATGTAAACCGCACTGATGCAGAATAGCGCGGTATATAAGAGAATGTAAATAAAATAAAAATAAATAAATAAGTTGCCGAGCTAAATACCGACCCGGTTTATTACCCCCAACATAATATGCATGCTGCAGCCTTTTCATTTGGAAGACTAGTTCCCCCAATCCTAATGCCTCCAAATCCTCCCGCACCCTAGTCATTTGTTGTAACACCGCTCTACTCCCAGTCCTCTAGTGCTCTCTAAGTAATTGTTGTAACTGAGCTATCAACCCTTCCTCCACCACTCCCCCTGCCTCTTCTTCTTTGCCGCCATTGCTATCAAACGCCCCCGGACTACCGCTTTCATACCGTCCCACATTATCTCCCGGGATACTTCCGCTCCCCCATTTAATTGAAAATACTCTGTAATGCATTCCCTCAGACTGGCCACCCCCTCCGGATCTGCCAACAGCGATTCATTCAATCTCCAAAACCAGAGTCCGGTACGCTCTTTATAAAATGCAAGAGCAAGTATTACCGGAGCATGATCCGTCCATGACACAGCACCAATATCCACAGCGCCCACCCTATCTAACCAATTAGAGTCTATCCACAACATATCAATTCTACTATACGTTCGGTGAGGATGTGAGAAAAAGGTGTAAGCTCTTTCTCCAACATGACTATACCACCAAACATCTACCAATCCCAATGCGGACATCAATTTAGCCAACTTCCGTCTTCCCAGTTTATCCCAACTCCTTCCTCCCCACGAGGAGTCCAGGCGCGGATCCACACTACATTAAAATCCCCACCTACGACCAGACTCCCCCGTTTGTGCTCCTCTATAATTGGAAGAATACGGTCGAAAAAAGGGCCTTGAGCTATGTTAGGCGCATACACACAGCAAATGGTAGCCTCTCTCCCTTCCAAGAGCCCACACCAAAGAACATACCGCCCTTCCTGATCTCTAATAACTTCCTTGGAAAACAGTATCCCCACACCCCCTTTTTTATAGGAACTGCAATTGGCAGCAAAAAAACCTCTATCGTATTTACCCTGATAAAGTCTCTCCCCCCCCCCCCCCGAGAGCTCTTTAAATGGGTCTCCTGCAGCAAGAGTACGTCCGCCTGGACTCGGGCTCCTTCTCTTACCACTGCCCATCTCTTTTGCCAGGAGTTGCGACCATGCACATCAAGCGTGAGGATCTTTAATTCACATTACATTCTCAGGTATCACTTTTACCATCAGTGTGCACCGTTCCATAGTGAGCTCCCCCCCCTCCCCTACCCCCCACACCCCTACACTTAACCGATTTGATTGCCCTCCTCCCCCTCCCTGTTCCCCAACCCCTTTCCCCCCCCCCCTTCAACACTCACCCCTATAGCCCTCTACCGTGCTCGCTCCTCCCACATCCACCCCAATCTGGACCCCCCAGAACCCAGTGTTGCTGCACCCCCCCCCTCACCTACCTTCCCCCTCTCCGCTAGCCAACTTTACCAGAACTCCCAACCCCACAGCCTGAAACAACATACACAATCCCATAGACATTGTCTTTCCCATACACATTGTCATCCCCAACTCCCCACTCTTGACATATCCACATCACCCCTTCCCACAACATATTTAAACATACAAATTCATCCCTCAACTTCGGAAGGGCGTATTCATTCCCCCACGGGCAGACTTCCTCTCCCGTCTGTCTACCCGATGCCACCACCTGTCAGGAACTCGCTGCTGTGTGCCGCCCGTCTGCGCCATCTCTGGAATCCGCTGGATGCCTCCTTCATAGCTTCCTTCAGTGCCAGCAAGGTCTCCGCACGCCGAGTCATCCCATTAATGGTGAAGGCAAGCCCCACCGGGAATAGCCACTTATATCATATATTGTCCTCTCGCAGCCGAGTAGTAAACTCCCACCAGGACTTCCGGCGCTGCAGCGTAGCTGCGGCCAGATCAGCATATATAGCAACGTCAGTTCCTTGCCATTTAAACTTTCCCATGGAACGCATCTTGCTGGCTATTTTGTCCTTAATCTGGTAATCATGGAAGCAAATGATAATGTCTCTAGGCTGCTCCCGTCTCACTGCTCCAAGCGATCTATGTGCTCGATCCAGCACCACCTCCACCACTTCTTCCCCTGCCTCTTGCAGGACCGCCTCACAGATAGCTTTCGCTGTTTTCATACAATCTTGGTACGCGTCTACCTCAGGGACACCCTTTATGCGCAGATTCTGTCGTCTGGCTCTGTTCTCCAAGTCTTCCAGCTTCAATGCCATGCTCTCCTTGTCATCTTCCAAACTCTTCATCCCTTTTTCTAACAAGTCAGTGCGCGCCTCCAATGTCTCAAGACATCCTTCAACTTCCGCCACCCGGCATCCTACTTCGGTTATATCAGCTCTCAGCTGTGAGAACATCCCCTCTACTTCTCCTTTGAACCCAGCAATGTCCGTTTTAATGTCATTGAACCACGATTTGAGTTCTTCCTTTGTAAAAGCCACAATAGCACTCGCTGCGAGGGGGTCCTTCTTGCCAGAATCAGACACTACCAGACTCCCAGCCGGGCCCTTTGTCATCTGCTTATCCCTCCCCTGAGGATCTGTTCGCGCACTGCCATAAGCAAATTCCTTAGATCAGCTGTTTTCTTTCTGGTGGACGCCATAGCTTACGCACAGCTGCCTCCCACCACCACAGATAGTGTCCTGGGTCGTTTTCAGCTTCTATTGCAAAGCTGGGACACCACGACCCTATTCAACCACCAGATGGAGCTATTCATTCATTGCTGCAGAGCCATGTGCTCAGTTGAAGAAAAGATAGCAGAATTATAAATTGGAACCCACAGTTAAGAACTCAGGGCAGCACATTTATTCCACTGCAGTTCATGCCCAATTCCTTCCTCCTGGTATTGTCCAAAGCAACAGCCCCCACAGCTTAATGTACAGGGAGAGAGTATACAGCAACTTAAGTCAGCTCTCCCTCCGGTACTCACTGCAGCAATGCCCTACAAAGGGCTCCAGCAGAAGGCTCAGCAACCCCTGTTCCTCGGCAGGGCACTTCAGATCCAGCTCTCTCATACAGCAGTTACATCGGGGAACCAATTAATTTCACCAAGTGGGGAGCCCAGGGAGGCAGGCAAAACATTGAGGCTAGTGATCAGGGCCTGTGCAGAGCAACATCAATCAGCCTTTCCTTCCACCAGAACTGCACAGACCAGGCCTCTATTGTCGGCAGGTCGGGGGGCATAATTTAAGCCGCGGCAATCACATACCGGCCTTCACTCCCTTTTCCGCCTCACCCCATCTTCCGCTGCACTCAGCTACTCAACTTATCCCCCAAATCACGGATTCATGTCCTCTCCTCCAGTAATTGTGGGATGCCTGGCACGGAGCCGCAGGGAGATGCTACCATGTCAGTTCGGGCTCACTAGCGCCCCCCTCCCCCACCCACTGCAACTTTATATATCACAGCCTTCCAAAATAGAGCATCTATCCGCTCCAATTGGCCCAAAACACAATTGTGCATCTAATCTTCAAGACTTCCAGAAGATCCCACATCACCCCTATACTCCGACACCTACACTGGCTCCCCATCCTGTCTAGGATAAAATTTAAATCTGTCACCCTAACCCACAAAATTATCACCTTGAATCGGCCCCCTGCCTCTGCCCCCTCCTCTCCAACCCTACTAGCTCCAGATCTCGTAGGACAAACTCTGCTAACCTACTTCACACCTCTTCACAAAATTACGGAGCAAACAAGCTACTTGTAATCGGGTTTTCTCCCTCTATGCCCCCTCAGAAATGAATGCCTTGCCCCCTGATCTACGAGGTTGCTCCGACCACAGAGAGTTCCGAAAAAACAAATAACATTCCTTTTCCAAGAATATTCTGGCTCCATCCCCCATGACAACCCAGATCCAATATAACTTGCTAAACTCTCCCACTTACATAAGAACATAAGATATGCCATACTGGGTCAGACCAAGGTCCATCAAGCCCAGTATTCTGTTTCCAACAGTGGCCAATCTAGGTCATATGTACCTAGCAGTTTCCCCAAGAGACACAAGTTCCACAATGCTTGTACTGGGTCAAGCATTGATATCTTCAGTCACTTCTTAATAATGGTTTATGGACCTTTCCTCCAGGAACTTGTCCAAACCTTTTTTAAACCCAGCTACACTAACAGCCTTTACTACATCCTCCGGTAACAAATTCCAGAGTTTGATTACACGTTGAGTGAAAAAATATTTTCTTTTATTAGTCTTAAATAGTTTACCCTGTAGCTTAATCCACTTCTATAAAATTCTCCTCCTTATGCACTCCTGCCCCCTCCTTTTTACCCCCTTACCCTCCCCCCTTATTCTTTCAAAATGTACATAGATGCCTTTCTGGCAATATACCGTTACTTGTTAACTATAGATAAGTTTTCTACTACAAATTATTGTTCTATGTACAACAGTTATAACTATACTGTTACGTTGAAGTCTATGTAAACTGCCTTGAATTGTAGAAAGGCTGTATATATAAACGTTACATAAATAAATAAATAGCATTTGATTTATTCTTCTGTTTGCAGGGTTAAGCCTCAATCTCAAGGTGTTCTTTCCTTTAAAACTGAGCCAGCACTGCTGTGTAATTGGATTACTCTTAGTATCCAATGTAGCATAACAGTGCGTATTAAGTGAACTGTGAGGTGCCCTGGAAGTGCTTTTTCTGCCCCATCCCCCTTTATTGGTGTTTCGGGTTGAGTGTTATAAGTGTGAGTTACGAGGGTTGCTCAGGAAGTAATGCCCCACATGTTTTCTCTCAGTCCAGAATGAAGATAGAGGTGTGAATTTGAAAGGGTAGTAACTTGGAACTTCAAAGGACACATGTGTGTAATTTTACAGTCTGTGATAAGGAAGCTTATCATAGCTCAGGAAGGAGCTATAGAAAAGGTGAAGTGACTCTGAACAAGCAACCTGTCAGTTCTGGTAGAAATAAGAAAACAGAATTTTCCCATAAAAGACTACCAGTCCCAGAATGCACCAGGTTTCCAACAGCCATTAGAGGAGCTGAAGTGGGGAAACGTGTGTTCAATCAAGAGGGCTATGAGGTAATCCCCAAGCACTCATCTCAAAGGGCAGGGCCTGATTCAGCACAGCTGCGCTGTGTTAGGGAGGAGCACTCATATAAGCAGAATAAAGGTAGAGTTTATTCTACAGAGAATTATCCTTATCCTCAGGATCATCATCATCTTCATGATCAGCTTGGATATCCTCAGTTTCATCTGAAGGATCATCAGAAGCAGAAGCCAAACCGGACGGACAGAGAGGGAAAGAAACCCTTTGGAAGAAGGAGGAGAAAAGCCTTTGAGAGGTCTAGAAGAGTCCAAAGCAGTACGTATACTGGGAGGCATTCCAAGGGACAGCATACACCATCATCAGCTCTCCCTGGGCAGGGATCGAGCCTCCAGCGGGGGTGCCGCGGCGGGAAACTGCAGCCATCTTCAAAGTGCTGTCCAATCGGGGCAGCACTCAGCCTTTAAAAGTCGCAGCGCTATCGGGCGCTCCTGCAACCCCACCGACATCAGCGCTCCCTGGGCAGGGATCGAGACTCCAGCGGGGGGTGCCGCGGCGGGAGGAAACTGCAGCCATCTTCAAAAGTGCTGTCCAATCGGGGCAGCACTCAGCCTTTAAAAGTCGCAGCGCTATCGGGCGCTCCTGCATCCCCACCATCATCAGCTCTCCCTGGGCAGGGATCGAGCCTCCAGCGGGGGTGCCGCGGCGGGAAACTGCAGCCATCTTCAAAGTGCTGTCCAATCGGGGCAGCACTCAGCCTTTAAAAGTCGCAGCGCTATCGGGTGCGCCCGCGCCTGGCGGGCCCGCGCCTGAGGGCCTCGCCAGAGGGCCCTTTGGCGTGGCCCTTAGGCGGAGACCGAAAGAAGGGGCATCAAAAAATCAGCGGCACAAGCAAACAGCTCCAAACAGAAACTTTGCTGCCACAAACAATAACGCTGGATCTTCGCTGGTTTCAAATCTCACATGACTATAAGCAGCTTGAGCTCCTTTTAAAGTTGAGCTCGCTCATACCCTCAACGAAGGCTCTCTGATCACAGCAAGTATTCCACACCAAAATGAACTATATATTTCCTAGCATTCATGCACATTAGTATATAACAAAATACATACTGTTGTCAGTAATCAGTAATTGTTAAAAGCAAGTGTTACCTCCCAAGCTAGATTTACTGTTGTCAGTAATCATTGCATACAACTGCGATCTCCTAACAACTAAATGTACTGTAGTCAGAAAGCATTGCATACAATTGTCTCCTAATAGAAAGATACACTGTTGTCAGTAAATAGAAAGATACACCGTTGCTAGTAATCATTGCATGCACTGTTATCTCCCAACAAATTCACTCATAAAAATACTGTTGCCAGTAGTGAATACCCATCCTGCCTGTGTTTAGAAATACTGTTGCCAGTAGTGAATACCCATCCTGCACTGTGTTTAGAAATACTGTTACCAGCAATAATCTCCCTCCCTCTAACCAACTCCCTCACCATTCAACCCTCTACTCAAAGAAAAATGAACACAATGTCTCCTACTAAGATTATAAATCTCCCTCTTAACCCTCTTTTTAAAACCCTCCTAACTCAACACATATACACTTACAAAATCAATCAAAGCCCATACAAAAACATCCCAATCATCCACAATCATTACCGGAACCCTTATAATTACGTCCCAATCACCTACAATCAGTACCAGAATCCAATACATAGCTATACAAACCCAAACTCTCACAATCACTATTCGCGTCACACCTCCCATAAACGCCATCACCGTCTCATCCAAATAAAACACCAACTCATAAACAATATAATTGACCAAGCTGACAATACAAAGACCAAATTACAACTCACCCTAATAAACATACGGTCTATAAGAAACAAAATACCAATAATTAACGACATAATAAACGACACATCCCCTGACATTATCTGTATTACTGAAACATGGCTCTCACCTACTGACTCTATACTAAACCAACTAACCACATATCAATATGACATATTCAATTGCCAACGGAATATAAAAAGAGGAGGGGGTGTATTAATTCTCACCAAAAAAGACCTACAATTCACCCTAAAAAACCTAAATAATATAGATGGAATGGACATCATTAACATAGAAAATAAAACCTTGGCTCTCACCCTCATATACAGACCCCCAGAATCCGATTACAAAAACCTCACCCCTATTCTAGAACTCGCATGCACAGCGTCGCAAAGCAAACCACTTATACTCCTTGGTGATTTGAACCTCCCATCATTGAACCACACACAATCAGATAACTTCATAGATGCTATGGCACAAATGGGGTTCACTCAGATAATACATGCTCCCACACACAAGAAAGGCAACATACTTGACGTAATCTTCCTCTCATCCACACTCTGCAGTCACTTACCACATTACACTCCGAATATTTTATTTATTTTATTTATTTTTATTTAACAAACATTTATATCCCGCATCTTCCAGAGTTCAGTTGCGGTTTACAATAAAACAAAATCCACAAAGCAAG
Organism: Ichthyophis bannanicus; assembly: GCA_033557465.1. NCBI lineage: Eukaryota > Metazoa > Chordata > Amphibia > Gymnophiona > Ichthyophiidae > Ichthyophis > Ichthyophis bannanicus. Next base: position 8,399,275 of record CM066033.1, on the reverse strand, counting down.
AGCTTTGTTTTACATTGAACATTATGTAACAATAAACAATAAATTGGTTAACAGCATAGGCTAATACATACAGCATGAAACTTGCTTTTAAACTATGTACAATAAACTATATACAGATAAACTATATACAGATACAAGTAGTGGTACTTTAGGTTTAATCATAGCGTTTTTAGTTCAGTGGTTTTTCTGTTAAATTGTAAGATTTAGTATTACTCAGTCAGGTGATTTTAGCCATTATCTGAGTAAATCAAGGGGTTCTCCAGGACCAAGCAGGAAGTCAGTCCTCACTTATGGGTGACGTCGGCGCCGACGGAGCCCTCGCGGAGCAATTTTCCCCAGCTTTCAAAGAAAGCCTATGGTAATTGCAGCGCGCATGAGCGGTAGTCTTCCCGCCCGAAGGTGACATCTTAGCCAGTCTTCTTTTTTCCGCGGAGCCCTACAGACGTCCCCGTCTTGTCCCCGCGAAAAAGTTGATTTTCCTCTGTATTTATCCTTTTTTCTTTCGGTTCGACGCCGGTCGTTTTCCCGCCCGGACTCGCGACGCCAGTCTCGAGTCCTCTAACGGGTTTTCGGTTTTTCTGTCTTAGTCAGTCTTTCGTTTCGTTTTTTCCCTGGCAGCCCGGTCCTTTGACCTCGCAGGGGCCCTTTTTCCCCCGATGGCTGCCAGTGGCTTTAAGCGGTGTGGTCGGTGTGACCGAAATATGTCACTCACCGACTCACACACGACCTTTGCCTCCGCTGCCTGGGCCCAGATCACGAGGAAATTTGATCTGTGGGCCCTGCAGCAAACTGTCCTCGAAGGCGGTGAGAAGTCGGCGGCATCAGCGCGAAAGAATCTTCGCTGACCCCAGCCGTACCCGGACCTCGTCGGAGGCCTCACTGTCGAAAGGCTCCAGTTCGGACCGTCGACGGAGCTCCTCCGACCGGGGTTCTCCCTCCGGGGACCATCGACGGAAGGAAAAACCCGCGAGGGCGGCGTCGGTGGACGCTCCTGGCTCCGCGAGGGCCAGGTCGCATAGCCCCGACAGCCGCCCCGGGTCCTTGGAGAAGGAACACCTCCCGAAGCGACCTCGCCTGGAGTCGGAGATGCATGCCCGGGTAAGTCCTGTAGGCCTTCTGTACTCGCCTCCTCGTCAGCCGACGACGTGCCCGACTCCGGAGGGGCCCGAGTCGGGGGCTGCTGGGTCGCATGAGCACGGACTCAGGTTTGACGGCCTTGGAGAGCAGATTGTCTGCCTTCATGGACCAGCAGCGGGCACTGCTCGCTGGCTTCGCTGGCGTCGCTGCCCCGACCGCCGGGACGTCGACGTCCAAGTCGACCCCGGAGACCGAGCCGATCCTCGAGTCGATGAGAACTCGAGTCGATCCTCGGTCGAGGTCGCCCTCGGCCTCCCGTTCGGGACCGAGGTCGCCGACGCCGACTCCCTCGGCGTCGGGGCGGCTGGCGCCGCACCCTGCCCGAGCCGGCCCCACCGAGGCCTCGTCGGAGTCGGTCGGGGAGTCTGAGGAGGAAGAGTCACCAGATTCTTTACGGACACGGGGTGTCCCATCGGACTCTCCGGAGTCCGAGCCTCGGAAGCAGTCCCCCCGGAGGATGCCCGGTTCTCGGATTTCGTTAGGGATATGGCCAAGGCTTTGGCCTTCCTGCGGACCCCGAGGAGGAGCCTCGAGCCGAAGAGCTCGACGCCCTCCAGTATGACTCTCTCCCGCGAGGGAGCACTTTACTGTTGCCGGTTCCTCCTATGCTGGAACGACTACTCTTCCGCATGTGGGAGAGTCCGGCCTCCTCGCCGGTCCTGAGCAAGCGGGTCGATTCTATCTATCGAGTCCGCAAGAGCCCTGGCTTTCAAAAGGCGCAGTTGCCACACCATTCCATGGTAGTGGAATCGGCATGCATAGTCTTAAGAGCCAGAAGATGCACTCCTCGGTGCCTCCCGGTAGGGAGGCCCGTAACCTGGATGGCCTTGGCAAAAAGTGCTTCCAGGGCTCTATGCTCGCCTGTCGTGTCCAGACTTACCAGCTCTACATGGGCATGTATCTCAGGGATCTGGCTAAAGAGCTAGCCGGCTTCTCCGCTGGTTTGTCCGAGGAACCCTTGCGGAGGTTCCTAGCATTGTCCACATGTATTCTGGAATGCTAATAGTTCATGTCCCGAGCAGCCTATGATGGCTTTGAAGCCTCGGCTCGATTAGCAGCAGCCGGCATCGGTGCCAGACGACAGGCTTTGCTTCAGTCGTCCGACCTTGAGACCTGGGTACAGGACAAGTTGGTCGATGTCCCCTGCCGAGGCGGACAACCTCTTTGGCAAGCCCATGGCGGAAAAGGCTGCACAAATTGAGACTGAGGACTCTCACCAGGACCAGGCTTTCTAGGAAGACCTCCGCCCCTTCCCAGAAAAAGAAGGGCTCGGGAAAAAAAGACCTTTACCCGAGGAAGGCGGCTGCCTACAAACAATACCCCCATTATCAGGCCCCTGCAGCTCCCCAACAGGGCCAGCAGGCCCAAGGGACGGGGTAACGGGTCCCGTAGGCAGCAAGCCCCCAAGCCTGCGCCACCAGCCCCTGCTCAGCAGGGTGGGGGTTTTTGACTCGCTCAGCATAGCCTCTCCCCCCGCTGGTTCCCCCAGCAGCACCGGAGGCCGGCTGGTTCACTTCGCCGACAGGTGGTCCAGCATCACCGCAGATGCCTGGGTGCTTCGGGTCGTGCGAGAGGGCTACCTTCTCCAATTCCATCAGGTCCCTCCCTCCTATTTTACGGGTGTGAATCCGCGACCCCCTCTGCACATGGAGTTGCTCCTTCATGAGTTAGCAGGTCTTCTGCAGGATCAGGCGGGTGGAAACCGGTGCCACACCACCTGAGAGGTCAGGGCTTTCTATTCAAGGTATTTTCTTATACAAAATAGAACAGGGCATCAGACCCATCCTGGTCTTGCTCAACATAAACAAGTTCCTTTTGCTGGAGAAATTCAAAATGATTACCCATGGAATCCTTCTGCCCTACCTCCAGGAGGGAGATTGGCTATGCTCCTTGGATTAAAGGATGCTTACACGCACATCCTCATCCACCCAAGCCACCGCCAATACCTAAGGTTTGTGGTGGCAGGAAATCATTACCAGTACAGAGTACTGCCCTTCGGCCTGTCCTCCGCACCGCGAGTCTTCACAAAATGTCTCTCGCGGTCGTGGCGGCCCATCTCCGGCTTCACGGCCTCTATGTTTTCCGTACCTCGACGACTGGCTCATCAGAGCAGCATCCGCTCAGGAGGTCACCACCGCAACGTGCCGCACGGGACCTCTGCTGCAGCACATGGGCGTTGTCATCAACTTCGCAAAGTCCACATTTCTCCCCACACAGGATCTCGAGTTCAACGGCGCAAGGCTGCACACACCTCAGGCGCGAGCGTACCTACCGCAAGACAGGGCTCAGCGGCTCAAGGACCTATCCTACCCATTACGCAGCCAGCCCCTGGTCTCCGCCAGGCGCATCCTCAGACTGATCGGCCATATGGCTTTCCACCGTCCATGTGACCCCCAATGCCCGCCTGAATATGCGGCCTGCTCAGTGGTGTCTCCGCCAGCAGTGGCGACAGGCCACGGGCGGCCTACCAGACCGAGTGCGCGTCTCCGAGCCGCTGGTCTCGTCTATCCGGTGGTGGCTCCGGCAGCCGAACCTGGTATTGGGAATGCCTTTCCAGTCACCTCAGCCGACCCGGGTGCTGACCACCACCGATGCATCCCTCCTGGGCTGGGGAGCCCATTGCCAAGAGGCACGTACTCAGGGCCTCTGGACCAAGTGGGAGTCTGCGCAGCAGATCAACTTCCTGGAGCTCAGGGCGATCCGCCTAGCTCTCAAGGCCTTCTCCCACCTGACCTCCCAACAGTCCGTCCTTGTCCAGACGGACAATCAAGTTGCCATGTTCTACGTGAACAAGCAGGGGGGCACGGGCTCCTTCCTCCTCTGCCGGGAGGCACAGAAGCTCTGCTCTTGGGCCGTCAGTCACGGCATTCTCCTCAAGGCAGTTTATCTCCCGGGCCAAGAAAATTGCCTGGCGGACAAACTCAGCAGGGTCCTCCAGCCGCACGAGTGGCGTCTGGACCCCTTGATCGTTCAGAAGCTCTTCCTCAGGTGGGGCCTCCCCACAGTGGATCTCTTTGCCAGTCCTCACAACCGGCAGCTTCCTCGCTTCTGCTCTCGTCAGCCTCACCCCCTTCGGGTGGCGGCGGACGCCTTTCTGATCTCATGGTCGGGGAGCCTTCTGTACGCTTTCCCTCCCATCCCGTTAGTCTCTCGGACCCTTTTCAAGGTTCTCCGAGACAAAGCTTTCATGATCCTGGTGGCCCCTCGCTGGCCCAGGCAGCCGTGGTTTCCGCTCTTGCTGCAACTGGCGGTGGAGGATCCAATCCCTCTGGGGGTGCAACCGGATCTCCTCACCCAGGATCAGGGGTCCCTACTGCACCCCAACCTCAGGTCTCTCAACCTCATGGCCTGGCTGCTGAGAGGGTAGTCCTTGCTCCTCTCCTCTTGCCGGCAGAGGTGGAGGAGGTCGTCTTGGCTTCGCGACGGCCTTCTACCCGCAAATGCTACGCCCTTAAATGGCGTCGCTTTGCAGTCTGGTGTACCCAACAGTCTCAGGATCCCTTCTCCTGCCCCGGAGTCGGTGATCTTACAGTACTTGCTACACCTCTCTAATCTGGGACTTAAGTCCAACTCCGTCAAAGTTCACCTCAGTGCTCTTTCCGCACATCATGTGCCGGTGGACGGCAGACCTCTCTCCAACGACCCTCTCGTAGCGAGGTTTCTCCGAGGTCTCCTACTACTTAAACCACCTCTGCGCCCGCCAGCGCCTGACTGGGACCTGAATGTGGTTTTTACAGCGGATCACCTGTCCGCCTTTTGAAACCTATGGCTACCTGCTCTCTCTCTCCGTTTTCTGTCTTGGAAAACGCTGTTCTTGATAGCCCTCACTTCCGCTAGGCGTGTAAGTGAATTACAGGCCCTCGTGTCTGATCCCCCCTACACTCGGTTCTACAAGAATAGGGTAGTCCTACGGACTCACCCAAAGTTTCTGCCTAAAGTGGTCTCCCCTTTTCACTTGAATCAGGAGGTGGTACTTCCAACCTTCTTTCCCAGACCACACTCCAGCCGAGCTGAGACGGTCCTCCATACCCTGGACTGTAGAAGGGCGTTGAACTTTCTACCTTGACCGTACGCGGGGAGCACCGTAAAGCTGCGCAGCTTTTTGTGTCCTTTGACCCCAATAAATTGGGGCTCCCGGTCTCCAAGCGTACTCTGTCCATCTGGGTTGCGGACTGTATCTCTTGGGCTTATGGGGCAGCCGGACTCGCCTTAGAAAGTCGAGTCACGGCTCATTGCGTTCGGGCAAAGGCCACGTCAGTGGCTTACCTCCGCTCTGTTCCGCTGGCAGACATCTGCCGGGCCGCTACTTGGTCTTCGAGCCAGACTTTTGCGGTCCATTACTGTCTCGAGAGGGAGTCCCGTAGGGACAGTGCTTTCGGACAGGCAGTCCTCCGTAATCTCTTTGAGGTCTGAGCAACTCCTACCCTCCATCCCGGATGTGGGCTACCGGTGGGTGATAATTCAGCGAAGATTCTATCCTTCTGTGCTGCTGAGCTAGAGGGAGCTCATTTTGTGCTTAGGGTCTCCGGTAGCCTTGAGCTTGGGAGTCCCATAAGTGAGGACTGACTTCCTGCTTGGTCCTGGAGAAAGCGTAGTTACTCACCTGTAACAGGTGTTCTCCAGGAGCAGCAGGAATCAGTCCTCACTACCCTCCCTCCTCCCCTTGGAGTTGCAAATCGTCTGCTTATGTTCTTTTTGCAAATTTTTATGCTGTCTTTTTAGCTATGTCATCTGACTGGCTAAGATGGCACCTTCGGGCGGGAAGACCTACCGCGCATGCGCGCTGCAATTCCCAAAGGCTTTCTTTGAAAGCTGGGGAAAATTGCTCCGCGAGGGCTCCGTCGGCGCCGACGTCACCCATAAGTGAGGACTGATTCCTGCTGCTCCTGGAGAACACCTGTTACAGGTGAGTAACTACGCTTTATCTATGTTGCCGTAGTGCATGGAGAATAGATAAGTTTTTAGTTTTTTACGGAGTTCCATAATTTCCTTTATAGATCTTAGGTCCTCTGGAAGGGAATTCCAGGTGGATGGGGCTGCATGAGAGAAAGCTCTGTTGTTAGTTAATTTATTTGCTTTTATGAAATCATGAGGGGAGTTTAGTTTATTTGAGTGTCCTTTTCTGTGTGTAGTTTTTTGAGGTTCCATACTGATTAGGTTATTTAGAGGGATTGGGGCCATGTGATTTAATGCTTTAAAAGTAGTTATTGTAGTTTTATATATTATTCTGCTTTGAATTGGCAACCAATGAAGGGAAGCTAGTATTGGTGTTATGTGCTGGAATGAGTGTGCTTTCATTATAATTCTAGCTGCTGCATTTTGTGCTAGTTGGATTCTTTTGATATTTTGTTTTGTTATTCCTAGAAGAATTAGGTTAGCGAAATCAAAGTGCGGGGTTATTGTAGCCTGGATTATATTAATGAAGTCTTGTAGGTGTACTAATGGGCGAAGTTGTTTAAGGATTTTGAGTTTAAAGTATATTTTCTTTATAGTGTTTCTGATATGAGTAGTCATCGTCAGATGTGTGTCTAGTATAACACCTAGGTATCTTATTTCGTTTTTTATTTTAATGTCATGATTTTGTATTGTTATGTGGGTTGGAGGGATATATGACTGGCTTTTTGTTACAATTAGGACTTCTGTTTTTGAATGATTAATGTGGAGGTTTTGAGCTTTTAGCCAGGTTGTTATTTCATTGAAACAATCTGATAGTTGTTTTATTGGTAAGTTAGGAATTGTGAAAGGGATGTACATCATTATATCATCTGCATATAGATGATAGTATACTCCAAATTTTTTAAAAATATTGCAGACTGGTTTTTAATGTAAAATATTGAACAGGAGGGCTGAAAGCGCCAGAGCCTTGTGGGAGTCCAATTTCTTGTTTATAAATGGTTGATGTTTGGTTGCCTATTCTTACATTTTGTGTTCTGTTGTTTAGATAAGAGGTGAACCATTTGTGTACAGTGGCATTTATTCCTATTTGTTTCAGGTTATTAAGCATTATAGTGTGGTGAACACTATCAAATGCTGCCGAAATATCAATAAATAGGAGTATAAATGCTTGTTTGTGATTGTCAATCCCTCTCAGTAGTACGTCAGTTAAGACTGTTAAGAGTGTTTCAACTCCATGTTGAGGTCTAAATCCATATTGGTGTTCATCAAGTGGGTAGGATGAGTCTAGGTATTCCTGTGTTTGGATTTGTACCACTTTTTCTATTATTTTAGCCAAAAAAGGGATACTTGAGATGGGTCTGTATGATTTTGGAGATGTTTTGTCAAGCGTGTTGTTTTTGAGAATTGGGCGGATTTGAGCATGTTTAAGCATGGATGGGAGGTTGTCCTTGCTGTAATGAGAGGTTGATTATGGGGAGAATGTATGATAGAAGTATTGGAAGTGTGCTTTTTATCCATGTTACAGGGCATGGATCAAGAAAGGAGGTTGTGGTGTTGAGGTTGGAAATGATATTCTTTAGTGAATCTTTTGATACTGGATGGAAGTTTGACCATTCGTCTGAACAATGATGAAACGTATTGATATAGTCTAGGTTCATTCTAGGTTGTGTAGATTTGTTTTGATAGTGTTTGGCTAGGGTTTGTACCGAAATATCGGTGATTTCATTGTTGGATGTTTGGGGATTATTAGTTAGATTTCTAACAATGGTGAATAGTTCTCGTGGTCTGTTATAAGATTTTGATAGGATTGGCCGCATAATAAGATTTTTTTGTGCTATCTAAAGTATCCTTGTATTTATTAAGATAGTTGTTATATATTTCCTTGTTAATGCATGATTTGGTTTTGCGCCATTTGTGCTCTATTTTCGTAGTTAGTTCTTTTTTCATTTGTTTTAGCGTGTTGTTGAACCAAGGTGTTTTGTTTATTTTTGAATTAGTGGGCTTTTTGATTCGTGATCACGTATGGCTGCATTATTAATTGTGTCATGCCAGTTTTTGACGGCTTCATCTATATTCGTTGGGGATGATGAGAGGTAGGGTATTGTTGTATCCAAGAATTCAATTTCATTAAAATTTCTGAATTTTGTAGTGGGATCACTTCGAGTGTTTTATTAGTGTTGTTAGTGTGGAATGTGAAGTTTGTTTTGATAATGTAATGATCTGACCACGGTGTTTGTAAGCATTCTATGGAATCTGGGTTAAATAGTTTGAAGAGTGTGTTTGGGAGGAGAATAAGGTCCAGAGTGCCTCCTTTTATATGTGTTGTTGTGTTGATTATTTGGTGAAAAGTCCAAGTCTGATATGGTTTCTAGGAACAAGTTGGATTCTGATTCTGGAAGTGAGGGGAGGTTGAAATCGCCAAGCATGATTATGGGACTTTGTTCTGTAGATGAGCCTAGGTATTCAATTAGTGAGTCTAGGCTATCTGCTTTTTGATCAGGGGGTCTATATATTAGGCAAATTCTGAATATGTTGGTTTTTATAATTAAAGTGTCAATATTGGTGGCTATGGTTGATGGAATTGTTCTTGCATTTAATCTCTTTTTTGTCATTATAAGTACTCCTCCTCCTTTTTTGTTGGTTCTGTGTGTATAGTTTAAATCGTAGTCTTCGTTATTAAGTTGATTTAAATAGACTGAATCCGTTTCGGTTAGCCAGGTTTCCGTTACACATAAAATATCAGGTTTTGCGTCTATTATTAGGTCATTGAAAATAGGGAGTTTGTTTTTCATTGAGCGGGCATTGATAAGGATGCAAGTTAGAGAAGTGGTGTTGTTGAAGCTGGTTACATTTGTTATTTGTAGTGAATTAGTTTGTTTTATTTGTATAAGGCGGTGGTAATTTATTTTTGCATGATGGTTTGGGTTTGTGTGTCTAGAGTGGTTGTAGTTTCTAATTATAGTTTGTAGTATAGGTATTGCCATGTGATTTTTGGATGTTAGGCTTAGTGTTAGGTCAATTAAGATAGTCAGTAATATACAGCTATAAGTTATTTTTAGTATCAAGGTGTTTGAGCGCGACATATTTAATGTGTAGGAAGGGTTTGTTGTAGATGATATCGTTAGCAGTTGGTATGTGTCTAAGAGTATCAATTACAGGTCAGAGTAGCAATGTATAGTAGCAATGTCAGAGTAGCAAAGACAGGTATCTATTACAATCAACAGTTGTATCTTATACAGAGTAAAGGCTAACTTGTAACAGTGATGAACAGTAGTTAATTGATTTACTGGCAACAGTATATATCAGACAGTGGTTATAAAATGACTTACTGACTTACTGGCAGCAGTATAAAGCAGACAGTAGTTATAAATGACTTACTGGGAACAGTATAAATCAGTCAGTAGTTATAGAGTGATTTGATGGCAGTAGTATAAATCAGTTAGAGGTTATAATTGAGATACTTTCAGTTGTAAACATCTGACCATAACATTGGTATACTGTTTGTTTACACTTGCCCCAGTGTACTAATAACATGCGATAATTAATAATTCTAGTGAATTAGCATACTGAGTATAACAATGATACAGTAGCTGAGGTGCTGTGGTAGTAGTCTCTTGTAATTAACATTAAAATAATAGACTATTAGGAAGGTATATCAGTGTAGGTGCATTCAAAGTAGGATATACTTGCTGCGTTTGCGGGTATAGTAGGAGGATGATGCGTGCGCGAGCTCAACCCTAGGGGAGCTCCAGCGGTGGATTGATGTCGTCGCTGGTCTTCGCTTAGTTGTTATCCGTGATTTTGGTCAGCTCTTGTCTCTTTCATGCCTTAGCCTAAGGGCCGTGCCAAAGGGCCCTCTTGCGCGGGCCCGCAAGGCGCGGGCCCGCAAGGCGCGGGTGCGCCTGTAGCTCTCTCTTTTTAAAGGAGAGAGTGCGGCCCGGATTGGGCAGCGATCAACGGTGATGCGCTGCAAGGGGGCGGAGCCAGCGATCGGACTTAGTTGGAAGCTCTTTTGTGAGGCCGATTGCCTTCCTCTGGTGTGCCCTGTCAGCTGCTGGTCTCCCCAAAGCAGGATGGGTTCGTCTCCGCTGTGGCTTCAGCTCGTTCAGCTGCTGGTCTCCCGATGCAGGTTGGACTCCTCTCCTCTGTGGCTTCAGCTCAGGTAGTTGTCCCAGCTCCTCCTGGAGCAGTGAAGAGCAATAGGGATCTTGCTCCTGTAGCTCTCTCTTTTTAAAGGAGAGAGTGCGGCCCGGATTGGGCAGCGATCAACGGTGATGCGCTGCAAGGGGGCGGAGCCAGCGATCGGACTTAGTTGGAAGGTCTTTTGTGAGGCCGATTGCCTTCCTCTGGTGTGCCCTGTCAGCTGCTGGTCTCCCAAAGCAGGATGGGTTCGTCTCCGCTGTGGCTTCAGCTCGTTCAGCTCGTTCAGCTCGTTCAGCTGCTGGTCTCCCGATGCAGGTTGGACTCCTCTCCTCTGTGGCTTCAGCTCAGGTAGTTGTCCCAGCTCCTCCTGGAGCAGTGAAGAGCAATATAACAGAAGTACCCTGGTCAGACCACCATCTTATCACAATCCAGCTACCGGCACAAATCCCAAAAAACAATACAAGCACAACTCCACATACATCACGTTTCATACGCTTTGACAAAGACACATTCCTTGACAAAGTATTACCCAAACTAAACACAGTCTCACCAGACATCAACTCAACCATAGCTCATTGGAATCTAACGATTCAAAAAGCAGCGCTCCCCACACGAGTCTTACATAAACAAACAAAAAAGACAGAAAAATGGTTCACCAAAGAGCTGACACAACTAAAAAAACAACTGAGGAGACTAGAAAAGAGATGGAGAAAACTTAAATCTGAGGAAAACAAATCCCAATACATGCTCCTACTTATAGAATACAAAAACGCAATCAACAAATCAAAAAGAGACTACCACTCCAAAGTAATAAACTCATCCATCAACCGCCCTAGGGAGTTATTCGCGATAGTAAGAACACTAACCAAAACTAATAACACCGAACCTAAACAACAAGCAATGAATATACAATCACTAGCAGAACATTTTGCAGGAAAAACTAAAAAACAAGACCATTACCCCGACTCCATTATTATCAAACACAACAACCACCCACATATGGACAAATTTCCAGTTGGTAGAACAAAAGCAACTCCTCAAAATTATAACAATGATAAACACCACCACCTCCCCACTCGACCCATGCCCTGTATCATGGATTAAGTGTGCAAAAAATGAACTGGCGGTAAACATACAAGATATAGTTAATCAATCCCTTTCACAAGGCATTCATGCCTGATGCCCTAAAACTCACAACACTCCGTCCAATAATAAATTATAATAAGATTGACTCATAAGACCCGTACTCATACAGACCAATAGCCAGCATTCCATTCATTGGTAAAATAATAGAGAAAAACAATCCAAATTCAGTTACAGGAACACATTGATGAGCACAAACCACTTGACTCACACCAATTTGGCTTCCGCCCATCCCACGGAGTAGAAACCCTCCTAATCACACTAATGGACTTTCTCATCAGGGGCACAGATGACAAACACCATGGTTTCTTACTCCTATTTATAGATATCTCAGCCGCCTTCGATAACATCAATCACCCGACACTGATCAACAGATTAGAGAACCTAGGAATAGGCGGGACGGTCCTTAACTGGTTCAAATCCTACATCTCACATAGATTAATACGAGTCCAAATTGACCAACAAGCATCAGAAACATTCCCACAAGGACAGGGAATACCCCAAGGATCGGCCCTTTCAGCCCTCCTATTTAACCTGTACCTCCAACTGATAACAAACATATTTAAAAAACACAAGATTAACCATTTTATTTATGCCGATGACATCATGCTAGCTATCCCCATAACCATTAAAAACCCTACATATGACTCACTATCCAAATGCATGGCAGAGACTTCCTCCTGGATGGAATCTAACCACCTCAGCATCAACCTCATAAAAACTGAGGCAATGTTTGTAACGAGGTCATCTATGACTGAAAACATTTACCCTGAAACAATCACAATCAACAAAACCTCCATACCTGTTAAAAAACAAGTAAAATACTTAGGAGTAATAATAGACCACACTCTCACCATGATACCACACATAAAACAAACAGTAAAAACTATTTTCTACAAACTCAAAACTATTCAACACCTAAGACCACTCCTCGAAACACAAGACTTTAGATCTGTAGTAAGTACCCTGATCACCCCTCATTTCGACTATTGCAATAGTCTCCTTATAGGCCTTCCTCAAAAAAAACACATACCTCCTACAAGGAGCTCAAAACATCTGTGCTAAAGTAATTGCTAAAGCTCGCTTAACAGATCACGTAACCCCAATACTGCTAGAACTCCACTGGCTCCCTATAAACAGTCGAATTAAATACAAAATTATCCTAACAAACCTATAAACTCATAAATGACATAACCCCCTCACACCTATCCACATTACTGCACTCTCCAACATCGACAAGGGCCCACAGACAAAACACAGCCCACTCCCTTATCATACCAAAAGCCATCCGGAAGACTAAGAAAACCACTAGCTCCAGAGCATTCTCATTCACTGCTCCTACACTCTGGAACAACCTCCCTATTGAACTTCGCACCATAAAAGACCTCATCCAATTCAGAAAAGAATTAAAGACTTACCTGTTCACTGAACATTTTGAAATCCCCTACTCCCCCAAAGCCAGCCCCACTACAAACGTGGAAACAATTACACAAACTCCCTTAATCCCAACACCATAACTGCATGCCTGCCCACCCTCACACACGCCCCAAAGAAGACATAAAAGAAACTAAATTCCAGCACCTACACAAATACCTGCACTACACACCACACACTGTAAATATACATTTGTAAAAAAGTTTGATGTTTTGTTCTGCTTTAATACCCACTAAGTTAAATTTTATTGTTCAATGTAAATAGTTAGTTTCTACTGTTCTATGTAAAGAATGTATACAAATGTGTACAAGACTGTTAACCTGTTATATGTAAACCGCCCTTGATCTCTGGAAGGGGCGGTATAAAAGAAATAGTTAAATAAAAAAAATAAAAATAAATAAATACACCATTGGACTGGGGAAAGCCAGAGGAATGGTGCTGCAGAGCTAGGAATCTCCAGACGGTACCTGTGAGAGAGACAGCTGCACGTGGAAGGGACCCTAAGACCCATGCTAGAAGGTATGTGAAGAGAGATCCAGTGTCCAGGGATCTGGATTGGAAGGCTGGACATAAGAACTGGACTACATACTGGCCAGGCTATATAGAGAGGAACTCTGACAGCAATGGAAGCTCAGGTATGAACACTGATCTATGCCCTAGCTATAACCTTGAAAGACAGCAGGGAAACAAGTATTCTCCTGAAAGTGCTCCATTGGGAGATTCATCTGTGCCAATCCATGATATTGAACCCCTGCATGTTGAAGAAGAGGGGGTGATAGCAGATGAAGAATCTGTTTACATTGACTGCTCTCTGTCTAAACTCCTTTGGTGATTTTCTGTTATAAAGTACAGCAACCATCACAAAGAAATACAAACTTGTTCTTTAATCTACTCAGAAAAGCTCCTATGTAGTATTTTTAGCCACGCAGTAGAAAGCAAGCCAGCTAAGGGGTTTCAGCTGGATAACTGCTAGCAATTGAGCCTTACCTAATTGCTTGTGAGCTAGGAGAGAATCACTTCTGAATCTATGTGGGAAGATATAAGAAGTTTACCTGAAAAGAACAGTTTTTTTCTTTCTTTGTGGCTTTTGGTTTGTTGTTTGATACCTTGCTAAGAGAATATTAGCTAAAGTCTACAGAAAAGACCAGTTTGTTGCCAACCAGGTCTTATTTCTTTTGCTTTGATTGCCTGATAAGTTAAAATGTTGTTTTCCTGATTTTGTTTTTTTAAGTTTAACCCTGAAAGCAAGTAACCTGATTTATGTGCTACCAAGCATATCTGTGTTGGGAGAAATACCCCCATAAATAAATATCTTATTGGCTTTACCCAAAAGCACAACTAATTATTGTGAGCAGCTGTGTCTGGTGTGAATGAACTGCATTGCCCACAATCCCTTGCAAATCATATAGATATATGCACTTGCCAAGACTGTGAAGATTCTCACCCAGGCAGCCGTCTGACAAGTCGTCCGACAAATAGCGAGGCGTTAGTGATCCTTCAAATGGCGTCTGTAAGTGACACACGGTACAAACAACGAGCTATAATTGAATTCTTGGTGGAGGAGAAAAAGTGTGAGAAACATTCACAAACGGTTGTGTGCTGTGTATGGAATGGACTGCCTTTTAGTCTCTGGTTCATAGTGGTGAGCCCAGGTTTCGTCACCTGTGACGATCCGGGACAAAAAGGCTTCCCCCTCAGCTTCAAAATGCTCCAACAAATCAGAGCAGATGTCTTTCCTTTGGCGTTTGTGTTCGGTTGTGAGACTTCGCAGAACCCATCTTGCACACACTTGAATATCCCAAAGAGTCAATAATTGCCATTGCACTACCTCTACTGACGGAAAGCTGTACGGACAATTCCCGACTCGTGATGCGCCAATCCGCACGAATAATGTCATGAGCACGCTGCAACTTGTCTGGACTGGTGGCTGAGGCAGGATGCACAGACCGCGGCCGATCTTCCAGTTCCGTTTTACCACTTCCTGAAGACTTTACTCTCTTCACCCATCGTCCAACGGTGCTCCTATCTATCGCAGAACTTCCATACACAGTACACAACCGTTTGTGAATGTTTCTCACACTTTCTTTCTCCTCCACCAAGAATTCAATTACAGCTCGTTGTTTGTACCGTGTCACTCACAGACACCATTTGAAGGATCACTACCGCCTCGCTATTTGACAGACGACTTTAAAATTACACACGTGTCCCTTGAAGTTCCAAGTTACTACCCTTTCAATTTCACACCTCTATCTTCATTCTGGACTGAGAAAAAAACATGTGGGGCATTACTTTCTGAGCAACCCTTGTATAAGTTGTGGGATATAAGTGTGTTGTAGGTGTGAAGTCTGTTATTAAGTTAAGGGTTTAAGTGTTGGATACAGTTGTCTGGTAATGATTTATGCTTTTGAAGTATTGATTGTGAGACTGATTGTGAAATGTTTTGATGTGAGTGATGGGTATCTTCCTGGCATCTTTCTATTTATTGAATTATTAAAATATAAAAATTACAATAAAAGAAGGGGGACTATTTTAATGACTATGATGCTGAGCTTTTGATCTCCCCTATGGCTCTTTGTTGCCGCATAGTGGGAAGTGATAAAATTCTGAAGCTTTTTCTCCCCTAAATTGTTGCTGCCATTGCGGTGTGACATATTCTTCTCCTTCTAGTAGTTGTGACCTCTTTTGAGCTACTGAAGTAGGTTAACTTAATCGGTACTATTTCTATTGCTTTAGCCTGGGAGTTTTTGCGTATTGTGTAATTAAGACTGTCAGAGTGAATTTTCTTGTTTGTGAGAGAATGCACAGGTGAGAGATGTTTGTAAGGTTAAGTAACAAAAGAAAACCTACAGAAATTTAAAGCACTGCCATAGTCCTTATTCTGTCTGTGCTGACATTTGCTGTTTGTGCTCAATGGGGCTATTCCATGCTTCCCTAACAATTCCTATGTTCAGAGAAATGGTAATGTAGGTGTGGGATGGTATGTGAGTTAGTATGGAGCAGAATCATGTTTGGCTGAGAAATGCAGATCACATGTGTTGTCCTGAGACCCAATGCCATTATGAATTACCAGCAGCTGTTTATAGGTGCAGGGCATGGTTTTGGCAGAGATATGTCATTGGTGACTGCAAACAGGAGTGTGTGTGTGTGGGATGAGGGCTAAAGAGGAGGCCCTGGTGTGCTGATCCGCAACTCTGGGGGGACATGGATAACTGGTAGTACCTGGACTGTAGGGCTGACCGCAGCATCATCAGGTGCCAGTGTGAATGGGCAGTAAATTCACAAAAGCTGCCCTGCATCAACATAGCAGGACATGTCCCTGTCAATGGTGGGGGACCCTCGGAATGGGGGCAAGCTGCAGCGCAAACAGCACTAATACATATCCAAACTCACCAGCAGAGGTCTCTGACACTGTGCACATTCGTCAGGGCAGAGGATGGTGCTTTTGGGCATGTATTTCTGATGTTTGCACTGTTGCATGCTCTCATTCTGATGGTTTTCTATCAATGACAGGGATATGTTTGGATATGTAGCTGTACAGACCCATTTCAGGATTTTTTGGCCCAGTCTTAGCATTGCAAATACTGTTTTCAGCGATGACCACTGTAAAAATAACTAACATCTCATTTTCCACTGGCCTTTACAGTAGTTTTGGTGCGCTTAGATAACCTTGTAGTGTTCTGGGCATGCAACAGACTAGTATATATGGTCTGGTTTGCAAGAACGTATCTGTTTCATTAGTATTAATGTTATGTTTGCATGAGTACAACACTGTCAGTGTGAGAATCAGCTTCGGAGATGTACGTTTTGCCAGCGGAGGCGTGCCACAGAGACGGGAAGCATCTTTTCAAAATAGGGTGAGCACGGGGACGTCCAGGCCGTTTCTGTGTATACCTGTGTCCAATTATAACAGTGAGGGCCTGCATTTCCCGAGGCGGGCTGTTCATGCATCTCCCTGATTCTGGAACTGCGGCCGTGTCTATACCCGCTGTTTCGGAATCAGGTTTATAACATGCCCATTTTCAATCTAGATGTTTCTGCCAGCCAGACGTGGATGTTATAGAACTGCGCTCATACCAGAACAGAAACACAAACAAGCAGAAGGTCCAACGCCCCCTGGTACTCAAGGATCAGGGATGCAAAGCGCAATCTCCGAAGACTGGGGAGAAAATGGAGGCGGAACAAGACGCATAACTCCCTGACTCAATACAGAGCGAAGCAACTGGAATATAACAATCTGATAAATGAGCATAAACAGCAGCACCATACCAACCTAATCATGAAATCTGTTAACAGACCGAGAGAACTCTTTAGCATTGTCCAAAAGCTCACTAAGGACACCACACAGCACTGTACCCAACATCTTCACCCACAGGAATTTGCGGATTACATGCAAGCAAAACACACCACCTAGACATGCTCCCACACACCGCAGACAGATGACTATGAAAGGAAAGAGCCGCATCAAACCTTGGAGGACTTCAGCATACCGTCAACACATCAAATAGAGGACATAATGAATGGACTCAACACAACAACCTCACCATCAGACCCATGCCCAGTATCTTGGCTTAAAGCCACAAGAAGCCAGCTCTTCCATCACATTCCCAAAATCGTTAAGGAATCACTCCAACAAGGATACATGCTACAATCCCTGAAGCAAGCCATGATATGACCAATACTTAAAAGAACACCCTAAGCCCCTCTGAACCAAAATCATACTGTCCCATCTCCAGCCTACCATTCCTTGCGAAAATCATTTAAAAGACAGTGTAAAGGCAACTTCAGGACCACATTGACATGAATGCCCCACTGGACATCCAACAACATGGCTTTAAACCTCAGCACGGTGTTGAAACACTACTCACTTCCCTCTTTGACAATCTCCTAAGAGGCATAGATAACATAAAGAATGGATTCCTGTTAGTATTCATGGACATATCAGCAGCCTTTGACACCGTGCCCCATTCCGGATTACTGCAACGCCTGCAACAGATAGGACTATGAAGTGGTTTACTTCCTACTTGGAAGATCGAATACAACAAATCAAATGCGCCCAAAAGAAATCAATGCAGTTCCCCATCACACAGGGTATACCACAAGGCCCTGTCATCAATGCTCTTTAATATCTACATCCAATCCATATGCAACATCATCAAACGCCACAACCTTCATTATCACCTCTATGCTGACGACATCATGGTGTATGCTCCAGTCAACCTACTAGCGCTTGACACCACAACAATAAAGAGATGCCTACTAGCGCTTGACACCACAACAATAAAGAGATGCCTTGAAGACATGAATGCCTGGCTCTCAACCAATAACCTCACAGTCAACTACGATAAAACTGAGGCAATGTTCGTCACCAGGAATCCCACCTTCATTCCACCACAAACTATCAGCATTCTTGACAAACCAATAGCAGTCAAAGATGAAGTTAAATACCTGGGCATCACAATGGACAGATCCCTGTACATGAAATCCCACATCACCAAAACCGCAAACAAGGCTTATCAACATTTAAGAACCATCAGAAAGCTCAAGCCAATACTCCGCCAGAACCACTTCCGCACAGTATGCCAAGCACTCATCACACCGATACTTGACTAAGGAAACTCGCTGTATCAAGGCCTCCCCCAGCAGACCTTACAACCACTCCAAATGGTGCAAAACACTACAGCACGCATCATTACAGACACTCCAAGAACTGAGCACATCACCCCCGTCCTACAGCAACTGCACTGGCTGCCAATGATGGCCAGAGCAAAATTCAAAACAGTCCTGATCATCTTTAAAATCATTCACCATCTTTCGGCAGATGCACTCCAAGATATCATAACAAGGGATATCACCAATAGACCATTAATGACAACATGATTGGCACGCCTGCAGGATATCACAAGACAAAACAAACAACCTCAAGAAGAGTTCCTTCATTATTGGCGTCCACACTTTGGAACTGCCTCCCAACCTGCCTGAGGGCCTTGAATGACCTCATAGACTTTCGCAAGGCCCTTAAAACCCTGTTCTTTACAGAAACCTATGAGCAAACAGACAACAGTCTCCACCCGAACAGTAATGCAACTACCTCTTCCAACCCGATACTCCCTTATCCCAACTAGACACACGAGTTCATTGTATAATGTCTTCAAGTACCCTCATGTTAAGTGTAACCCTCCAGTTGTGATGTGACCACTGTGATTGTTAAGTACCCTCATGTTAAATGTAACCACAACTGTCATGTGACCACTTTGATAGAAGGATAAGCTGGTATATGAATCTGTCTAAATAAATAAATCTACAATTAATACAAATATCTTAATCTCTCTCCTATAAGTCAATAGATTTCTCTCATCATGAAGGAATACAGTTCCTTCCTCAAGTCTTGCTGCGCACCTTCACATGGTGACCCCGTTGTATTTATTTATTTATTTTTATATATTTGGTTTTATATTGCACTATTTATGATCAGCATGGTTTACAAAATAACAACTTATTACAAGGAACATTTTCCATTAAACATGTGAACAAGATATTAATATATTTACATAAATAGGTGATACACAGTAGCATGTAAGACTAGGAACTATTTACAGTCTAGAATCTTGAGTATGACATTGAACTGATGTGGTTGTATAACATCCATACTAAATCTCAACAAGGTGACACTACAATTGGAGTATGGTAGTAACGAAAAAGAAAAATACATACTGGCCACACATCACCCAGGATAAAAGGTGCACTCCCAAAGCTTACACAATAGGGCTAACAATGGTGGTAGCGATAGTGCAGACATTGCAGATGTAGATAACATCCCTGCCACAGATAAAGGCCACGGTGAGCATGTTCATGGACCCATTATGGCAGGATATATACCACAGAAATTAATGAAAAAGTTAAGAGGATTAACTATGGTTCCTTAGCGTCCCTCCAGTCCAGTCCTTTCTCCTCTGAGTTGTGCTCCCCTTCCAGCAGCTTAGAGACTGAGCCCATCATCAATTTAATGACCCTCTGATATAAATACCACTGGCACCACCCACCAGCTCCAGTAAGTTCAGTCTCCAAGCAGCTGGAGGGAGTCAGTAAGCCAGTGAGCAGGGCTTACTAGAGAGATACTTAGGAACTAGAGGGGTTTAGGTTTGGGATACTTGGTTCTGTTGTTGGTTTTTCTTTCTTTCTTCCTGTAAAGTATTTTACTTTAATTTGCTTTGTTTTAGTTTTTCTTTCTCCCTCAAAGAGCGAGATTCCCTCCTCCTCCCTCAGGTGCCAGTGGACAGGAGGCGGCATTCGGCAGCCCACATCGGGGGCTAGAGAGCCCGGAAGAGGGAGAAAGCAGAGGCGTCTTCTCTGCCCTGCGCTCTGCCGGAGGAAATATCGGCCGGCACGCAGAAGGAACCTGCCTTTCTGTCCACCTCACGCCGAAGAACTGAAGGTGGCTGAGCGTGGGGGCGGGAAATCGCTGACAGAAAGAAAGAGCTCCGGAGCGAAGAGTGAGTTCGGGCAGGCAAGGTGTGTGGCGGCAAGTCGCGTAGTGTGTTGACTGCCACACGGCTGCCGACCACATGGCTAGATGTGGCCTAGTACTGCCCGGGAGTGAAAAAACAACAGCTGGAGAGCAGGTACGCCTTTCTTTTTACGTGCCTTCTCGGGGGCAGTTCAGTGGAAGCAGTTGGCTCAGGGGAGCTGTTCCTGGGCCCCAGTGACCTGGTTTTTTGAAAAAATAAAATAAAATAAAGGGGCAGTTTTTACAGGTTTGCATATAATGTATATATCTCCTTTGCTTGGTTATTGGTAGGTATATATTATTGCGACGCTCCTGCCTGCACCCTTGAGCTTACAGGCAGGAGTGGCCTTATTGTCCCTTGTGAGTATAGGTAGAACTGTTCCCTATTTATTTATTTATTTTATTTAGCAAGCATTTGTAGCCCGCTCCTTCCAGCGATCAGAAGCGGGTAGGATTACTATTGTGAAACTGCCGAATCAAGGCAGGTACAAATTTTGTTTACATACAGATTGTCAGAAAAGCACATCATACAGAGTTAACACTTCTTAGCTATGGGGGAGTTCATTTACATATATACATAAATACATATATACAGGATAATCTTCTTGGACACAGTGGTCAGGGGCTGCTCCATCTGTGGGTTCAGTTCAGGTTGAAATGTGATTGGAAAATGTGCGTTTTGAGTTTCTTTCTGAAGTCTAGAAGGTCATTGCTAGCTCGTAGTTCTGGTGGGAGTTGGTTCCACAGTGTTGGCGCCGCATATGAGAAAGCCCTGTGGCTGGTGTTAGCTTTGGCAGATCTTATATCTGTTGGAGTGTGAAGGATGTTGGAATTGTGGGTTCTTCTGTTTCGGGTAGGAGGTTGCAATCTTACTAGGTTGTTGAGGAAGGAAGGTGCTAAGTTGTGGATGAGTTTGAAGGTGGTTGTTAGTATTTTGTATTTTGTGCGAGCTGTTATGGGTAGCCAGTGTAATTGAATTAGTACTGGTGTGATGTGGTCACTTAGATTTTTCTTCATTATGACCCTGGCAGCTACATTTTGTGCCATTTGTAATATGTTTAGGGTTTTTTTTAGGTAAACCTTGTAGGATGGCGTTGCAGTAGTCAAAATGTGGCATGATGAGTGCTTGGGCCACTGTTCTGAAGTCTTGGGGATCAATAATATTCCGAATGGGTTGGAGCACTCTAAGCTTGTGGAAAACTGCTCTGTTGGTCTTTCAGAGGTGCTTTTCCATCTTTAGGTCACAGTCAAATGTGACTCCTAGATACTTTATTTCTTTTTTTGTTTGGTAAGTGTTGTTACATAGTGTTATTGATGTATGAGGGTCAAAATTCGGTTCTTTGGAGATATACATTACTTCGGTTTTTTTGTGATTAATTGACATACTACTTTGTTGTAACCAGTCTTGCATCTCTCCGATACATGTCTCCAGTGGGTTGTAGTCTGGGTTTTTAGTGTCTAGTTGTGTGTATAGCATGATATCATCGGCATAGATGTGGTAATTAATTTCGTGCCGTGAGAAAATTTTGCATAGTGGCTGCATATATATGTTAAACAGAAGTGCTGAGAGAGCAGAGCCTTGGGGGATTCCTGTGTTTGTGAGAAAGATTCTGCTTTTTCTCCGTTGAATTGAACCTGTTGTGTTCGATTTGAGATGTAGGATGAGAACCATTTTAGTGGGGTTCCTGTTATTCCTATTGATTTTATCCTATTTGTGAGGGTCCCATGATTAACTGTATCAAAGGCAGCTGAGATGTCAATGAATACAAGAATGTACATTTTCTTTTGTTTTCAAGGCCCTTTAGGAGGTTGTTAAGTAGAACTAGTAACAGGGTTTCAACTCCATGATGTTGCCTGAAGCCATATTGCTGGTCATCAAGAGGAGCACTGTCAGTCAGATGGTCTTGGAGTTGTAGAAGGACCGTTTTTTCTATGATCTTTGCCAGGAATGAGATACTTGATATGGGACGGTAGGAGGCTGGGTCTTCTCCGTTGAGTGTAGTGTTTTTTAGGATCGGTCTAATGACTGATTTCTTTAGTTCTGAGGGCATGATTCCTTGTTGTAGGGATAGGTTAACTATGTGTGCTATGTGAGGTGCTATGTCTTGTTTCACTGCCTTGATCCAGGATGCAGGACAGGGATCTAGTGGGGAGGTGGTGCTTTTCAGGCTTGTGACAATGGCTGTGATTTGCTTGGTTCCTATTTTGTGGAAGTGCTCCCATAACTGGCTTTGCGTTGTGTTGTTCTCACTTCTGATTTGTGGTGTTGGTGGGGGGGGTGGAGGACCAGGGGCCGTCAGTTTGGTCGCGTAGTGGTTTGCCAGTGTTTGGACCTTGATGGATTTGTTGAGGTTGGCATTTTGGTCGGTTTTGGTTAGTGATTTGACTAGTTCAAATAACTCTCGTGGGCGATTGATTGCCTTGTTTAGGATGTTGGTGTGATGTAATTTTTTTGCATTGTTCACGTCGTCTTTGTATTTTGCGAGATGGGCCATGTATTTAGTTTTGAGATCGGAGGATTTGGTTTGTCTCCATTTTCTCTCTATTTTACGGAGCTCCCTTTTTGATGTTATTAGAGTTCCTGTGTACCAGGGTTCCGAGTTGATCTTATGTGGGTTTGATGTGTGTTTCAGAGTTGGGTTAGATGTATTTTGGATGTGTGTGTTCCATCTGTTAGTTAGTTCGTCTAGGTCTGTGGAATCTAGGTTTATGTGGGATGCAATGGTGCTTATGAGGTGTTCCTCGTTGAGTTTGCTGAATTTCCTAATGGGGTTGGTCATTCTCATCTCCTTTGAATTTTTGGGTTGGCACTGTAGTTTAAGTTTACAGTTGATTTGGTGGTGGTCTGACCATGGTACTTGAGTTATGTTTATTATAGGTGGTTCATTGCTTTGTTGTGGATTTCTGGGTATGAAAATCATATCTAGGATGTTTCCTCTATCGTGTGTGGGGTTGCTTATTATTTGTTGGAAACCCAATTGGTCGATGGCTTCATAGAAGGAGTCCGTGTGGGACGGAGGAATTGATGCTAGGTTCAAATCTCCGAGGATGATCTGGAATTTTTTGCTTTGTGTGGATGTGATGGTTTCTAGTGCTGTGGCTAGTGTTTCGTGCTGTGGTGAGGGAGGGTCGATAGATTAGGCAGATGGATAATGCCATGCTCTCGACTTTAAGTAGGTCAAGATCTGGATTTGTGATCGTAGATGTGGTTGTGAGTTGAAGGCTGGTTTTGGCTGCTATAAGGACTCCGCCTCCTCTTCTGTTGATGCGTGGGCAGTTGTATAGTTGGTATCCGGGCTTCTGTATTTGGTTCATTGTTGCAGAGTCTGAGTCAGTGAGCCATGTTTCTGTTATGCATAGGATATCTGGTTGTTCGTCAGTTAGAATGTTGTGGATAATATGTGTTTTATTCCTTATTGACCTAGCATTAATAAGGATAATGTTACATGTGTGATGTTCTTGGTGTGTGGTTCGTGTGAGTTGTATTTGAGATCCAATAGTGTTCTTTGCTTTGATTTTAGGGTGTTTTTGAGATTTGTTCCCTTTGATATGGGTGTGTCGTTGGGGTAATTTACTTGGTGTTTGTGTGGTGGTGATAGGATTTAAGTTGTATTGATGCAGGATGGGTAATGGAGGGGGGGGGTGGAGAAGGTAGATTGGTGTATATAGTAGAGGAATGCAGTATTGTGAGTGTGGGATGGTTCTATATGAAGATGTTAGTATACACATGCACAAAATCAGGAAGGTGTGAGCAGGCTCCATTTTATGTCTGCCAGAAATACTTGGATTTTGGATTCGAGTGGCGCAGTGTGGGGTGAAGTCAAGGCAGCTGGCCTAGAGATGAGTTAGTGTAGGCCGGCAAGATAGTTGTTGGGTACCAACAGTCTAGCAGTGATAGATGGGTTGGGGTACAGCGTTTCTTATTACTTTAACAAAATAGGGATACAGTCCTAACGTTCCTTATCACTCAGTATAAACAGATACAGTATTGTGCGATACAGTCCTATCGTTACCTATCATTCAGTATAAACAGATACAGTATTGTGCGATACAGTCTTAAGGTTATTGCAAGAAGGTTATTGGGTTACTGCATTGAAATGTAACAACTTGCGGTTAGAGATACTTTGTTTCATTTAGCTCTAAATAAACAGTAGTAGCCTTTAGAGTTGGTAGGGGTTTACCATGTAACAGCTGGCTTGAGGAGAACAGGGCTTGTGACAGTGGGGAGTTTACACATTATATATACAGAGGTATGTTGGCTCCTACTTTGGGGGGGGGGGGGTTAGGCCAGGGTTGCACAGTGGTCTTTTGCATCAGGAGGTAGATAAGTCCAGTAATTGTTTACCTGGGTGATATCGTTGTAGTTATGGTTATGGTTATGGTTTAGGCATTTGATATACCGCCCTTTACTTATGCATCATAGCGGTTTACATGTATATACTAACAGGTACTTTTTATTCCCTTGTCCCCGAAGGGCTCACAATCTAAGTGTACCTGAGGCAATGGAGGGTTAAGTGGCTTGCCCAAGGCCACAAGGAGCAGCCATGGGACTAGAGACCCCAGTCCCTCCAGCCTGAGGTTACTTGTCCCCATGTTGAAAGCTCTTGATGTCGAATTTTGGTCCAGCTATGGGAATCTCGTGGAGCGTGGTGGTCGGGACCGGCGAGCTCAGACCCGGCCTGGGGAGCTCAAGCCGTCAGTCATTTGATTGTTGCACTTTCGTTTTCTGTCCGTTATCGGAGTTTTGGTCATGTGAGTCAGGCTTCTTGATACTTGCAGCCTTGTTGCGGTTGAGTGGATGATGTTTCAACTGCGCCTAATCTCCACCGCCTAAGGGCCACCGCCAAAGGGCCCTCTGGCGAGGCCCTCAGGCGCGGGCCCGCAAGGCGCGGGCGCGCCCTGTAGGGACGCCGCTTTTATACGGTTCTGCCTGCGTGCGTGTGAGCCTCCCACTGCCCGGATTGGGCAGGAGTGTGTGGAGGGAGGGCTCCCACTGCCCGGATTGGGCAGGAGTGTGTGGAGGGAGGGCTCCCACTGCCCGGATAGGGCAGGAGTGTGTGGAGGGAAGGCTCCCACTGCCCGGATAGGGCAGGAGTGTGTGGAGGGAGGGCTCCCACTGCCCGGATAGGGCAGGAGTGTGTGGAGGGAGGGCTCCCACTGCCCGGATAGGGCAGGAGTGTGTGGGGGAAAGGCTCCCACTGCCCGGATAGGGCAGGAGCTTCACCAGGGCGGTTGGAGGGCTAGCGATGCTCAGCGGCTCCCACGAAGTAGGGACGCCGCTTTTATGCGGTTCTGCCTGCGTGCGTGTGAGCCTCCCACTGCCCGGATTGGGAAGGAGTGTGTGGAGGGAGGGCTCCCACTGCCCGGATTGGGCAGGAGTGTGTGGAGGGAGGGCTCCCACTGCCCGGATTGGGCAGGAGTGTGTGGAGGGAGGGCTCCCACTGCCCGGATAGGGCAGGAGTGTGTGGAGGGAAGGCTCCCACTGCCCGGATAGGGCAGGAGTGTGTGGAGGAAGGGCTCCCACTGCCCGGATAGGGCAGGAGTGTGTGGGGGAAAGGCTCCCACTGCCCGGATAGGGCAGGAGCTTCACCAGGGCGGTTGGAGGGCTAGCGATGCTCAGCGGCTCCCACGAAGTAGGGACGCCGCTTTTATGCGGTTCTGCCTGCGTGCGTGTGAGCCTCCCACTGCCCGGATTGGGCAGGAGTGTGTGGAGGGGGGGCTCCCACTGCCCGGATTGGGCAGGAGTGTGTGGAGGGAGGGCTCCCACTGCCCGGATTGGGCAGGAGTGTGTGGAGGGAGGGCTCCCACTGCCCGGATTGGGCAGGAGTGTGTGGAGGGAGGGCTCCCACTGCCCGGATTGGGCAGGAGTGTGTGGAGGGAGGGCTCCCACTGCCCGGATTGGGCAGGAGTGTGTGGAGGGAAGGCTCCCACTGCCCGGATAGGGCAGGAGTGTGTGGAGGGAGGGCTCCCACTGCCCGGATAGGGCAGGAGTGTGTGGGGGAAAGGCTCCCACTGCCCGGATAGGGCAGGAGCTTCACCAGGGCGGTTGGAGGGCTAGCGATGCTCAGCGGCTCCCACGAAGTAGGGACGCCGCTTTTATGCGGTTCTGCCTGCGTGCGTGTGAGCCTCCCACTGCCCAGATTGGGCAGGAGTGTGTGGAGGGAGGGCTCCCACTGCCCAGATTGGGCAGGAGTGTGTGGAGGGAGGGCTCCCACTGCCCGGATAGGGCAGGAGTGTGTGGAGGGAAGGCTCCCACTGCCCGGATAGGGCAGGAGTGTGTGGAGGGAAGGCTCCCACTGCCCGGATAGGGCAGGAGTGTGTGGAGGGAGGGCTGCCACTGCCCGGATAGGGCAGGAGTGTGTGGGGGAAAGGTTCCCACTGCCCGGATAGGGCAGGAGCTTCACCAGGGCGGTTGGAGGGCTAGCGATGCTCAGCGGCTCCCACGAAGTAGGGACGCCGCTTTTATGCGGTTCTGCCTGCGTGCGTGTGAGCCTCCCACTGCCCGGATTGGGCAGGAGTGTGTGGAGGGAGGGCTCCCACTGCCCGGATTGGGCAGGAGTGTGTGGAGGGAGGGCTCCCACTGCCCGGATTGGGCAGGAGTGTGTGGAGGGAGGGCTCCCACTGCCCGGATAGGGCAAGAGTGTGTGGAGGGAGGGCTCCCACTGCCCGGATAGGGCAGGAGTGTGTGGGGGAAAGGCTCCCACTGCCCGGATAGGGCAGGAGCTTCACCAGGGCGGTTGGAGGGCTAGCGATGCTCAGCGGCTCCCTATGAATGCTGGGAACTGAAGTCCCCTTCTATTTTCTTTAGGGAATAAATTGTAGTTGCGACCAAAGATGGTAAGGCTTGCAAGAATATTTATTTGTATTGGGGATGTTCTCCAGCGCATCAAAATTCATAGATACAAGCGTAAAGGTGCAACTTTTAACATAAGCAGAAGTAAACAGGAACCCAGGAACAACTGAAATTGAATTAGCTTTAACTCAGCTTTTCATATTTAGAGGAGCTTAAACTCAGCATTGTCTTGAGTGGTAACTCAAGAATATTGCAGCCTCACATTAACATAAGAACATAAGATATGCCATACTGGATCAGACCAAGGGTCCATCAAGCCCAGTATTCTGTTTCCAACAGTGGCCAATCTAGGTCATATGTACCTAGCAGTTTCCCCAAGAGACACAAGTTCCACAATGCTTGTACTGGGTCAAGCATTAATATCTTCGGTCACTTCTTAATAATGGTTTATGGACCTTTCCTCCAGGAACTTGTCCAAACCTTTTTTAAACCCAGCTACACTAACAGCCTTTACTACATCCTCCGGTAACAAATTCCAGAGTTTGATTACACGTTGAGTGAAAAAATATTTTCTTTTATTAGTCTTAAATAGTTTACCCTGTAGCTTCAGTGCATGTCCCCTAGTCTTTCTATATTCTGATAAGGTAAACAATCGATCTACGTTTACCCGTTCCACTCCGTTCATTAATTTATAGACTTCTATCATATCTCCCCTCAGCCGTCTCTTTTCCAGGTTAAAGAGCTCTAACCTTTTTAGCCTTTCTTTATAGGAGTATCCTTCCATCCACTTTACCATTTTGGTGGCTCTTCTCTGTACCTTTTCTAAAATCGCTATATCCTTTTTAAGATACGGCGACCAGAATTGCACACAATATTCAAGGTGCGGTCTCACCATGGAACGATATAGAGGCATTATAATATCTTTTGTTTTATTTTCCATTCCTTTCCTTATCATACCTAGCATTCTATTTGCTCGCTTGGCTGCCGCTGCACACTGGGCCGAGGGTTTTAACATGGTATCCACAATGACGCCTAAATCTTTTTCCTGGGTGGTGGTTCCTAATGTGGAACCTTGCATCGTGTAACCATGGTTTGGGTTGTTCTTTTTCCCTAGGTGCATAACCTTGCACTTGTCCACATTAAATTTCATCTGCCATTTTGATGCCCAGTCTTCCAATTTATCAAGATCCTCTTGCAATTTTTCACAATCCTCTTGGGTTTTAACAACTTTAAATAGTTTTGTGTCATCTGCAAATCTGATAACCTCACTCGTTATTCCACTTTCCAGGTCATTTATGAATATGCCAAAAAGCAGCGGACCCAGCACAGATCCCTGGGGTACACCACTATTCACCTTTCTCCATTGGGAAAATTGGCCATTTAGCCCTACCCTCTGCTTTCTAACTTTTATCCAGTTCCTGATCCACAATAGTACACTGCCTCATATCCCATGACTCTTTAGTTTTGCCAAAAGTCTCTGATGAGGGACCTTGTCAAAGGCTTTCTGAAAGTCCAGATACACAATATCAACCGACTCACCTTTGTCCACCTGTTTATTCACTCCTTCAAAAAAACATAACAGATTAGTAAGACAAGATCTTCCTTGTCTAAAGCCATGTTGGCTGTCTCCCATTAGGTTGTGACTATCTACATGCTGAGTAATTTTATTCTTTATGATGGTTTCTACCATTTTTCCTGGTACTGATGTCAGGCTCACCGGTCTGTAGTTTCCCGGATCACCCCTGGAACCCTTTTTAACAGCTGTTCAGCTCACAGCGTGGCTTTAGAACACAGGTGCAAACAATTATGAACTCTCACGGCAAAGGCAGCAGAAATAGCAAACGTTTTGTATTCCTTTCATGCAAACCTTCAAAGCTTCTTTGTATTGCTATTCTCTACAACAAAAGGAGCAGTCCATGCTACAAGGATCAGTGGTTAAGGTAGGCAAATCATTTTCTACCTGCATGTACTCCTCTGAGTTAATGGAACTACGGTCTTCATCAAGCTTCTGATGTTTCCCTGCTTTCAGCTCTAAAAACTGCTGAAATTCTTTTAGGAGCAATTCAGCCTACTTATTATCAGGTTGGCAGTTATCAGTAAGGGATATGCCCTTCTCCCAGTCACTAACTGTTTCTATTGCAGAGCTTTGCTTATACAGTTCAGGGCAATGAAAAGTTTCTTCAACAAAGCACTAAAGATAGGAAATTGTGCTTTACCTTCTCTAGCGTTGTTTGTATAAGAACTGACTTCTTTCTGCAAGACTCCTCTCCTGTTTGGAAGGTCAGGAGCTTTATGGATAATTCTTCGTTTAGGAGAATTTCCCTTAGGAAGGTTTTCTCCCTGCTGTAACTCTCTATAGCACTGCCTGCCAGTGTAGGAAGTACCTTCTTTCCACGTGTTGGTTTTTCTGGGCTTCCTAGGTCCAGGCTCTATTCAGTAGAAAGAGTTTCCTTCAGAGTGCGCCTGCCTTTGAGGCTTTCTATTCCAGGGTTCTGTCTTCTCCCAAGATTCTAAAGCATTGCTCCGTCTATTCCTCATAGGACTCCTCTTAGTAGTGCCTTTAGAACTCCTTGCAGAACCTCTCTTGCTCTTACTCCCAGACTCCGACCTAGACTGCTTAGCAGCCCTGTTCAAGGCTTTAAAAAGGGCTTCTTTTCCCGGCACACCTTGTCCAACCCCTGGGTGTACCCAATCAGCATTGAAGCCTAACTCCTCCCCTGGGCTGGTGTCTGTGCTCAGCTCAGCAGAGCAGTGTGTATTTTTCAAGTCAGAATTGAAAATCCTGTGTGAATCCTCTGCCTTCTCAGGATTTTCCTCAATCTCCATCCCTTCTGGAGGGCAATCTTCACCACAATATATGTATAGATTTTAGGTATCTAGGTAGAACTGTATAGATAGATAACTGTACTTGGAAGGTTAGGGGTCTTGTTACAGATTACCATGCCGGGTAGACCGCAGTGTTTGGTCTGCAGTACCTGATGCCGGTGTCTGTAGAGGCTGCACAGCAGAGGCTGCCTCAGTTGAGTAGGAAATGCAAATGGGTATGTCCCAGGATTTGCTGGCTTCCGACTGCCAGGGCTCAGGGGATCCTCTGAAAGAAGGGCATGTGCTGTCCTCTCCTCTGCCTTTAGCTTAAAAGCTGTCGGCCCCTCCGCAGTCGCAACCCACATCCTCTACTTCCTCAGGAATACTGGAAGGAGGCGGCTGGGAAGGGTGTTTTCCCCTGACTTTGTCTTAATGCTGCATAAGGCATTTTGTTTGCACCGGCAGGGAGCGAGTGGGCTGTCAACCGCGTAGGGACACATGCCAGCAAGGCAGGAGAGAGTCAAGGAGCATGAGGAGGCGGTCGTTCCGCCTAAGCAAGCTAAACCTGCGAGTGAGGATATTCACCGATCCCCTCAGTCCGAGACTCTGGAGGACGAGTTCTCTGACAGAGAACTGGGGGACAATGAGGAGGAACTCGAAGAAGGAGAGATTCCAGAAGAGGAACAGGCCTGGCTTGTTCAAGTTTTCTATAGGAAGGAACTCCCGGCGTTGATTGACGAGTCCCTGAAAGTGCTCAATATCGCAGCGGGCGTTCCAACAGACGAGGAGGTGTTGAAAAACCCACTCAGTCAGGCGCTCAGGAAATCTCAGAAGGTTTTTCCAGTGCACCGGGTGGTTCGGCAGATGATTCAGGAGGAATGGAATCAGCCGGAGTCCGGCTTAAGGGGCGTGTGGTCTATGGAACGCTTGTACTCCTTGCCAGAGTTGGAGAAAGAGCTGCTGCTAAAGTGGATGCAGCGGTGTCTGCAGTGACAAAAAGAGATTACTATTCCAGTTGAGGGAAGTGCGGCCCTTAAGGATACCCAGGATAGGAAGCTGGATAAATTGATAAAACTTGCCTTTGATGAGTGCCGGTGACGTCATCACCTAGTATGGCTGCTTAAGTTGTGAGCTCCCACCCGACCCTATAGAAAAGTGCATTGGAGAGTGGTGTGCGGCGCCGGATCACCCCGGTTTTTGCAGGGGTGGAAGGAGATAATGGCGGTGACCGGTTGTAATGACCGCAAAGCTGAAAAAGGTGAATCTGAAGGAGTTTGCTTAGGGGGAAACCACGCCAGCCCGGCAGAGCAAAGATAAGATGGAGGGGGCTGAGGGAAAGCCCACGGAAACCGCCGCTGGCAAACGGAGCATGCGAGAGAGACCGGAGAAGGGGCCCGAGGAGAGCGGTGCAAATGCTGGAGGGGGGCCCGGTGATTTCCAGAGTGAGGTCTGAGCGTGGTTCGCTGAACTACGGACTGATATCTTGCAAATTAGAGCGGATGTGGTGGCAAGCATGGATAGCCTGAGGGGGGACATCACGGACCTCGGCAGGAGAGTGGAGGAGGTTGAAGGCCGTGTGGATGGCCAGGGGGAAAGTTTGGAGAATATGGAGCACAATATACAGCTCCTACAGCAGCAACATCAAGCGCTTGAGGAGAAAATGGAAGACCTAGAAAATAGGTCCCGCTGGTGCAACCTGCGATTTCGGGGTGTGCCGGAGGGGGAACCCTATTTGGACTGCCAGTCCGTGGTGCAGGCTGTCTCTAAGGCCGCACTGGAAAATGCAGGAGTAGCCTTGGATGGTATGGACTGGCGCATCGTACGTGCGCACAGAGGGGTGGCGGCAGGAGCTGGGCGCGGGAATCGGCCGAGGGACATCATTGCCTGCTACCAGGATTTTCAAACGAAGGAAAAGGTGCAGAGAGCAGCCCGGGGGAAGGGCAGAGTAAAATGGAACTCCTGTGAGGTGGATATCTACACAGACCTGGCACAGGTTACCCTGCAAAAGAGGCGCATGATGAAGGACATTGTGCTAAAGCTCCGAGAGGAGGGAGTCCGTTATGGGTGGATCTTTCCTTTTGGTTTATCCATTACTTATAGAAAAAGCATCCGGGTGAAGACCCGGGAGGAGGCGGTCCAGGCGCTTCGGTCCGCGGGTATGACGGGCCTGCAGGGAGAGACTGTGAGTAACGGTGGCAGACAGGCTGACCAGCCTAAGTGGCAACGGGTGGAGAACAGACGGCAGCGAGCCCGAAGGCCCGGTACAGAAGAGCGGTTGGAGGAGGCCGGAGAGTGAAAGAACTGCACAGCCCCTTAGGGGCCTTGACTGTTCATTGTCTCTAGACTTGCCTGGAAACTTAGCAGGACAGAGATGTGGAGTAGGATGTTATGCATATACTGTGTTGGTGTGGTTTCCTGTTGGGGGGTAATGTTGATTTGATGCCTACATATATTCTAGTGATGATAATTAACGGGGAGAGTTGGGGTAAGGGAGGAGGGGGGTGTGTGATGATGGGTGGGTTAGTGCTGGGGGTGGGGTGCGGATGAGAGTAAGGGGAGGTTGAGTGGTGGATAGGTAGGGTGGGTGGGGGTGGGGGGTGTCGGTCAGAACAGGATGGCGGGAGCACTCATTGCCTTGGTGAGGAGGGAGGGGGTGGGGGGTGAGGGGGAGGGCTACCGGACGGCCTGGCATGTTGAGCATGGAAGGGGGGGGGAGACTGGTTCAGTGGATAGGGTTAAAGTTGAATGTTCGGGGGCTAAATTCCCCAGTGAAAAGGCAGAGAATGTTTAAGGAAATTAATAGACTTAATGGAGACATTATATTCGTCCAAGAAACGCACCTGAAAAAATGTGATGAATGGAGAGTGGCACATAAAAAAATTCTCAGAGAAATGGTTCGCCTCAAATAAGGTGGACTTGAAAAAAGGGGGAGTGGGGATTTTGTTGAGGGGGACGATAGGTTACTCTGATTGTGTGGTGCATCGGGATAAGGAGGGCAGATATCTTATTGTTAAATTGCGTATTCAAGAACAAATGTTTACACTGATTAATGTATATGGGCCAAATGTGGGCCACGGGAGCTTTTATGACCAGCTGCATGGTTTGGTGGAAAAGGTAGCGGAAGGCCACATTATTATGGGGGGGGGGGAACTTTAATGTAACAATTAATCCAGCTTTAGATACTTCTTCTGGGAAGGGAATGAGGCATGCCACGGGAAGGAGGAACTTGAAGGCGCTGGTGAGGAGTTTGGGCCTAGTGGATACGTGGAGGGAAATGCGGGGGAAAGAGAGGGTATTTACCTTCTATTCCCCAGTGCATCGTTCTTTCTCCAGGATAGACATGATATGGGTGTCCAAGACCTTATTGACTAAGGTAGCTGAATGTGAGGTGGGCGATCGGACTTGGTCAGACCACGCACCCTTATGGGTTGCGATGGGTTTGGGGGGGGGACCAGAGGAAGGGCAGGATGTGGATGTTGAATGAGTCCCTTCTGGACAATGTGGAAGCAGCGCAACAGGTGGGGGAGAAAATGAAACAATACTTAGAGTTTAATGATCAGGATGGGTGTGCGATTGGAACATTGTGGGAATGCTTGAAAGTGGTAATTAGAGGGGATTTGATGTCGGTGGGGGCGTATATGAAAAAACAGAGGGAGCGGAGGAAGGAGGAGCTCCGGGAACAGCTTAGGGAGCTGGAGAGCTTGGTGCTGCTGCGGGGAGGGCGAAAGGGGATAGAGAAAGAGTTAAATAAAGTGCGCAGGGAAATCAATGAAGTGGAGTTAGCGGAGATTAAACATGCTCAGGATATTCTGAAACAACAATTTTTTGAATTTGGCAATAAGCCGAGTAGAATGCTGGCGCAAAGGTTGAAACAGCACCGCAATAGAAATCTTATAACTAAAATACGGGATGATAAGGGGACAGTGGTGCGGCAAGTGGATTTAATTCAAAAGAGTTTTGTAAACTTTTATAAACAGCTATATACGGCAGAGAATACCACGATGGGGGATCAATTGGACCGCTATTTGCAGATGCGTCTACCCTGCTTGTCAGGGGAGGAGGGAGAACTGCTATCTAGGCCCATAGAAGAGGAGGAGGTGGCGGAGGTGATCCGGGGTCTCCCGGCCCACAAGGCGCCGGGGCTCGATGGCTTTACAAATAAGTTTTATAAGGTCTATAGGGATCTGCTTTGTGGGCCGTTGACGAGATTATTTAATGCCTTTAAAGAGGGGGAGGCTATCCCAGAAACATTACGTACCGCAGGGATTACCGTCTTGCCTAAGGAGGGGAAGGACCTAAGTTTGTGTGGCTCCTATAGGCCCATCTCTCTCCTAGGCACAGACTTTAAAATCTTCACTAAGATACTGGCAAATCGGCTGTTGCGGTACATGCCGAGGCTGGTCCATGAAAACCAATCTGGGTTTGTCCTGGGGCGCCATACAGTGGATAATCTACGGAAGGTGCTGTCTGCAGTGTGGCAGGGAAGGAGGGGTGTTGATCAGATGGTGCTGCTGGCCATCGATGCTGAAAAAGCGTTCGATCGTGTCTCGTGGCCTTTTTTATTTAAAGTTCTAGAACGAATGGGGATTACAGGCAACTTTTTAACATGCGTTAAGGCTATTTACAGGCAACCGATGGCCCGGATTCGTATTAATGGGGAGTATTCTGGGTCCTTTGCACTGCATAGAGGGACAAGGCAGGGGTGTCCACTCTCCCCACTGCTTTTTGTGTTATCTATGGAGCCGCTCGCCCAAAAGGTGCGGGAATGCGTGGAGATTCATGGAATCAAATGGAAGTCTGTGGAAAGCAAGGTTTCCCTTTTTGCTGATGATTTACTGTTTATGTTGACTGAACCGCGAGATTCCCTGGGGGCGCTACAGGTGATCCTAAGGGAATATGGCGCTTATTCGGGCTTTAAGATTAATGAAACGAAATCGGAACTCTTGAATATTTCGGCGGGAAGGGATGAGCAAATGCAGATTAAGGCTTCCTTTCCTTTTTGCTGGGCAAAGTCTAGTATTAGATATTTGGGGATTTATTTGACGGCCCGGGAATCTGATTTGTTTAAGGAAAATTACGTGCAAGTTGAGAGGGCCATCCAAAAAGATTTGGCTGAGTGGAAATATAAGCAATTATCGTGGATGGTGAGAATCGCGGCTATCAAAATGATGGCATTACCTAAATGGCTATACCTTTTTATGAATCTCCCTATTGGGCTTCCCAAAAGTTATATTGCCTGCTTGCAGAGGATTATCATGACCTTTGTGGGAGGAGGGAAGAACACTAGAGTGGCCGCACGTATCCTGATGGAAAGAAGGGAGCGGGGAAGGTTGGCGGTCCCGAATTTGTTGAAATATTGGGAGGCGGCACAAATGTGTGCTGTTGTGGAATGGCAGGCGGAAGAACCAAAAGAGTGGGTTGGTATGGAAGCGGAGGAACTAGGGGAGGGGTGTTTGGGGGATTGGGTTTGGAGACCGCGGATGAGTTCTGGAGGATATCCGGGCCGTAACCCCTATGTATTGGGCTCTTTGAGGATATGGAATAAATGGAGAAGTATCTGGCTGGGGGAACATGGGCTATCTTGGCTACTGCCGATTCAGGGGAATCCAGATTTTAGGCCAGCCATGGGGAAATCCACTTTTGACAGTTGGAAACATAAAGGCCTGTGTAGGGTGGGCCAATTGTTGGCGGGGAGACAAGTGAAGACCTTTGAGGCTGTCGCATGGGAGTATAAGTTGGATGGGAGGGCGATTTTTGGCTATATGCAGCTGCGACACTATCTCCAGTAGAGGGTGATCCCGCATTTAGCCTCAGATCCTACTGAAGTTGAGCGATTTTTTCTGGAGGGGCAACGGAAACAGGTCTTAGCAACTTTTTACCGGTTAATGGTGAGCAATAGGCGAATTGAGAGTTACCAAAAGGCATGGGTGACCGAGTTGGGGCTGCAGTGGGAGGATTCTATGTGGGACCAGATTTATGTGAGTAGATATAAAGGTATTCTAGCTACCAGCCTTTTAGAAAATAACTATAAGGTGTTATATAGGCGGCACCTCACTCCGGCTCGGCTGCATCAGATGCACGCTCATATATCCGAGCTGTGCTGGAGGAATTGTGGGGGATGGGGCACCTACTTGCATATTTGGTGGGAGTGTGGGGAGATGCATTCAGCATGGGGGGCTGTGATGGGGTTGCTTGGGGGGATACTGGGAAGATCTTGGGGTTCTTGGCCGGAGACAGTGCTCCTGGGGGTTAAGATCCCCGAGTTAACCAAGGTGGAGGGGATGTTTGTAGACCTGGGTTGTGTAGCCATGCGGATCCTAATAGCTAGGAAGTGGAAACAAATCGCAGTGCCCTCAATATCTGAATTTAAGGGTATGTTATCCCAGATTTATTTGATGAGTAACCTAACAGCACAGAAAAAGGGTAATCTGAACACTTTCCTGAGGGTTTGGGGTAAATACACTCAATGGACAGAGTCGGAGGAGAACAAAGGTTATGACTGAACCATTCATGTTTAGGTGTAAGATGAGTGGCTGAGGGGGGGGGGGGGTGGGGGGGTAAGGGGATATTAAGTTGTATTTTAAAACATGCACATTGTGGTCCTCAAATTTGTGTATACTGCTGTTTTGGGGTGTGGTTTGTTTGTTGGACCTCTGCCTTTGCTGAAAATAAATAAAAAAAAACAAACAAAAAAACCCAGGCCTTTGATGTCAGTGCCCTGGCTCTCCAGACATCAGTGTGTGAGGCCTGGGTAGCCAGGGCTTGCTTACAGTGGTTGCAGCAACTTCAAGTGGCTGGTAACCTTTCCGGAAAAGCGCAGAGGGAAGTAGCCAAGCACTCCCAGAAGGGAAACGGCTGCACTGGTATATTCTGCTTTAGAAAGTAAAGTAACTTTTGAATCATAATCTGCGGGTATCATAGCTGTTATTGTTCTTCTATTTCTAATTTTAATTTTAGGAGAGGGTGGCATGTTGTTGTTGTTAAGTGCCGTCGAGTCGGAGTCGACTCATAGTGACCCTTTGGATAGCTATCCTAAATTGTCTTCGGTCTTCAGTCAGGCGGCTCATTGTTGACAGACTGGTACCCGTAGCTGCTGTTATTGTATCGATCCATCTCATTGCTGGCCTTCCTCTTTTGCGTTGACCTTCTATCTTGCCAAGCATGATGTCTTTCTCTAATGATGGAGTGGAGGAGTGGCCTAGTGGTTGGGGCAAGGTACTTCAGGCCGGAAGGTCGGGGGTTCAAATCCCACTGGAGGACAGCAACCTTGGGCCGGAAGGACTGGGGTTTCTAGTCCCACAGGTGCTCCTTGTGGTCTTGGGCAAGCCACTTAACCCTCCATAGCCCATGTTCCCTGTAAAATAGTTATCTCCAAGTTATAATGCCCTGTTCAATGTAATTTCAGTTTGTTCAATGTAAACCACACTGATGCAGAATAGCGTGGTATATAAGAGAAAATAAATAAATAAATAAATCTCTCCGCATGATGTGTCCAAAGTATGAAAGTCGAAGTCTTGTCATCTGAGCTTCTAAAGAAAGTTTAGGTTTGACCTCCTCTAGTACAGACTGGTTTGTTCTTCGGGCAGTCCATGGTATACACAGTATTCGCCGCCAGCACCATAATTCAAAGCCATCAATTTTCTTCCTGTCTATCTTTTTCACTGTCCAGCTTTCACATCCATATGATGTTATTGAAAATACCATGGCTTGAACAAGTTGAATCTTTGTATGGAGAGAGACATCTCTGCTCTTGAGAATCTTATCTAGGTCTTTCATAGCCATTCTGCCAAGAGCAATGCGTTGTCTGATTTCTTGACTGCTTGTTGCTTCTTTATTTATAGTTGATCCAAGTAGGTTAAAGTTATTCACGATTTCAATTTCTTCTCCTTCGACGATGAACCTGTTGATTATGCCAGTTGTCATGATCTTTGTCTTCTTTACATTAAGGTGCAGGCCCATTTTGAGACTATGTTCTTTGATTGTGAGAAGCAAATGCTTCAGATCATCTTCACTTTCAGCCACTAATGTAGTATCATCAGCATAGCGAAGGTTGTTGATGAGTCTTCCACCAATCTTCACACCTCTGTTGTCTTCATACAATCCTGCTTCTCTGATGATTTGTTCTGCATATAAATTAACCAGGAAGGGGGAAAGTATGCAGCCTTGTCTTACACCTTTGCTTATTTTAAACCATTCTGTTTCTCCTTGTAATAAGTCCTAATCTACTAAATGTACAAGGCCCCCCTGTGAGATTACCTGGAATAAGTGAAATTACCACAAGAAAATAACCAACCTATTGGCAGTTTAACATTTCTACTATAACTAGCTTGTAATTATTGTGTAGCTTGTGTTATTACAACTCACAGTGTTAGTTACATTTCTGCCACAATCCTATGACAGATAGTGGGGCTATGTAAATACCCCTGGAGGAGTCTAGTGGGGCAGTACTGGCTACCCTGCCAAGAAAATGAGAACTGCTCCCAATTCTCCTCTGAAATTGGAATATAAAAAATGCATTAGCTAAATCTATGACAGCATACCAGGTCCCTGCATGTCTTTGAATATTTTCAATAAGAGTAATTGTATCTGGTACAGCAGCGGTCAATGGAGGGGTGTACTTATTCAATTCCCTATAATCAACCGTCATTCTCCAACTGCCATCTGATTTCTTTACCGGCCAAACCGGATTGTTCCAGGCAGTGGTAACCGGCTTAATCACCCCCACTTCTAGTAATTCCTGAATTGTTTCTCCTATTTCCTGATGTCCTCCCGGGATCCTATACAGCTTCATTCTTACCATCTTAGTGGCAGGTGGCAACTTCACCGGTGACATTTTGAGGTGTAACAGTAACAGGTCTAGCAGACACCAAATTGATATTTTTCATCATCAAGTGTCAGGGTCACCCCCTTTAATATGTCTATCCCAATTATATACTGTACTTGGGAATGGGAACAATAAACACCGAGTATTTTCTCTTAGGCAATTGACCAATTTTCATTTCCAATGTGGTTCGTACAGCATCTGTTTTCCTTCCTCTCAACCCAGTGATCGTAACATGCTGTCCTTTGAAATGTTGTGGGTTCCCATAGATTAAGGTGGCCTCCAGTATCTACTAAGGCTCGGACCCTGTGAATGTTTTTATGTTTTCAAAAAATGTCTAAGTTTACATGGGGTCTCATGTCTTTACAGGTCCACCCTTCAACTGGAGCTTGGCCCACTTCCTAGTTTTGAAACAAATCCTGTGCCCATGAAAGATCAGGATACAAATCAGAAGGTGGCGCTGTGGGAATAACATAAAGTTGCTGCTAAGCAGATCGCTAGTTTTTATGTGTATGCCTGTGATGTTATTTTATTTATGTAAATATTCTGTATGTTAAATTGCAACCTACCCAGAGTCTTAAAATGGATAAATACCAAAATAAATAACTCCCCCATGCAATGTTCCCTCTAATTTTCTGTAGGCTGTGTGCGCATAAAATATCAGCTGTGCAGCTTTTGAAGGAAGGTTAAATTTTTGTGCGCCACATAACGACACTCGGAGTTATATACTTTAAAATTTGACTACATGTCAGAATACAGTATGTACACAACATTGATTTTAATCAAATTAAATGAAAATAGATGATTACTAAATGAAGCGGGAAATTTCTAGTAATTACAATCATAACTTTTAAATTTTAAGATGTCCGTGTTGTTTTCTATCAGAATCAGAGCCATAATTTTTGTGCGCTCGCTTGGTGGTGTGTGCGCGCGCACACGCGCACAGCTTAGAGGAAACAGTGCCCCCATCCCCCACGCACTGATCTGCGTTTGGCTGTGGACATAGAACAGAAAGAGCAACGTTAGTTAAGCTGAATGAGAGAGTTAGCTGCCAGGATAGCCTTAGACACATCCTGGTAATGCAGCGTGACCTAAGGGCAGCTTTTGCTGTAAATCAACCAAACCCTTCAATTAACACGCTTAGAACAAACTGGCTTTACTGATCTCGCTCTGAATTGCTTCTGTTCCTATTCATCAAGACATGTTTTTTAGGTGTCAATAAATGCTAATAGTCTCTGCAATCTACCTACTGTCATATGGTGGCCCTCAGGGGTCTGTTTGGCCCCTACTTTATTAAATGTTTTCATCTCACCCCTGGCTACCTTGATTCCCAGTAAATACTGCCTACGATCCAAGGCCAGTCTCACCTCCACCAGCCCTTCCAGCCCACAACACGTCTTCCCAATATGCTTTGCTCTTCCAACGAGACACCAAATATGCAAGAAGTCCCCTTTCTCCAGCACTGGCTAAAGGCCTCTGGGAATGCCCTCATTGTATCACCTATATATAATTTTACAGGCATTTCCTTGCTAATGTGCTAAAGGAAGCCTTCCCTGATCCTTCAAATATTCTCTTCCACCTCTGCTCTCCAAACAAGGCTGGACACAGCCACAAACTGGACCAGATGTCGGCCTACAGCAGCACCATTGGGGGGGGGAGGGGCAACAGCAGCAGAGCAGAGCAGTGCAGTGACCCTTTGAACATTTGCACCCCGTTGCTCACCTTACCTCTGCCAGAGCCGACTCAGCCCTGCCTAAAAGCTTCACAGCGCATCAATGACCCTTTGAACACCTGCATGCAAACCCTTAAGGACTTTTGATATGTATTGAATGTATAATTATCTCAGTCAGTTCATTAATATTAAAATGCATTACTGTAAATTACATTATCTACTGTGGCTTGTCTTAACCCACAAGAACTGCAAAAACTGAACTTCACCTTCCCTGGGCCACTAAAGTTCTTAGGTTATGCCTCCTTGGCTAAATCAAATGGTATCATGCTCATCAATCATGTTCCCCCCCTGCAACAATGGAGAAGCCCCTCCACCGACCCCAACCCCAGCAGCCCTTTTAACCACACACACATGCTTCAACCCTGATCCCGCCCACAGGTCTCACTCCTCCATCAGCTGCCCCCTACAGCTCTGCAGGTAGACTACTCCATCAAAAGAATGGAAACACAGTGGGAGGAAGAGAGAGGACAAAGGCCTCTTATACCACCAGCGCTGAAGTCCTAAACGGCACATGCTGACCTTAGTAAGACGTCCAGGAGGAATTTTATACTTACTTGTTACAGGAGGCTGGATCTGCTCAGTCATCTCTGAGTCAGGATGATCCATGAAGGGGAGATCATCCTCTTGCTTAACGCTCAGTGAGAACACCGATGTTACAATCGGAAGACCTGTGATGAAAAAAAACAAAATATCTAAAAGGATTCATAAGGGATGATCTGACAAACCTAAATTAGTAAATTAATTTTAAGTCTACAAATGTTAGATAATAATCACCTCATCTCCTGTGATCTCAAAATTCAAAGCCCTTAAATCCAAAACATTTACTTACTCATCGTTGGCTCATTAAAGTTTTCTTTTCCCTCCCACTCACAGTGCTGAGTGAAATATTTCTCATCGTCCTTTTTTATCTTGAATATGACATCAGGATTAACAATTGAATAACCTGTAAATAAGAAATATGAAAACTGCATTTAAATAGGACTTGTAGAACTGTTCCGATGAAGCAGTGTTTCAGTGTGTAGGCATGAAGGTGTGTGTGTTATATATCTTTGGGTTGGTTGCATTTCTCTGACAAAGCCTGGGTGAGATGAGGCGATTGCAAGATTAAAGCTTGGAGGTTTTCTGGTGCAGTCGTTTCTGTTCTTCTCTGTGATATCTGGTTACTGCCTTATGTAGGAGCTGGGGTTCTCAGAAAGGAGTCTGAGAGGTAAATCCTCCCTCCTGCTCTCCTGAGCCACATGTCTTTGCACAGGAAAGGGAGACAGACTGCAGATGGTCTTGTATGAATCCTTTAATTTATGGTTTACATCTGATCTTACAGCACTGAGCTACATCGTTTGCAGAGCCCGCAGCAGTGGAGTCTTTCACTGGCTTCCAGAGAGCAACAGCAGCTCCTGCTGGATATAAGATGGAATCACAAGCCAGGCTCTACATTTCAGGGGTCTCTGGGGCCTGATACCTGGGATGTCTCCTGTCTAGATAGAATGGCAGCGCACATCTCGCAATGAGACTTACATGGCAGACGCTAGATGAGCAGATTTACCTTGTGATATCAGAATGCCGTGAATCTCCTTGATAACCTTCTTGTACAGCTCCTGCTGCCCTTCTCCCAGAATGCCCCACTCCACTTCTGAGAAGTAAGCAGCGACGTCCCTGAATGTGACCGATGCCTGGAACAGCAAACAGGACACTCAGCTGCACTTTCATTCTGGTGTGTGTGTAAAAGAATTTGCCAGTGAGATTAGCAAGCTCCTTTCTCCTAAATATCCAGAATTTTGTATAGATTTCCAGAGTTTCTCTGGGGACCAGGCAATCTCATCTCCTGTCTTTATGAGCAATTGGATAGAACATATGGCACTAGCTTATGTGGGTTGGAAAGGGGTGGCAACAACTGCTGAAGGGGTGATGGAGGCTGGTGGGTTGGAGACTGAAGACAGGAAAGTGGAAAGTGCTGGGGTCAGACCTGGAGAGAGGAGTAAGAAAGCGTCTGAGAGTCAGACAAAGAGACGGAGTGTAAAAGTGTGTCTGTGTCTGTGTTCGTGTGTGTGTGAGAGAGAGTCTAAGAAAGTGCATTATTTCAGAGAAGTGGATTAGCGACTCTCATGAATGGGATACAGCCGTCTCAGGTTATAATATGCTCAAGACAAAGATGGTAGCAAAAGGAGAAGAGAAGCTCATTAAGTCAAAAACAGTATCAAAGTGGATGAAATGCAGAGGGCACAGGAAGCACTGTGGGACGCGACAGAAAGAAGCCATAACACCTCTGTGTGCATTCATGTGATCTACAGATCTGCAAATCAGATGGAGGAACTGCACAAAGATCTGACTGACAACACACAAAAGGTGGGCATTAAGGAGGACGTGTTATTGGCAGGAAACTGTAACCTGCTAGACATGGATTGGAGTATCCGGTCTGCAGGTTAGGAAATTCAGCAGCACTTTTACATGCTTTAATGCAGCTGGAAACATCATGCTTTCTGGGCCAAATTAATGCAGGATAACGGAGCCCAATCCAAAGCCCACCATCTACTGAAGAAGCCAGGGATGCGTCAATTAAAAATAGCACCCTCTGCCTATTCTCACAAATCCCTGGCAGCCTATCAGTAAGGGCTACCCCCCTCCCACCCCCCCATC
Organism: Ichthyophis bannanicus; assembly: GCA_033557465.1. Classification (NCBI taxonomy): domain Eukaryota; kingdom Metazoa; phylum Chordata; class Amphibia; order Gymnophiona; family Ichthyophiidae; genus Ichthyophis; species Ichthyophis bannanicus. The sequence continues at coordinate 8,356,233 of CM066033.1, read as the reverse complement.
CCACGCAACTATCAATTTTGCAGCCAAACAGTCCGGCAGGTGAAAGCTTTCTACCAATGACACTTATCCCTTCACTCACAACTTTTAGCCGTCTTCAGACAGATCTCTGTCCAGTTCCTCCATCTGAGACAGAGGTCAGAGGAGCAGACATGCACATATGGAGTTGCCATTTCCCTTTTCTATGATGACCCACAGCACTTTCTCCTTTCCCCATGTCCTCTGTATTTCAGTCACTTTGACATTTTTGACAGGTATTCAGGTGCTGCAGGTTAGTAAATCCTGCAATAAGTATTCTGCGATAATAACTGTAAACACCTGCTATTTTATCACAGCTTTGTAAACAGATCCTTAAGGGTGAAGGAACTTGCCCAAGATCACATGGATTGTCTGTAGGAAAGCAGGATTTGAATGCTGTATATTATCTTGCTGCTCTAACTAGTAGGCTATTCCTCCATTTCAGAAAAAGACAAACTGGGAAAGAGGAGAAAAAGTTGAAAGAGCAGCACAGGGCATGGATTCTGCCTTATCTGGCAGAATAACCACACAATGTACGTCCCAGGATGCCCCTCATGGGGTCAGGTGCTGCCATTTTCCAGGATGGTGGTGCAGAGGCAGGAACATGTAGGCATCACTCCTGCCTCCCTATGAAAAAGATACCAGGATGGGAGGATCAGAGATACTAGAGGGGAGGGACTGCAGAGTGCCAGGGGTTGGGGGTGTAGAGGTATCTTGGGCAACCAATTTATTTTGTGGGGTTCAGGGGTGGGGGAGCTAAGGGTCACTAGTTTATGGAATTTTTTTTAGAGTTCAGGGGGTGGGGGGCCAGGGCCACCAGGTTACCAGGCCACCAGTGATGTTTTTTAGAGGAGTCAGGGTGAGGGCTGTTGGGATCTTTAGGATCAGGGAGTTTCAGGCAGGTGAATGAGCCTCTTTGAGCCATCTGACCTTTTTGCTTCTGGCTGCAAGTAGTTCAAACCCATGTGCACATATGTCTTCCACCCTCTGTCTTCTTTTGCACAAAATTTTGCACACAGCTATTTATCATTACATATTGTTAATGTATATTTTGGGAACATTAATCTTGCATTAGAAAACTGCTCTGAGCTATAACATAGCTCTAACACAACGTTCCTGCAGCAAGGTCAGGGAGGGAAAGTTGCAAGAGCTGCATTTGCAAACGTTTTCTTTGAAATGCTGATGCCCTGTGCAGAAGAGGAGAATAAACAATTCTTACCTTATCAGAAACCAAGGCAGACATTTCCCTCCTGTTTTCCTTCTGCATTCTTAGGCTGCTGAGAAGAATTCCCTGTTAATGGAAGGATGAATAAGGCAGAAGGACGCTGGACTAATTCCTAAGGGTCTCACGTAGTCCCTTCTCTCCCATATGCAGATAGGGAGCTGGGGCTTGCAGGGATTTCCTGTCCTGGGGAAACAGGAAGTTCCTGCTTCTAACACAAGTCTTTCCTTCTCTTTGCAAACTTAGCAGACACTGTAAGTAACTAGAGGAAGCAAACAGGGTAGAGCATGCTCAGTTTCCTGTCGTGACATCTTAATGTAGGAGCCCGCCTTCTTAAGGTGGATCTGCAGAGATGGCAGATAGAGGCAAAGGCAAAGAGGCAGCAGAGGGAAGTAAGATTGTAGCAGCAGAGTGCATCCAACCAAATAATACCAGGAGTCACTTTTCAGGATCCAAGCTTTTTTATTGTGCACATGCTCAGACAGGAGCGTGTCCAAAAAGTGACTGAGCAAAGTTCTTACAGAAACATATTCATTTATACATTCTTCTAACAGTTTGATAGATGCAGACTCTCTATTGGTCCCAACACCCCCTGCATTTGTCCAATCAGAAATCCCTCCTGGGCCTAGCACCCAGCTCCCCCTTCCCAAACTGTTCTAACAAAGGTGCAATTTCTAGGTCTCGTTACAATTCTACAGCAAGGTCGTTCCTAGCTTCAGGAATGCATGCACTGAAACATTTCTATCCTCAGAACACAAAAGAATAATGGAAGATTTATGCACTCGTGAAAACTTCTTATTAAGCAATTTCAAAACAGCTTTCTCAAACTTTCACAGACTTTTAGTTCTTACTAAGAAGGAGGTTGGGACGTTTTCCACTATTCCCCCTTCTCACTTCAGCTAAACAAAAAGGCATATTAAAAGTATAAGATACATTATACATTTGATACAATTCTACTTCAAAGGCTTCTGCTAGCTTCTGCTCCAAGGATGCTTGCTAGCCATAGGAATGTGAATAAATGTGAATGTATCTTAATCAGAAATGTGTTAACCAAAAAGTGTTGATAGACATTATGCAGACTTGGCAAGAAGCAGATTTCTTTTTCTAACTGGCAATTCTGATTCTTTTAGCAGCCGTACTGAAAAGTAGAGGGTTTAAAAATCCAAGTCACTTTCAGGTTCTTACCGGCTCATCATATTCACAAGTCATAGCAGACAGCTTATAGTTTATAGGCTATAGCCTATCACATTCCCCCTTTGATTATTCTCACCCTAATGTTAAAGTGGGTGAGAATCAAATCACAGAGCATACTCAGTGTATCGTGGGGCTTCCTCTTGGGGTAAAGCCTGGTAGCAGCTCTACGGTATTATCCATAATAAGCAGAGGGGTATTAGACATACTAGGAGGAATAAATTACACATATACTGCTCATCATAGCAATAGGCTTGTTCCCATGAACCACAACGATAATAACCAGTTCTATTAATAGCATCACATGCATCAAAATCCAGAAAAACATTCAAAAGAGCCCCATCCTCACTGTTCCATCGCAGTTCCAAAACATGATAGGAAGGATTCTGGCGGGGGTTGAAGCAAGTCCTTGTATTCCCTTTTGTGCAGATACTCAATTCTGTCCCATTATACACACATCGACTGACTACACCAGTGCAGGTATAGTAAGAGTGATAAAGTAAAGTTTGAGTTACTTTTATCCCAGTTCGAGTGGTAGTTATGCAGGCTGCACAGGGAGGTTGGGCAAAAGTCATTTCAAAGCACCCCAAGGATGCTGCCAGAATGAAGCAATAATAAGGATTCATTATGAGCATAGTCTCTGGAAAATTGGTGGAACTGTCGATTTCCACAACGTATGACAGATGTAGGGTTGATTGTAGATCCTCAAGCTTCCGCCGTACGTAAACCTACCAGCTTTGTGGCAGGAGTAGGGCTGCAGATTCCAAAGTATCACAGTCTTTTAGGATGTCTCAGACTCTAGCATAATCTCTCAAGATAACACAGTCTCTTTAGAAGATCATGATTTCTCAAAGTAACACAATCTCTCAGGATGGTGGTTGTCGTCGTAGGGTGAGCCGCAATGGAGTTTCAGGATCATTTATGGAAGTCCAGTTGACCAAGTTCAGAAGCGGCTGCTGGCTTTACTCGGCTGTGATGAATCCAAGGCTCAAATTCTGCAACTTTAACTGCTGTAGGGGTTGACAGTAGAACAACATAGGGTCCTTTCCAGTGAGGCGCTAATGGTATCTTCCTCCACTCCTTGATCCACACTGAGGTTCCAGGCTTGAAAGGATGCAGCGGTTCAGTCAAGTTGATGGGCAGCTGATCTTGTACCCAGGTATGGAGATTCTGCAAGACAGAACTTAAAGCCAATAGTTCTTGTCTAGTGATTTCAGATCCAATTTGTCTCATATCCCCTCTTATCCCTTGGACAATAGGAGGGGCTCGCCCATACAGGATCTCAAAAGGGGAAACTCCTAATGACTTGGTGGGGGCTGAGCGTATCCTGAGAAGTGCTATAGGGAGAACCTGGGGCCATTTCAGGTGAGCTTCCTGACAGAGTTTGGACAACTGAGATTTCAAGGTACGGTTCATACGCTCTACTTTCCCTGAACGTTGAGGTCTATATGCCGTATGCAATTTCCACTGCACCTGTAGGGCTCGGGCTAATTGCTGAGTTACTTGGGATACAAATGAGGGCCCATTATCTGACCCTATCGTTAATGGTATGCCAAATCGGCGAAGGATCTCATGCAACAGGATCTTGGTGACTTCTCTGGCTTTTTCAGTTCTGGTGGGGAACGCCTCTACCCACCCAGAGAAGGTACAAACTAAAACCAACAAGTAGTGATATCCATTTGCTCGTGGCATCTCAGTGAAATCCACTTGCAAGTTACTCATGGGGGCAGCCCCTACTGACTGAACTCTCGGGGGAGGATTAGGACCCTGCTTGGCATTGTTTTTGGCACAAGTTAAACATTGGTGAGCTACTGAAGCTGCCAGGGACCCTAGTAATGAGATACAGAAATGGGGTCTAAGGGCTTTTTCCATAGCTGTTTTTCCATGAGTGGTCTGATGAAAAGCCTGAACAAAAGCTGGACCTAGTGCCTCAGGGATTACAGTTGGACCTGGAGGTTGGCCGCCCTCTGGCGGCAGCAGCACTATCCACCCATCTGTTAACACTCCCCCTTCCTTTTCACAGTAGTAATCTAACTCTTTGGAGGTATATCGGGGAGCCCATAAATTGAGAGGGGTTGGAAACAGAGCTGCCTGGACTGATGTATGTTGGGTCAGAATTTGTCCAGTTGTGGCTGCTTTTCAGGCAGAGGTGTCTGCAAACCTATTTCCTTGTGAGACCTCTCCTCCTCCTGTCTGATGACCTCGACAATGCATGACTGCTACTTGCTTGGGGGCCCACACTGCCTCTAATAGTGTCAATATCTCGGGGCCATACTTGATGGACTTGCCTCCTGAAGTTATCAGCCCTCGCTCTTTATAGAGGGCCCCATGGGCATGTAAAGTTGTGAAAGCATACTTTGAGTCTGTGTAAACATTTATACAAAGCCCTTTTCCTATTTGTAATGCCCTAGTGAGGGCTAATCAGCTCAGCTTTCTGTGCTGAAGTCCCTGGGGCCAGAGCTGAGGATTCGACTACCTAGTCCAGAGTCACCACTGCATACCCAGCACATCGATATCCATTGATAAGAAGACTGCTCCCATCCACAAAGAAAGTTCGTTCTGGGTTCTCCAAGGGAACATCTGTCAGGTCCGGGCGACTTGAGAACACAGTGTCCATAACTTCCAAACAGTCATGATTGGGGGGACCTGGACCGACTGGTAACAGCGTGGCAGGGTTCAATGCTTGGCTGACAGTCAACTGTAGTCGGAGGTTCTCACACAACATGCTCTGATACTTCAACATTCGTGAATTTGTGAACCAATAATTTCCTTTGTGTTCCATAAGGGTCAGAACAGAGTGTGGCACTAGAACTTGAAGATTTTGTCCCAAGGTGAGTTTGTCTGCTTCACTCACTAAGAGAGCAGTGGCAGCAACGGCCATCCTTTGGCAACAGTATCCAGCTGTTTGGATAAGTATGCTACAGGTCGCTGCCAAGATCCAAGGGATTGAGTCAATACTCCCAAAGCATTTCCACTTGACTCATGGACATATAGACGAAATGGTTTCTGGACGTCGGGCAGGCCCAAAGCCGGTGATGTCATCAAGGCGGTCTTCAAAGTACGAAAAACTGCATCTTGTTCGGGTCCCCACTCCAAAGGAGATCGCTCCATTCCTTTAGTAGCTTGGTATAATGGCTTTGCCAACTGAGCAAAGTTAGGTATCCAGATACGACAATAGCCCACAGCTCCCAGAAAGGCTCTCACTTGCCTCCTAGTGGTTGGAGTGGGAATACTACATACAGCTTCCTTACGTTCTGGTCCCAGGCGTCGAACTCCACTAGACAATTGGAATCCTAAGTTTTTAACTTTAGTTTGGCACAGCTGAGCCTTTGCTCTTGAGACTTTGTATCCAGCTTCATTCAGGAGGTGTAGAAGGTCACTGGTGGCTTGTAGACATTCACTTTCTGAGTTGGTGGATATCAGTAGCTCATCTACATATTGGAGAAGGACCCTTTTCCCTGGGTCCACTTGGTAGCTTGAGAGATCTTGGTTTAGAGCTGCACTGAAGAGGGTTGGTGAATTCTTAAATCCTTGAGGTAATCGAGTCCAAGTAAGTTGGCCCCGGCAGCCTGTAGTGGGGTCTTGCCATTCAAATGCATACAGAAGCTGACTGGCTGGTGCTAAACGTATGCAGAAAAAAGCATCTTTCAGGTCCAGGACAGTGAAATGAGTAGCCTCAGCGGGGATCAGTCCCAAGAGAGTATAAGGATTTGGCACTCAGGGCCGGCCCGTCCATTGAGCAAGAATGTTTTTTGCACAGGGCCCCGCGTTTCAGGGGGCCCCACGCAAAGAACATTCTGCTTCTTTTTTTTTTAAATTACATTTTTAAAAAAAAACCTGTCTCTGGCTGCTGCCGCTGCCGCGGCCGTCGCAGCAGCGGCAGAATGGAGTGTCCCGCGGGGCCCCCTCTGCTCGTTGAGCCCTCTGCAAGGGCTTTCAGATTCGCGAAGGGAGAGTGCTCCCTCGCGTCTCTGTAAAGCCCGCAGGGGCTAATGGGAAATTTCCCATCTGCCCCTTTAGACGCGTGGCAGTAGTTTGCCTGTGCGCTTGCATAAGTCGAGTGGTTGGTTGGATTTTTTTGTCGTCTCCATAGCACTCGAGTTGTCTGAGTCTCCTTTTTAGATTTTTGAGTTGAGGAGTAAACCATGTCGCTTGATATAGTCGATTTATCTTGGCTGTTTTGTCCAGCGTGATGGCGTATGAAGAGCTTTTGTTTTCCATTTAAAGATGAATGTGTCAATACTAGTTGGGTTTAGCTTGAGGGAGAGGTGGGATTGTGCTTATAAAAGTGTCTTTATTGAAGACTTTGAATCTCCATGATTTGGGTATGGCGATTTGAGGGCATTTGCATTAGGTAGGTGCAGGAGATTGAAAGTGATAAGATTATGGTCTGACCAGGGCACGGATGTAATGTTGGTCATGTGGAAAAGGTTTCGGTTTGGCCAGTTGGTTGGTGTGAATATGGGGTCAAGGGTTCCTCCTTTGCTGTGCGTTGGTCCAGTGATTATCTGGTTGAACTGTAGTGCTTCAAGTGCTTAGAGGAAGAGAGTGGTCTGGCTGGTTGGTAAGGAGGGGAGGTTGAAGTCACCCAGGAGGATGAGCCATTTGTTTTTGTGGTTCTCTTAGCATGTTTCTTTGATTAATGGAGAGAAGTCAATAGGTCTGCTGAAGGAGATCTATATGAGAAGCAAATTGATAAGTATGAATTGGTTATGGCGATGATATGCAGAGCGCCTTGAGAGCATGATGTAGGGATAGAGCTTTGACCCGGTGAAAAGCGGGATATAAATACAGTTAAATAAATAAATGATGTAACGGCTTTGCAATGGAGTCCTTCCTTGCCTTTATGATTATTCCTCCTCTTTTCTTATGTAATTTTAGTTGGTGGAAAAGCTGGTACATAGGGATGGCAAGCTGGTTTAGTAGGACACTTTCCTCTCTCTTGAGCCATTATTCTGTTATGCAGAATATGTCAATGGTTTTCTTTTATATAGTCCGTCACTGTGAGGATCTTGTTGCGTACAGAACTGGTATTTATAAGGGCACTTCTGAGTGGCTGGGTAGGGGGTGGTATGCTATTCGAAGATGGGGGACTGTGGGAGGGCCATATGTTAATTAGGTTATCGGTGTTCCTTGTTCTCTGCTTGAGAATAGTGGGCTGGAGTCTATTGTACTGTGAGTGATGTATAATTGGGATGAATGACATTGTGATGAGACCTTAGGATTGGATGAAGGAGCGGCTGGCAAGGAGTAGGATGATGATGTATGAGGCTGTGTGAAACATTTGTTTTTCTTTAATATATTTACTGTTCAATGTAAATAGTTGATTTCTATTGTTCTATGTACAATGTTCAATGTAAATAGTTGATTTCTATTGTTCTATGTAAAATGTATACAAACTGTGTACAAGACTGTTAACCTGTTATATGTAAACCGCCCTTGATATCTGGAAGGGGCGGTATAAAAGAAATAGTTAAATAAATAAATAAAAATAAATATTTATGTTTGGAGGTGGACGGAGTGTGGTGTCCACATGTGTTGCTGAGGAGAGATGTCTGAGGTCTATATGACTTGCTGTTGAGTGGTCCAGATGTGGAGAGCAGTTCAGCACGGTGCACTGATGGTGGGACGGTCCGGTAGGTGGTGGTGCAGTAGCTGACTTTGGTAGAGTTGAGTCTGCTGTTGACGAAGGTGGATCTGATGTGTCTGTGGAGATGGCTTTTAGTGGAGGAGTGATGGAGTTCAGATGGTGGACTTAGGGAGTTAAGCTTCCTAAGCAAACCTGTTTCTGATGATCCTCAGGTTTAACTTGGACTGCTGGCTGCTGTATTTGCATTGCTTCCATCTGCGACATAGCTGGAGAGGTGTTCATGCTTAATTCCGTGGGCCTGTATGGTGCCCGTCTAAGGACCACACCAAAGGGGCACGCCTAAGTACACCGCTGCACTTTTATTTTATTTTATTTATTTATTTAACCACTTTTCTATACCGCCTTATACTTCAATCAAGTCCTGCTCAATGCCGGGCTGATTGGGTGCGCTCTTCAACCTGGAAAGAGATGGCTGAGGGGGTATATGATAGAGATCTATAAATTAATGAAGGGAGTGGAACGGGTAAACATAGATCGATTGTTTATATCATCAGAATATAAAAAGACTAGGGGACATGCAATGAAGCTACAGGGTAATCTATTTAAAACTAATAAGAGAAAATATTTTTTCACTCAACGTGTAATCAAACTCTGGAATTTGTTACCGGAGGATATAGTAAAAGCTGTTAGTGTAGCTGTGTTTAAAAAAGGTTTGGACAAGTTCCTGGAGGAAAGGTCCATAAACTATTATTAAAAGGGACCCAGGATAACACTGCTTGACCCAATACAAGCACTGGGGAACTGTGTCTTTTGGGGAGACTGCTAGGTACTTTTGACTTAGATTGGCCACTGTTGGAAACAGGATACTGGGCTTGATGGACCTTGGTCTGACCCAGTATGGCATATCTTATGTTCTTATGTTCCAGTGGGGAGCAAGGAGGAGCTCAAACTGAAACCCAAAAAGTCAGACTCTTTATGCATTATAATGCCAGAGAAAAAGAGAAATGTAGATGCCCCTGGATTGTGCAAAATATAAAGATAAAACATGTAGAGGCCAATTTTCAGAAAGCCCGTTTCTCCATGGTCAAGCAGGAAGCAGTGATGTCATCCAACGGCACCACAGAAGGAAGTGCTCTCCTATAGCAAAGAAAGGCAAAGTCTTTCTGAGCATATGCCCAGATACCCCTACGCCCTGGGCCCCCCCCTCCCTCCTACCTGGCTCACTCTTGTTTCTTCCACCCAGCCAGAAGGACGGAAGTTCAGCTCTCCTCTAATCTTTCATCTACCTCTCCTGCAACTGCCAGGATGACCAAGGACATAAAAGAGAAACTCAAACCTGGTTTCAAGAAGTGCCCCAGATGAAGGATGCAAATTAATTTCACGGATGCCCATGACAGATGCATGAGATGTCTCAGAGAATCCTATGGGACGGAGGACTGCCTTCGCTGTGCAAAGATGTCCCCCAGGGTTCGTCAATCTTGACGCCATGCTCTGCAGGAATTCCTGGACTCCATTGTAGAATGATTGAGTGAGTGCGCTGCATGCCACCTCCAAACGCTGACCTGAAGGGGAAATTTGGCCAGAGAACCCAATACACAAAGGCAATTGCATGGCTGCCATCGTCTTGGTCATCATGAAGATGCCAACCCTGCTTCCAGCCTCCACACGAGATGCACCCACTGGAGCCTCCATCTCCTGCATGGCACAGCTTCCAGGATCCCCAACAACCATTGCTGAAGCTCCAGACCCAATCGCCGATCCTCCTGGGCCTCAGCCACTCTGCCCACACTTCCAGTGGCAGTCCCAGTTAAGGATCCAGGACCTTCAGCCTTGGCTCCACCCACTGCCAGCACTATTGATTGGCGCCGTGACAACAGACATCGTCACCACATCAATAGAGGAAGCACAGAATGATGCAGAGACTGCCACAGTGCTGAGGAATGGCACAGAGACTGCCACAACGCTGACAAAAGCCCCCTATGCGTTTTGCAGCTGCAACAAGAGTAAACACTGGCTCAGCAGCAGCGGCAGCACAAGTGGCTCCTGCAGCTGCTACCGGCATGAGAGGGGAAGACACCCTGAGAGGCGCAATGCAAGAAGGAGAAGGAGCTCCCCCTCCAAATGGAGCAGCCAACGCACCACCGGCAGCCCACACAGGCACCATCTCAACGTGGACAAGGACCACAAGAACTGTAGCAAGTCTGCCCACAAATGAAGCACTCTAGGCTCAAGCCTGGCGGGTTCCTTCTCCTCTGTGCTCCAAGCCTTGGCCATGATGAATCTGCTGGCCACGTTCCTTACAACCGCTCTAGCCCCCGCAGTGCAATCCGGCCATTCTACCACCAGTGGAAAGGGAGCCACTATCCAGGACTCCCTCACCCGGAGCATCTCCCTCCCCCACCGGGTTCTTGCACAGCCCTCTATTAACGAACAGTGAGGGACAAGAGCCTGCCATCATGGGCTCCTCTGGCATCTATGAATGACCCTCGAACTGCAGTGGCACCCCTTGGAACCCTTGCCAGCACCTCCACCTTCATCCTCACCCCCTCTCCCCCAGAGGACCTAACATACCCAAAGTTCATCCAGAAACTCTATACCCACCTAGCACTGTCACCAGCCAACATGCTGGCCCCAGGAACGAGGTCCTCGGCCTCCTGAAATACCTCAAAGCACTGTCATCACTATCCCAGGCCACAAGCTACTACTCAACAAACTCACACGTTTTTTTGTATTGAGTTTACAGAAAAATACCCTAGCTCTGCTCTGGAGTGAAGGATTGAAAGACAAGTTAAAACTAAACCAAAGATAGCTAGATATTATTTTGGGATGCTACTTTTATTTGCAAAGCAGTACAAAATGCAGATCTTCCACATTTATACTGCGAATACACAGTGAGAAAAACCTCACTCATGGCCTCAATCTCACTCATTGTGTGGTAAATCTCACTCACTCATTGGGATGGGTCACCCTTGATGATGAGTCAGGGAGGGGTGGGGGGATAGCACTGGAAGCTGGAGATGGGTATATGCCTGGGGGATGGGGAGAAAGAAAGGTGGAGGTATGTGTCTGGGGAAGAAAGAAGGGAGGTAAGGGAGAGATAAGGGTAGCTGCATCAATAGGGGCCTCATTTGCATAAATATGTCCATAATGTTACCATACACTAACTTTTAGTAAATTGCCTCTTTCATGAGTGTATGGATAAAGAAAGACTAAAGGTTTCTACATTACTATAATCCATGCCAACCGCCAGGTACATTAGAAACTACTACAAACACTGCCCATTAAAAACCCATAGCAAATCCACCGTATCATAACAGCACTACCAGGACTCACAAAGCCCATACTCTACCTATCAAAAGGCAACACTGCAAATATTTAAACCCAATACATTTCAGAGAATAACAATACATGACCTACTGGGGAAAGAGAACAAGTGACAATGTCAAAAAGGAATTACATAAACAGAATACCTCAGCTCAGTTACACATGCAGAACATAGACCAGCACCAAACAAGGCATCACAATTTAGCCCAGGAAGGCCAATACTTAACCGGGGAACCAGATAAAAGCCAAACTTGGAATGTACAACAACACTGTTAGAATCAATAAAACTATTAAATTAATTTCCTCTTGTATCCTACACCCAAGCGCAGACGTTAATGATGCACATTTGTCCTCAGAGCTGACAAAAATTTGCAGTTTATAAATTCAAAATAGAAGAGAATCTTTTTACCTATCTTTTGTGAATTTCGTTTTTCAAGTTGCAATTGCTCCAGCCACTTTCTTCTGGTTTCTTTGTGTTCTTCAGCTAACTCTCCATCGTCCTGCCTGTCCATTTTGTCCTTGTATTCTCTCTCTTCTAGTTTTTTTCCATTTTCTCTCTACCATCTGCTTTTACATTTACGAAATCTTTCTCTCTTTTGCTCTTTCCTCATTCCTAGTTCATCCACTCAATTTTACCCCTCCATCCTCATATCCCCACGTACTTCTCCCAATATCCCGTCCAATTGTAGAGTGTTTTCTTCCCTCCCACAACAAAATATTTTTCCCCTCTCCAGTCCACTGCTACCAGCTTTCATCCCATTCTAATCCTCTCCCCGCATCAGCTCCTTATTACGTTCCAGCCCCACCCAGCATACACTCCCGTCGGTCCCCGCATGAGACAATCTTTAAGAGCTAGCCCCCCCCTCCATCATCCCATTTCCAAGCTAGCCTAGCCACACAATCAGCACCATTTCCAGTCCTAGCCTAACCACATCCATTTCGCATCCTACCCGAGTCACTCCCTCAGCTTCCATCTCCCAATCCAAGACCCCCATGAGCCTACGTCCAGTTCTAGCCCCTCCATGAAGTACATTCCATACTAAGCCCCCACCACAGCCCAATTACAATCTTAGAAGCCCCCACAACAGCCCATTTTCAGTCCACTCCTAGCCCTCAATCCATCAGCCCGATTTCAGGTAATAGCTCTAACCCCAACAATCAGCCCATTTCCAGTCCTAGCTCCCTCCCCATCAGCTATTTGCAGTAGCAGTCATCCATTCCAAGCTATTTGCGAGTTTAAGTCCCCCTTCCAGTCGAACCCATTTCCAGTTCTAGCAACCTCCCCAGCCATTACCAGTCCTAGCCCCCCAGTAGCCTAGTACACAGTCCTAAGACCCTCATCACTCCATTGTCAGTCTTAGCCCACCAGAGCCCAGTACCAGTTCCTAACTCCGCCTCTCCCAAATCAGCTCAGGGAAACTTTAAAAGAAAAAAAGAAACTTGCTGCTGCTGCCTCGCCGCCTGTTTGGCAGCGGCAGAATCAAGTGTCTAGCGTGGGCCTCCCCCTGGGGAAACCCCGGAGAGCCGGCAGAAAATTTCCCCGCCTCAACCACTATACTTGGCGCGGCTTTCTGAGCGTTTACTGTTTTTACTCTGTATTATCTTAGCTCTCTTTCTATGGTCTATAGGTCCATCTGCCATTTGGGGTCTCTCCTTTTTGCTATTATTACCCTTGTCTGCGATCAGCCTTGGTCCAAAGTCCCAGTAAAATACACCAGTATCACGTTCCCCTTTACAGGCTCCCCTCCCAGTTGCAAACCCCCTTGCATTCCCACCAATTCGCCTGGTGTCTATTCCCTGGGTTTAGTCCCCTCCTCCATCGTCCAGTCCATAGCGAGTAAAAATATCATCCCAGGTATCACGCCTGAACCTCCAGGTCCCAGAGCCTCCTCCCATGTCAGTTCCCTTCCAGTCACCTACTTTCTCTTGTCCATCCACAAATTCCAGTCCTATAATACAAACTGGAGTGGGCAGCTCCCTTCCAACCCCCACCCAATTTCGCGTTCTGCTAACTTCCAGCTACCCTCCCAACAATGTCTGATCCACTCCAGATCCCCACGGTCTGCACCCTTCCAACATCACCTTCTACCGTGTCTGGCTCCCTTCAAGATCCCCCCCCATGTGTCTGCCAACCCTTCCAACTCCCCCCGTGTCTGACTCTATTTCCCAGCTCACACAAGGCTGGCTCTCTTCCAGCTCCCTACAGATGATCCCTCTAGCGTCCTCTTGTAGCCCCCATGTCTGGCTCCCTTCCAGATCACCCCCCCCCCCCAAAGGTCGTCTGCAGGTCCTTCCAGGCTCCCAGCAGTGTCTGCTCTCTTTGGTAGCCCCAATGTCTGCTCCCTTCCAGCTATGCCCATTGTCTGCTCCC